>JALIZF010001891.1:727500-1233336 GCA_029948255.1 Telmatactis stephensoni
TTCACTCAGGACGCCCAAATCATCGTATTTTAAATGTGTTTGGAGACTAAATTTGTTTTCTACTTCATTTGTTTTACAGATGACTGACAACAAAGTTCAGAGTTCATTTTGTTACGTTTACAAAAGCTAACTCACGCAGTTTCAATTAAAGAAGATAATCGTACATTGCAAATGATCAATAAAGTAATACTTTGAATGGAGAATTTATTGATTTGTTTATAGGTAACCAATAGCTAGAATAGATCTCCACCTGCTGAACCGGTTTGAACCGGTTTTGGGGGGCGAATTTTCAAAGGCGTGTGAAGGTGTCGCGAGATAGGAAAAAACAGGGAAGAGAGGAGATGTATAGGAAGCAGACTAAGACAGAAAGCCCTATAGAGAAGAAAGCTTTGGCTCTTATCCAATGTAACGTTTTCCCTTAATGTTTTTATCGAGGTTTCCTTTATGTTGCTTTTTTGGTGTTTTTATTCCTTTTACCAATATTGCTTTCCCCTTCTTCCTGGAAAAAACTATTGTCCCCACCCTCCCCTACCCCAACACTGTTGAGTTACCATTTTCCTCCCCCCTGAAAAACTGCTGTGCTCCCCCTCACCCTCTGGAACCGTTTTAATTTCCTCTTGTTTTAGATTTTGATTAGATTTAGATTTTGCTGCTGCCGAATTTATTCATTATAGCATTTAATATTTATTGTTATTTTAAAATTATCTTGTGAATGCTCATAATCGCATTAAACTGAGGACTATCAATCGAGTTAAAGGGATCTGAAATTATAAACATAAACTAAGTCAAAATGTAATGCTCGATGATGCTTTTTATTTCTAACATTAGTTTATACCAATCGATAATTATTCGTGCCAATCGATAACACTTCGTAGGCATAAAATATGAAACGACAAACGGAAAAGAGGATCACGTGACCTACGAATTTCGCGCCTGACGTTTCGCGTTTGGCACTCAAAAATGCAGGTCACGTGATCTTCTCTGCTGTTTGCCGTTTCCCGCGTACATGATGCTTAATCTCTCTATTATCAAACAAGCTGATTAAAGCCTGTCGTTTTAGTTGAGGTTTCACCGACGTTTTACACAACATATTATTTATTTACTTTACGTTTATTTTATCGAAATCATCATCCAGGTTCATAATTAAGGCTTGGAATAAGTCTCCTCCGTTGCCGGTCCAATCGTTATTTGTCATGTTTGTATTCTTTCACTACAGTAAAACAAATATTGAAATACAATTTAAAACTGGATTAAGAAAGTCACGAATATTCTTTTTAGTGGAGAGGGTGGGGTGGCTTATTAGTTGGTGAAACCACAACCCTATAAGCGAAATGTCAATGGTTTGACTCCCGTCGTCGTGAACTTTTACATTATTGTTTTGACTTTAAGTCGCGCGCCCCCTCCCCCTCCCCAAAGCCACATCTCTCTCCCCCCTTCCCCCCCCCCCCCCCCCCCCCCCACACACACACACCCCTCCCTTTCCGGAACATCACTTCTAGGGTTAAAGGGACCACAGATGTTCAACAATGTCCTTTATCATTTTAATGCTTATAAGATTTATCTGTGTTGGGTTTTTTTTTGCGTTTTATTGTTAAAAGCTGTTTTATTTTTGCTTTATTTTATTGTAATTCTAATTGGTGCAGTTTCTGTTGTTACTATTATCAACATCATCATCATCATTATCATTATCATCATCATCATTATTATTATTATTAATTATCATCATCATCATCATTATCATCGTATCATTACCTTAATATGCTCAAACGCAGGCTTTGTCGATGATGTTGTTGAGATGCTGTGCTGCATGTTCGATCAGTTCCTTAAAGCTAGACAGCACAAATATATTTTTGTTGCTACTGGCCATGATCGCTAGCTGAGATGCCGATACCTGTCCACCGATACCCAGCGACACCATGGTGCAGTTTAAGCCTTTGGGATCCTGTAATACATTACAAAATAGAATGATATTTGTATGCAGTGGTTGAAATAGCAGTAGGTGCGTTGGTAGGCAGGCTGATCGATTAATGAGCGATTAAAGACGAATGAATGAATGGATGAATGAATGGATGAACGAATGGATGAATGACTGGATAGATGAATGGATGGATGAATGAATGAATGAATGAATGAATGAATGAATGAATGAATGAATGTTTATATAGAGAATTAAGGTTCGAATAAGGCCTATGATTTCTGCTTCTGCTTTCGCCGGCCAATACCTGTCCCTCAGATGATGACGTAGAACGACGAAAGCTTTGATACATCTCGATAGGGTAACAGTAGTTATCGGATTCATTCCACGAATCAGATGCTAGTTGCAATGACAATACGTACTGTCATTGCATAGAATTAAATTAGCGAGTTCCAAAGTTTGTTCAGAAGTTCCATTTAGAATCATGGTTAAATTGTCCGTTCTTGGAGAAACTTGAAAATGTTCTAAAATGCCTCTAAATTATCAAACCGCTTTGATATTTTATGGCTTGTCTTCCTTGAGGGAACGTTAACATTTGCGTGACGTCATCACATTACCCATAGCAACCGTCGCAGAGCAAGGTTATATGTTGTTAGTACACTCTTTAACAGCTTACCTTCAGCTCTTTACAAATCGGAGGCAGTCGTGTTTCACCGTTCCAGCTATTTCCATCAGTCATGATAAAAATAGTCACGGGTACACCTGGTCTCTTGAAAGGTTTTATTATCTTGTCACGTCCACATTCCAGGGCGTTGTCCGTTAGGGTGGAGCCACCGGTTAATTTCATGTCGATTATTTTCTACAAAAATAAATAAATAAACAAACAAACAAACAAACAAACAAACAAACAAACAAACAAATAAATAAATAAATAAATAAATAAATAAATAAATAAATAAATAAATAAATAATTTGGAGATTAGCAGCGTAGTGCAAATTTTGAGAATAAATACGACACTTTTGAGTTTTCGTGCAAACATGTTTATAGAAACCTCTGCCATCTTTGCTGAAGATGACAGCCACCGGTTAATTTCATGTCGATTATTTTCTACAAAAATAAGTAAATAAATAAATAAATGACAGAGGTTTTGGTCGAAACATATTTTCACGAAAACTCAAAAGCGTCGTGTTCATTCTCAAAATGAATAAACAAATAAATATATATATATATATAAAGATAGAAAGAAAGAAAGAAAGAGAGAGAGAGAGAAAGAAAGAGAGAAAGAAAAAAAGGGAGAAAGAAAGAAAGTAAGTAAGTAAGCAAGTAAGCAAGCAAGTAAGGAAAATAAAAGGGGTCCCAAGTGATCCGTAAATAAACCCGCGCGGATTGCGTCATTTGCTATTAACGTATCAGCATGATTAAATCAAAATTTGCACGTGATCATCACCACGTGGTGTAATTGGTTCCCCTACCTCCCCTCCCCTCCCCCAAGCCACACACACACACACTGCAACCCTGTTTTAACGGAATAAAACATGTCATACCAAACTTTAAAATTAACGAATTTACAATAATGGTTATCACTTTCGTACCCCGAGCCTTCGTTCCTCTTAGCCAGCGCCTAGAAACTGAAAGCTCTGGGGAAACGGAATTCATAGCGAATTTTGATTGGCTGCGAATACAATAACAGGTATACTAAAGGCTATGATTGATGGACCTGTACTCCAAAATCAGAGCTCAAGATTTCCGGTTCCCCAGAGCTTTCCGTTTCTGGGCGCTGCCCAAAAGGAACGAAGGCTCGGGGTACGAGGTTGCATAGTTATTTACCAGCATTTCACGGTCACACATGGTCAAAATGTTATGGACTCACAACACATGGCCGAGTCCATAACACTGACTGCCATTTTAAATTTGTTTTTAGCTTGAACTGGAAAAGTAATTTCTCGACAAACTGCTTCGAGCACGTGCGCAAAATCAAAACCGGATGACGCAAATCATTAGTATGGACTCTTATTTACCACAATTCTCGACCAATCAGAAAGCGAGAAAATGATTGATTCCGTGCGTCTGTAGTGTAATGGATGCACAAATGACGTTAAAAGGTCGCAAGAACAAAAAGTACGCAACGAGAGTGGCGTGACTGTTGTTCTTACTTTTATGCATCTGTTAGAATACAAAACCAAGGAAAAATAAAATCTATTTGTTATATATAATATCAAAATATTTTTTAACCAATGAGAGCACGCGTAAGATTCAATGACGTCATCTACGCATGTGTACTGCAATCACACCAATCACAGCGCGCGTAATATACCAATTATTTTAGAAAATGAACCATGAATTTTTAAGAAAGCATACTTGTTTAAGGTCGGCCGTGGTCTTGCTACTACTATCTAGCCAAAGCAGATCTACGTATCCACAGATCCAGATCCAGCGCGCGTAATATACCAATTATTTTAGAAAATGAATCATGAATTTTTACGTAAACATACTTGTTTGAGCTGTGCCGTGGTCTTGCTACTACTATCTAGCCAAAGCAAATCCACGTAACATTTTGTATCATATCGAATGATGCCAAGTCTGGATCCAATTTTATGAAAGGCATATCGATCGATAAAAATCATCAGAAACTCTTTAAGGCGAGAAAAGTCTTTATCTTCAATACTTCCAGATGCATCAACCAACAGAAGGACATCCGACTTGTGTGTGCAATCTATTAAAGACCAAAGATCAATTAAATTAGTAAACTGTTGAACAAAAACGTTTTTTTGATATTTATGTTTTAGATCTACTCCAACGTGAACCTAATAGTAGTCCCAACATATCTGTACTATTTAAGTGGAAATGTAGCACTCTATTTACAATTAGTATGCACCAACTTGTGTTCTATCACAAATCTTGCATTCCGATTGGCTAATGATAATTCATGGTTGAGAAAGCGCCGGTTTTGAAAAGAACAACAATGGCGGCTGAATGGCGATCTTTCATTATTTTCTTATTTCAAGTTTCACCAAATAGTTGGTGGATACTAAAACAATTAGACCTCTCACCCTCACGGTCCACAGGTCAAATAGCAAACTCGGCCTGCGGCCTAAACTATAAATTAGGGGGCGGCTGGGGGGGCGGGGGGGGGGGGGGGTGGTCCTGGATGCCGAGTAATGATTTCGCCATTGCGCGCGCAAGGCTCCAAACAATAGAATTTGATTTTTGACGTGCGCGCGGACGGGAATGTTTGCTTTCGGCTTTTGAATTCTATTATTTGAGAGATGGAATTACTAAAAATAGCCTAAGCCGCCTCGAGTATATTTTGTTGTTTTGATTTAATAGAGATAAATGGTTAAGGGCCTTAAGGACGCTTAAGGGCCTGGTCACGCGATGACAATTTTTTCTATTAATACGAATATGCCGATACTCAAAACTCGAACACGGTGCTATATCGCATCATTGGGATTCCTGTGTTAATAGATGAGAAAGGACAGGAAGACTGGGACGAGAGCACAGGAAGCCCAGTCCAAAAAAAAACAACAACAACAACAACAACAACAACAAAAAGAGTGAAAACAGAGATGTCAGCAGAAAAGGCCAGCACCATCACCAGCTTTCTCCAAGCATTTGTTCACGTTGTTTGTTGCAGGAACGAACGAACTGGACAAGTTTACTTACGTTTGGCTTCCTGTTCTGCGGCTACTTCTTCCGCTGCCTGTGGAGCACTGGCCGCAATACCATCGTCCTTTAATACCTAAAGGATCATTTAAAGATCATTAAATTATATCAACGAGATACATCTTACTCGTGAGGCGGTCTAGATTGTCTGTCGTGTTTGTGCAATGGCAGGCGTTGCGTGACATTTTACATTTTGCAATCGTGCAATCACCAATCGCCGATTACCATTCGCCCCGTCAACCTTTTTTGAAATAGCTCTATTTGTCAATTGCCATTCACACTCAGAGTTTTTAAATGAATGACAATGAAAGAGAAATTTTTTGACCGAATGGAAAATAAACTGGTTTACGTTGACTTTTTGCTCCGATCGGAAATGGGCGGGAATGTTCGTCGTACCTTGTATGGGTCAAAATCTGCAATCTGGTACCTTTTAGGGTGTCTCAGACTTAAGTGGACTACCAGAGACATAGCTAGTACCTTTTAGGGTGATTTTCGCTAAATAAAATACCCAAAAATTATAAGCATTACTGGGACGATTTTAATGATCTGACTTGTGCCTCTTGAGCACATCGATAAAAAAGTTTTTATTTTTTGGATTTTTCAATTTTTTGTTTTTGAATTGGTACCTTTTAGGGGTAGAAATCAATTGTTGCCACTCCCACTAGGATAAGACTCAGGTACCTTTTAGGGGTCATTTTCGAAATTTCCAACGAGCATCCCCGCCGTCTTATATATAGGAGTACCCCCCCCCCGGGGAGTTAATTTCTTTGCACCCCTGCTCGTTGAAGGTTATTTGCGCTATTGTATTTTGTAATAAGGGCCACTGTGTTATGCCATCGTCGTCATCTTTGTCTCTAATGATTCTAAACTTCTATTTTATCATCTCTCACCCTCAAAGCCCATCTGGAAATCTAGCTCAAAGGTTTGAAAGGTGTAGATTGAAAATCCAATATCAATGCATATGAAAAAGTTTTCATCATGTAAGGGAATCCGGAATCCGCGAAAAAATTGATTTTGGAATCCGGAATCCAGCACTTGGAATCCGGAATCTGGCCATTTGAATCCATAAGACAGCTCTAGGAATCTTGCATCATTCGTGGTGCGAAAAAGTGCATAAACATCACAATATCAATTCTTGTTTTTAAGATTGAATTTCCACGGATAAACTCAACTCGTACACTTCTAGAGTAGCTGGATTTACCTTGTAAAAATAGGCACTATGTTCCCCACCAACGCATATCTCTCCAGTTTTAGAATTAACGATGGTCTTGTTCGAAGGGTAAGCGCCAACACACGATTTTTCTTCTATGTCCTTTAGATGACTAAGACACAAAGAAGAACAACAAATAGTGACCGAGATAAATTCTTGCTATTTCCAACACGATTAGTTTAGCGAATTCACAGATAAAACGTATGAATTCTTGGGTTGCATGTGACGTCATGGCAGCCATCTTGGATGAACTTCAACAAGAGATTTCTCATTAGCGTCTCGTTCGTTCATCCAACATGGTTACCGGTTCTTTGTCTTTTGATTCCCAAAGGAATGGATAAACCTAGTAATATCCATCAAGAGACCATAATACTAAGAGAGCGAAACTCAGTGTTGATGTCTGTGCGATGTTCGCGGCGACTAAGGCTATTTTTAGTAACTTCGCCATCGCGCGCGCAAGGCCCTCAACCAATAGAATTTGCTTTTTGGCGTGCGCGCGGAAGGGACCGTTTGAATTCTATTGTTGCGCGCGCGATGGCGAAGTTACTAAAAATAGCCTTAGGCGCCACGAACATCGCACAAACATCAATGCTGAGTTTCGCTCTCTTAGTATTATGGTCTCTTGTATCCATATATTACTCCCAGGAGTCATTTCGGTCTCAGCTTATAGGTTCTATGAATTCAAATAGCTATATATAATACACCTAATTGCAAAAACGTTGTCATATTAAGACAGATATTGAACTTTAGTAATTTAGGCCACGTCCATACGTATGCGTTTACGTTTGTAAACGCATAAAAGTATTTGCATCCACACGAAAACGATGGCCGTTTACAGCGGCATCACACGAACAACTTGATGCTAGTAAACGTATACATTTCTATGCGGTTAGACTCGTCCACACGTAAACGCTTCAACTCAAAAACAATGTTAAACGCTATACTGAGCAGGTATTGAATGATATTGTGATTTCAGCGTTTTCGAAAGTATGCGTTTACGTCCACACGTAAACGCTCTTGAATCGTTTTCAAATTTATCCACTTCGGAGAGCGTTTTCGAGAATATGCGTTTACGGTGAGCGTTTCAGGCGTTTTCATGTGGACGGAAGGCCTAAACGCATAAAAATGTAAACGTTTACAAACGAAAACGCATACGTGTAGACGGGGTCTCAGACCCGTGTTAACGTTAAGCTCGGAAATATAGTGATTTTTCGAGTGGTTTTAATAACCCATATTTGTTTCACAGGTTTATGAAAACCACTCTAAAAATCACGACTCTGAGGTCAAAGTTAATTTATTCCTGTTTGATAAATCTACTTATTTACTAAAGTTCAGTTGCATATTTGATTTTTTCAAAAACAGCGTGAAAATCAAAGTTTTCTTAGTTCATGCTCTTGTCATTAACCTAGCATCAAAACTATACATATTTTGATCGCAGGAAATGATCTTGATCGACGGGAAAAACAGCGAATACGTACGCCATTATATTACGTGTCTGATAAGACTTTGAGAGACAAGAGCTTTTCTCAGTGAGGGCACAAGACGTTTTCCACTGGCTTAAATCTTATTCACTAAAATTTGCGACAATGTGATAGCTTTTTATTAATGAGACTGCGAGATCCTTCAAATCATGCAGGTTTTTGAGTGTGCGCACAGGATTACTCTGGGGCCCAATGTTGCATAATATCGCCCAATTAATAATTAGACTACCTCGAGGACGAATGGACAACGAGTCCATAGCCCATGAGGCCGAAGTTTTAATATAAACCTACTAATGGGTCTAATAAAGGGATGTAAATCCTCGATAAAATCCTCGGAGAAATCACTTCAAAACGCAGTTCAGCTTTTGATCCGCCGTATTGTTTTCGCTACTAATAGATTATCTCAAGTTAGACCTCTAGTAGAGTAGCCAATCAGAATGCAGGATGTGTGATAGACCACTAGTAGAGTAGCCAATCAGAATACAGGATGTGTGATAGACGTACCGTTAGTAGGTTTATAACAATATTGCTTAATAGATCAACATCGAAGATTCGATTCAATTTTGAATCATTGAAGTCATTATTCAATTTGAAGTTGCGTTATCGAAAACAACATTGTAAACTTCAAACGTTACCTCGTGAATGAATATCATGATTTTATCTGTTTATTTAAATGATATTGCAAATAATAAACAGTGGATTATTTAGCTACCATTGCTAAAAGTAGCCATGGCAAGTTACAGCCGATTAGACAGCTGAAAAAGATAGAAAAATGGAATATTGGCTCTCAAATAGGATTTTTATGTTGTGTCTTGGCTGTATTTCTTTGTGCGTTATATAGAGGCATTACATGTAATTATTATAACCTTAGATCTTTAAGTTGGAGCATTCATGCATGCGTGGTTGGTATTGGGTACTGGGGTATTAGCAATTTGAGTGACCCCCCTTAGGGTAACACAACATGTGAGCTGTCAAACAGTGATTCATTCTGATCCTGACTTCACACAAGTTAAGTTGTAGCTTTAATTTTGCCCTCCTCCTCCCCAGGCCTTCCTCGTGTTGTCTGGAAGTCTCCAACATCATCTGCCGTTTTCATGCCCTCACCTTTACTGGGGCAAGCCTAGATTTCGTACACCCACATCATATGGTAGTTTTACATGATGTATTCATGTTGGATGTTTCGATAAAGCAACACTCCAAACTCAGGTGTGTTGAGTTATTGCCTTGCCCAGTAAACAAGCTTCAGGAAAAGCAGCAGCATATTTTAATAATTTGAGTTGCAAAGCCAGGGAAAAAAAATATATAGAATTTATGTATTAAGTCCCTGGTTTTGAAGTTTAAATTTTCCGTTATACATTATGCAAATTTCAAAACAAACTTTGAAGTCAAATTTGCAAAAATGAATCAAATCTTCGTTGTTTGAGGGGTCAACTTAATGGAGCCGTTTTGACTATAACAAAATTTGTCACTGATGTAACTGCCTAATATTGCTTTGTGTTGTGGAAACATTGGGCCATGAGTAAGCCTCAGCTTCTTATACAAGCAGAATTGTTTCCTTACTTTGCCGTGTAGTGTTCAAATTTTCCTTTCCCAGTGTAGCACGCTCCGTAGTTGCCCACGGCGAACCATTCGTAGTCTTTGGCGAGCGCCACCTTGCGACAACGACACATAAGACTGAAAGAAAAAACTTTTTGAAGTAAGCTCTGCCTCACACAACATACACAGACTTAAGTAATGTACCAGCACATTAGCAGTGCTTGTCTTTTCTCTCACAAGCAACATGCACAGACTCAGTAATGTACTGTTCATCAGCAGTGCTTGTCTTTTCTCACACAAGCAGCATACGCAGACTCAGTAATGTACTGCTCATTAGCAGTGCTTGTCCTTTCTCACACAAGCAACACACATAGACTCAGTAATGCACTGCTCATAGCAGTGTTTGTCTTTTCTCACACAAGCAACATACACAGGCTCAGTAATGTACTGCTCATCAACAGTGCTTGTCTTTTCTCACACAAGCAACACACATAGACTCAGTGATGTACTGCTCATCAACAGTGCTTGTCTTTTCTCACACAAGCAACATACACAGGCTCAGTAATGTACTGCTCATCAACAGTGCTTGTCTTTTCTCACACAAGCAACATACACAGAGTTAATACGAGTTGTTTTCTTACTCGTGAAGATAGGGAAAGTAGTTGTCCCAGTCGATTTTGCCCTGTATTTTTCGATCATCAATGTCTGGAACCAAGTCATTATTTATACGTAGATAGCAACCTTGCTTTATCCATCTTTTAGGACAATTTTGGTAGGAACCTGAAAGAGTTTTTTAGTCAAATGATATGTTAGTCATTTTGATCTTTTTCATAATTATTTCGATTGCTAGCTTGTGTTGTTATGGAAACAAATAAATTAAACAAAAATCAACAACAACAACAACAACAACAACAACAACCACAAAAGCAAAAAACAAAGCAAAAACAACAACAAAATTGCTACTCTGCCCACATTTTACTTCGATGATCTTGTTAGACAGCTTTTGTTTATAATTTTGTATCTTCAAGGTATTTTTTTCACTTTATATGATATCAAGAGACCATAATACTAAGAGAGCGAAACTTAGTATTGATGTCTGTTCGATGTTCATGGCGGCTAAGGCTATTTTTAGTAACTTCGCCATCGCGCGCGCAAGGCTCTCAAACAATAGAAATTGATTTTTGACGTGCGCGCGGACGGGACCGTTTGCTTTCGGCTTTTGAATTCTATTGTTTGAGAGCCTTGCGCGCGCGATGGCGAAGTTACTAAAAATAGCCTTAGCCGCCACGAACATCGCACAGACATCAATACTGAGTTTCGCTCTCTTAGTGTTATGGTCTCTTGATGATAATTGTTATATTACAGGCGTGCTTTGACTGGTCGAGAACCGCGTATTATTACAGTACAAACGCATAGATGACGTCATTAAATCTTCCGCACACTCCGATTTGTCAAAATGTTTCGATGAATATTATATCAAACAAATAGATTCCATTTTCCGTGTGTATGCACGTAAATAGATACACAGAAGACGACAAAATCTGGTGAGATGAAAAGTCACGCCACTCGACTTCGTCTCCTAGTGTTTCAGACAGCAGTTGTATATTCGGTGGTCTTCAACTGTCTCTTCCCATGAGACATTACGGATAAAATAGCCCACTTTCGATATATTGGATGGGAAAACCTACATAGCACTCAGTTGGTGTAATGTATTCAAAATATCTATTGCGTTCTATGTGTTAAGACATTTCCGAGTGACAATCCATTCATTAACTTACATTTATTGTTGTTTCAACAGGGTCTATTTTAGATAGGGTGTAATAGCACATAACGCGTTAGTTAGTGGTGCCCAAGTTTAGAGTGATTTTCATCAGACTGTGAAATACTAACTGGCTATTAGTGTATAACAGTCAAAATTCAACAAAAGGAAACAATGGAATTGTTTCGACTCTAATATCACTCTAGTAAAATTATGTTGAATTTGACTAACTTATTACTAATCGCTAACTAATTTTTGCTAGCTCGGGTTAATTTATTTATTTAATCAATTAATTAATTAATTGAATTCAATCAATATGATTCGAATTCAGTTGTTGTATAAATTTAGCAACACGATTCTGTCACTTTTCCGTGCCGCGTCCGTACCCTAATAGTAGATGCACAGATGACGTCAAAATGTGGTGCGTTATATACCTATTTCAATTAATGTTGTCGACAAAAGCTTACGCAACTCTGACCCGAAAGGGAGTATGGGTAGAAATTACTCAAGCTATAAAACCACACAAATCAGCCATACGACAACTCAAAATAGCTTACCTCGACCTTAAACACTAAAGAACTTCACTTGTTAGTGCTAAATCAAGACCAAACCTGAAAATAGAGTAATTTTTTGCCTACTACCCATACTCCTTTTCGGTCTTGTCGCGTAGGCTTGAGACCTCTCACACGACAACCTTTTCTGAAATAGGTGTATACAAAAAGTACACCACAAGACGAAGTCTAGTTGCGTGACTGTTGTTCTCGTCTCTTCTACATCTATTAGAGTACAGGCAAACGAAAAAAATGGAATCTATTTGTTTTATATAAAATTCATCGAAACATTTCCACCAATCAGAGCGCGCGTAAGATTCAGTGACGTCATCTGTGCGTGTGTACTGTAATAACACACGGTACTCGACCAATCAGCACGCGTAATATTCCAATTATCATATAAAATATATCAATCAATATGATTTAGTTACCTGTTACAATAGGCACTGCTACAGCACAAATGACAAGTAATGTGTTATAGCTAATCACTAGAAAGACAAAATATTAATGATGATAAATACTTGAAGCATGAAGACAGGACTACACAAATCAGAACAGAGCAGGACACACTAAGATAAAGCAGAACAATGAAGAAAAAAATGGAAATAGTTAAAGTGCCCCTAACCCCTACATTGAAATTCTGAGAATCGTTTCTTCATGAATGGAAATGTTTAATGGTGAAATATCTCCGGATAAAATCATCTCCTTTCGGAGCATTAAGCATTTGAAGTCGGAAAATGCAAATGAGATGACGTAAAAAAAGGAATTTGCATGATTTTGTTTCCAATTTTGAAACAAGTGTGTTTGAGTTAGGTAGCAAAAACATTCACCATACTTTGTACTCTTGCAATGAAAATGTTTTGCAAATGGAAAAATAGTATAAAATTCATCTCTAGTGTTTTTGTATAATTAAGAGGTCCTTTTTCTATATGATCTCATTTACGTTTTCAGATTTCAAATGCTTAATCCTCAGAAAGGAGATGATTTTATCCTGAAATATTTAACCATAAGGCTTTTCCATTCATGAAGAAACGATTATTAAAATTTCAATTTAGGGGTTAGGGGCACTTTAAGTAGGCTCGACTGGGTTTTGTTTGAGGCGCACCTCCGCTGTTTGTTCGCAAAATGCGTCGCGGCAAAAAAACCAATTTTAAAAAACTTCAATCTATTCCTAGACTTGATGTGGAATTTTTGTTTTTTTGAAATTATGTTTTTTGCTGCGACGCACTTTGCGATCAAACAGCGGAGGTGCGCCTCAAACAAAACCCAGTCGAGCCACCTTAAAAAGTATGACATAGTAACACGTATAGTATATTCAACAAAAAGATCTCGTCTTACTTTTCTTTCCTGATTCTCTCAAGACCTTGTCAGGACTTTCCTCCTGCTACAGATACGCGCCTCTTTCAAACATCTCAGGGTTTATATACACAAGGTGCTTCCTACCATCCCCACAGAGATATGGTTTCTATGGATGAAAAAATGTTATCATCGTATCATATAGATAACGTTTTGAGTGGAATACATGTGTTGTAGTACTCAGAACAAGTGCCTGATCAATATTATCTGACGTATTGACTTTTATTAATATAAAAATGAAATAACGAGAAGCCTTCTATTGTTTGTGATCTTGTCTTGAATCTTTCTAGCTGGATATTTCGATCATCCGGCCTTCGATGATCATCTACAATGTAGTGGTAGATTGCAGTAGATGATCATCGAAGTATGATTGAAATAACCAAATAGAACAATTCTGAGTCTGAGTCTGTGTATGTTGCTTGTATGAGAAAAGACCATCACTGCTAATGAGCAGTACATTACTGAGTCTGTGTATATGTTGCTTGTGTGAGAAAAGACAAGCACTGCTAATGAGCAGTACATTAGTGCATTACTGAGTCTGTGTATGTTGCTTGTGCTTATGCCAACCACTAATTTAACTAAGCGGTTTTAATACATTTAAGCAATAAAGTACAAACATAGTTTGATAAGCGAGATTGAAGAGAATGATATTTTTGTCCCGCCATTTCATTTTTATTTCAACTATATTCTTTCATTCTATATAGAATTCTATATTCTTTTATTTCAACTATATTATTTATGTATTGGCGTTTACGTTATCTGTATGATATATTATCTAATGTATTGGGGACTTGAGAAGAGCTACTCGATTATGTAACTCAATGACAGTAATTCAGAATTCACGCTCATAGATCGAGTGCAAATAATAGAACTATGAAACAACAGTAACTAATAAGTACTACATAATAATAATAATAATAACTTTATTTGTATAGCGCATTTTCCAATGTGCCCAAATGCGCTTCTCATGAAACTCTTTACAATAATACTACTTATGATATATAATGCCATATACAAAAAATACTATTAAAAAACTATGTTTATATATTTGCAATTCTAAATTGATAATATCTAAGAAAACTACTGATCTAAAAATAACTATAAAAATTAAGTACCTATTATTATGTTATAGGTATGAACTGTGCAGAAAGGATGCTCTTAAAACTTATAATTAAAAATACTATAAGGAATTGAAAAAAACTAATGCTTAATTACAATAAAACTATAAATTAAAAGCTTCCTTAAACAGATGAGTTTTAAGATTCTTCTTGAAAATAGCTAAAGTAGAACTCTCTTTAATGTAAGTAGGAAGCTTATTCCAGAGCATAGGAGCGCACACGGAAAATGAACGTAGACCATATGATTTGAGTTTATACCCTGGCTGCTCCAAAAAAAGTTTATGCTGTGATCTTAAACTACGTTTAGGTTCGTATCGATTTAAGAGAACATTAAGATACTCAGGTGCAACACCTGTAGTTATTTTATAAGAAAATAACAAAATTTTAAAAATAATACGATATTGTACTGGGAGCCAATGAAGCTCATAAAGTATAGGCGTTATACTTTCTATCCTACGTGTTAATGATACTAGTCTAGCAGCTGTGTTAAGCACATGCTGTAGGCGTTTAATTAGATAATCAGGTAAACCATATAATAAAGCATTATTGTTATCTATATGAGATATAACAAATGCATGGACTAACGTCTTCGCAGACTCAAAGCTTAGATATCTTCTAATACGTGAGATATTTCTAATGTGATAAAAAGATACCCTACAAATATCATAATGATGGCCTGTTTCATCTCAGTAGAAACAACCCCATGTTGCAAGGACACATTCACAAGCTTAGCTTGGTTAAAAAAGGTAGTAGTTGATGGAGGCATTCTTTCAAAACTGAGGCAGGCAAAGGGTCCAAAGCACAAGACTTGAGAGTGGAAATACCAATTAGTTTAGATAGATCATCACAATAAACAGGCTCAAACTCCGTGAGTTTGGTGCCACAATAGTTATTACCAAGTTCAGAGATGTTCTCAACAGAGTTTCTTTTCACTTGAAGCTCATCACATATGAGCGAGATCTTAGTAGTGAAAAAGTCTACAAATGCATTAGCTAGAGATTCGTTGTCATTGGTGTAAGGTAGTTTCTTCTCAGCTTTTCGATGCAGTAGAGTGTCAAATGTAGAGAACAACGTCAAACAATAACTTAACAATAGAAAACAAAGGATTTCACGCTATTTGGATATTTCATGGTCATAATATTTGCACTCTATTGTAATTCGTCATTTAGCGACTAATAATTTCCTAACTTTGCCCGGGTATGCAGTATCTTTTTGATACGGTTATCATCTTTGACTCGAGCATAAAGGCGTCGAAGCTTCACCCAAAGATTGGCAAAAATGTTTAACTGGGGTTAAGGTCGCAATATACTTTTCACTTATACATTGCTCTAGGAAAAAACCTGTTTCAAAGGCTACGTTGTGATGAATAAAGTAATCTAAGAGTCTTTTGAATATCACTAGCTTGTTGAACATGCACAACGTGCGCGCTGATGCATCGGCAATATCTTTTCACCTTTATCTGTGTCCTTTCCGTAAGAAATTACAAACTAAAGAAAAAAAATCTTCTTTTTCTTTATTTTTGAACTAAATGCCTTAAGTTCTAAATCAGCAAACACGAGAGCCAATATTAAGTAGTAACTATGAAACATCAAACTCCAAAGAAAAGAAAAGAAATGAAATAAAAGAAAAGGAAAAGGAAAGAAAAGAAATGAAAAGAAAAGGAAAGGAAATAATAGGAAAGATAAGAAAAGAAATGAAAAGGAAAGGAAAGGAAAAAACAAAGAATTTAAAAGAAAAGGATAAAACAAAGAACTAGAAAAAGAAACAAAATGAGAAGAAAAACAAAACAGAACAAAAGTAAAGAAAAGAAAACAACAGGAACGGGTGCTTAAGTAGCTATAGTTTCAAGACTTCAAATTGTTTTTTGGACGAGGTTAAACTAGTAGTCAAAACCACGCCAACACCTTGGAGACGAGAGAGTAAATTATTACATACCAAATAAATCAGAACTCTTCGTCGCCCACGAGGATTATTACAAATGGTACTTGAACACCCCACCACATCACTTGAAGCCACTTTGGATTTCTTTGATAACTTAACCTTCGTGATCTTTCTGATGTATAGAAGTTTCTTAATTATGGATCGTCATGCATTTAAATCGTTTTATAACTGGACACATTTTCAATGCAAAGCTCCAAAAACACCTAAAATGAGAACGTTTTTATATTACTAAAAGGTCTGAATAACATATAAACGATGACTAAAATATCCTTGAAAACAGAACGACACTTCCAGAATAGAATGGGACATGTTTCGATCGTCAGTCATACAATACAATACAACACAATACAATTTTCTTAGGAAATCCTACAAGGTTTTTCTTTCCTAATTCACAATATATAAATACAAATCAAAAGCATCTACGTTCATTTTTTAGCCCTCTCGCAAGGACTAGACCTACTAAAAATATCTAGAATATTTACAATCTTGAAAGTCATATAAGTACAATGACAAAGTTATTAAAAGAATAGACCAGAATACATACTGATATCTATACAATACAATCAGTTACTAACGAACACAATTTAAACTAAAGCAATAAGATGGCTTTTTTCTAAAGTAAACTAGAGATACCTTAAAAGATAAAGTTCACAAATTAAAGTAAATCAATTTGACATCCTCAACATGTTTGTTCAACTCAAAAAGTGTCGCTCTGTTTTTCACAAATAATTAACATTTGTATTTTGAAAGTTTTTAAGCCTTTCTTAAATAAGCATGGTTCCATCCTTTTTGCGTGCGAAATCTAATAGTACAGAATTTTTGATCGGGTTTCCTGTGTCTCAAAAAGTCTAATATCGTGAAGAGAGAATCGAACATGCTCACGGCGTTCACTATCGTTGCGTGAGATCTCCCGTTTTTACCAATAACACAAGATTTGGAACACGTTTTGACAAAACGGTTAGAAAAGTGGCAAATGTTGATCTTTTAAAATTGCGCGTTGTATCAACATTTGAACTCAAAATTTGATTTCTTCTGTCAGGGATTCTAGACCCCGAGATCCACTTTCAAATTTCGTTTTAATTGATATTCATTGAAGAATATCGTTGTTTTTGTAACGTACTCATGGATTTTCCTATTTATTTCAAAGCAGAAATATCGCGAAAACACGAGTGTTTTTCCAACCAAATGTTGCAAATTTAAAGAACGGTAAAATTAAGTTTTATATAAATTATATATTATCGAATTAAATGATTTGGTATTAAAAACGTTTTGCGCCAAGTGTGGGGGCGTTTTGCGTCAATGACAAAAAGGAGGACAGAATTTCTTGGAGTATTGTTCTTTTCTACGATGACTGAGCATTCAAACACTCGTCCGGACTAAAAGATGAAAAATAAGCACGAAATGAAAAATGAAATTAAAGAAAAATTGGAAATTGCATAAATAAATGAAAATAAAAAGTCCAAAAACTTGATTAAAAGGCATCGAAGAAACGAAGAAGAAAAACTAAGATGGAAAAATGATAAAATGAAAACATAAAAAAGGGAAAAGGATTAAGAAAGCTTGAAGAGTGATTGTGAGCAAACAATATAAAATAATAATAATGATGATGATGATGATGATAGTAGTAGGAGAATGACAGTTCTGGCCGGCCTTGTCTATAACTATGATTTTGAAGCTCTACCGCTCATCGACTGATAACAATAATAATAATAATAATGATGATGATGATGATGATGATGATGATGATAATGGTAGGAGAATGACAGTTCTGGCCGGCCTTGTCTATAACTATGATTTTGAAGCTCTACCGCTCATCGACTGATAACAATAATAATAATAATAATGATGATGATGATGATGATGATGATGATGATAATGGTAGGAGAATGACAGTTCTGGCCGGCCTTGTCTATAACTATGATTTTGAACCTCCTACCGCTCATCGACTGATAATAATAATAATAATAATAATAATAAATAATAAGATGTCGGTTTAGATGTGATGGGTGTGTATCTGGATATAGTCAATTGAAGAAACATTGTCGGGTCTAAAAAAAAAAAACAACATAGAAGCTGAGACCGAAATGGTGCTTGGGATGTGAATAATTACATTCTGATATTCAATTACGTTTTGCCTTCGATGCAAAATGCCAAAAGCGGGTTCAAGGGTTGGCGGGCCGTTTGGATTCGATTTTTTATCAGTTGCAGCTTAAGTGAATAAATCAGAATATAATTATTGCATCCCATGCACCATTTCGGTCTCAGCTTCTATATGTAATACGTCATGTGTTTGCCTAATCTAGTTTGTTGCCATGGTTATCTTGGGTAACCACGCTACAAATTGTAACAAATATTATCCACATTATGACAGTGTTTTTAAGTTCTTTTATTTTTATGGAGTTCAATGAATCACAAGTACAGATTTCTATCTCGATTGCTATGTTTGTTTAGCAAAAACCTCTTAATAACGTCAATGAAATAAAAAATGGAGCTTTAAGACATATTCAAGAATTCTAAATGCTCGTTACATTGAATCTGGATCCTGGTTTGACAAAAGTAATTGTAACTTGAAAGTTATAAAATCCAAAGGCGATGGAAAGTTAGTGACAAAGAAAAACCTTGCTAATGAAAAGCAATTTAAAATACGAAGAAACAACCTAATTCTTAAGTTTAGGTTTCGATGTTATTTATTGGTTTATAAGAACTTCATATGGAAAAAAGGTGATATTAAATACAATTAATAATTGATATGATTTGAAAACTCAGGAAAAAAATGGCACGAATAGTGATCCATCAACAATGAAAAAATGTGTATTCTTGAAGATTTTTTCATGATCAGTCAAAAGATTAAATTTGTTCCTTAAATTACTGCTGAAATCTTAAACTTCCTTAGCTTTTCCGAGGGGTAAGGGTTAGAAGACTATGTGATTTATATAAACTGAATACTACAAAAAGAAAAACATCCAAAATGTTACCGTATGGTTTTGCCATAGCAGTTGTCTAATTAATGGTCATACGTCTCCTTAACGTGGACAATAGCATCATGGCGTCACTGAGCGTACTTTGCAATATGAGTCACTCACGAAAACAAGCTGTCGTTTGATTGATACCTTGCCTGTGTAACGAGCATTATTGTGACTTAGGTTAATTTGCGGTGAGTAAAAAGGAAAACTCTCATTCTATTTTCTCTTGTTGAAAAAAAAAAAAAAAATGATCATAACATAGTGTCAGTTTTATAACCTTCCAAGGTGAATTTGAAACGACTTATCGAGTTTACTTCATGTGGGTGGCAATTAGTTTCGACTTAATGCAGCCATTTACGGCTCTGGTTGAAAAAGATAACCAAATTGACCGTAATAAGCGGATGTTTTAGAGAAAATACGGAAGCTATATCATAGAGAAGCAATATTAGAAGAGTCGGGAAGCCATTTAACTGTTGGTCCAATACAGACTTATGGAAGCTGCCTTTTTAATGACTTTTTTATTAATATTAAACTTCACTAATCCAAGGCAATAGCAATCCTCTTTGTAAACAAATGTATAAACATGTTTTAGTGTTAAAAGAAGAACGCATAAAAATGTTGAAATATATATCATTGACTGAGCTGAAACAAAATTAGAAGAGTCGGGAAGCCATTTAACTGTTGGTCCAAAACAGACTTATGGAAGCTGCCTTTTTAATGACTATTTTATTATTAAACTTCACTAATCCAAGACAATACCAATACTCTTTAACAAATGTATAAAAAATGTTTTAGTGTTAGCTGAGAGGGGATATTTTTCGAGCAGCGAAAGACATAAACTCCTGAGTTGTTGTACAAAACTAAAATCATTTCTGTCAGAAAGTTTAAGTTGTTTGTAGGTAGTTTTGGCCGATGAAAGTTGTATCAAAGTGCTAATCCAAAGCGAAAATTTGGATCGAAAAAATGAAGTTTAGGCCTTCATTTGCTCATTTGCTGTATGTTTTCTTTATATTCGTGCAGCTTGAAAAAGCTTAATTCCAACACAACTTCAAGAAAAACTCTTTGTACAATTCAAAAATCTGTTTTAAGCAGGTATTTTATCTTGGTACATCAGTTTTTAATCAGTAGAAAAAGGATTTGAGTGTTAATCCAGAACGAAAATTTGAAATAAAACTCTCACGAAGATCTAGTTTTTGGCGCTTTTCGCCATTATTGCTCGTCATTGAAAAAAATTTCCTCTTAAAAGAAGAACGCATAAAAATGTTGAAATGTATATATCATTGACTGAGAAACAAAATTAGAAGTCGGGAAGCCATTTAACTCTGCTATTGGTCCAATACAGACTTTTGGGAAGCTGCCTTTTTAATGACTTTCTGTTATTAAACTTCACTAATCCAAAGCAATACTCTTGAGCAGATGTACATATTCGTATGAAAAATATGTTAGTGTTAAAAGAAGAACGCAGAAAAGTGTTGCAAATCCGAAATACGTATTACCGGCTAAAATTTAGGATGCCTTTCCGCATGAGGTTCGAATTTTTCCCGCCCTTTCGTGCTGAAAATTGCACGTTCTCGAAAAAGGAGTCCTTGTCACGTACGGTTTATATTTTCTATCCTTTTCTGTGAACCTGTTCCTGTCTGAGCTCTCATGCTAAGTAAACTGATATCATCTTTAACATATTATGTTCTCTTAAGCAAGTTTAAGTGCACAAAACGCCTACAGCTACATTTAACGCACTGAAAATGACTTCCACAGAATCAATGACCATCACTTGGCCAAATTAACTTGATCTTTAAACTCAGGTGGCGTGAGCAGCCATTAAAACGCACTCAGTGTAGTATCAAAGCGACTTGTCATTGTTACGAGCTTGGCAGTGGTTTAACAATTAAATATATAGGGCTAAGTTCTGGAGGTAAGGCTTTTAAAGGTGATATTATCCTTTAAGGCTACTCATAATCACAGTTTGCACGTATTATGTTTTGTAAAGCCTTTTTAGTTGGGAAATAGAGACCATTCCATCCACAAAGTATGGTTTGTTTTCACTTGGAGCTTTTTTTCAATGTTAGATACACTTTATATGTTTTTATCTCAATTTGTCAATTTGATATCATGATAAATTATTCAATTGATGTTACTAAGCAGAAATGCGACTAAAAATAACGAATTCTCATGGGCGTCACAAAAACCTGTCGTGATGTTCTGCAGGGGTATTGGTCATATGCTTTATAACTAATTAAAAACTTAAAGTTTTATTTATTTGTTTGTTCCCTTGTTTTGTGTTTTTTAAATATGATTCATGTGATTTTATTTAACCCGTGAAAGAAAGATGACTAATTTAGTTGATACTAGTTGATGAAGAACAAAAGAAAACAATAGGTTTAGAGTCTACTACTAACTATTAGTTTGCCTATTCTTTCATGGTCGAAGGAAAAATCACTCTAAGTCTGCCCAGCTAGATTTAAAATGTTTCTGTTCACAAGGATACACATTTACTTGCGCTTTCCGCAATTTTCAATAAGAGATATTTTCTATTGTCGCAGAATATTGCCAGAACGCTTACTTCTCAGGACCACATAGAATATTTACGTTTTCTAAAACGCAAAACTTCAACGTTTAACGAAATGATTGAATAAAACTTTTTCAAAACTCAGACAATACGTCTCCAACTTCTATAGCATATACGCTTTTAAAAGCCCATAGCGTTTACGTTATTATCAGCGTGGATTTAAATAATTACGCGGATTGATTTCGTTCGCGATCGACTTTCTTTCCGATGTTTCTGTTGTTAATTGTTTCAGTTTTTTCTTTAAATACAAGCTACTTTTTCGGACTTTGTTAGCATAGCATGAATCGGTAAGCTACTTGGTTGAGCATCAGTCTTTCGTGCATAGGAAACTCGGAGATTCATGTCCTTAATACACCAAACACTGGGGGCATTAAAAGGCCCAAAGGGTAATTATGTCGGCATATGGTTAAATCAGTTTAGACTTTCAAGTCTTAAGGATAACTAAGGATGTTAAACCGTTAGTCTCTAAGAAATGCTTATGGGGATAGTGCAGGCAAAGATGGGGACGTTGCAGACAACGAAGTTAACATTGGCACATGGGGGCACTGGTATACGGGGACGTTGCAGACAACGAAGTTGAATTGCAAATTGCTTTGACGAAGATGACATTAGTATACGGCAACATTGACTTATGGAGACATTCCAAGCAACGAGGTTGACACTGGCATATGCAGACACTGCAAGGGCACTGATCATGAAGTTGACATTGGCATATAAGGACATTACAGGCAATGAAGTTGGCATTGTTGTATGGGGACATTGGTATGTGGAGGTTCTGCCAGCAATGAAGTCAGTCTGTAAGTGAACGAGACCTGAAAATACATGTAAAGCAACTGGTGGTGGTTGCTATATAAGGAGCTGCATAAACAGATACTGAGATGCGATGCAGCAAAACAGCCAGCAGCAAGAACAAGAAAGTAACGTTTACGAGAATTTTCCCACAAATTCAGTTTACATTTTAGTTCACAAAAAGTCCCTACAATCATGATTTGTTACTTGATCATAACTTCACTTTCCATTGTCCCCATAACCGGGTCCCCATAAAAGGTAAAGGTAAAGGTTAAGGTAAAGGACCTTGTTTAACGTCGGTAGTTCCTTTAGCCGAGCTAATCTTCCAGGAAGCCGACGGTGTGCTCATTTTACCCCCCTCTCTCCATCAGTGCTCCGTTTTTAAGGGTATTTAAAGCTACTTAAAGCTACACAGAAAGGAAAGAAGTCGAAACAAGGATGTGAGGTCACTGGGAATCGAACTAGGGACCTCTCGCACCGAAGGCCGCGCACTAACCAACTGTGCCATCCTTGCTCCTTTATCCATAAGATAAACAAGTCGTGATAATGTTTATCGGTATCCAAAAAGCAAATGCAACAATTCACATATCACGTAGAAATGAAGTTGTTTTTATTTTGCTGTATTTGTATATTCATGCATATTTTGGAACTTAAGTTAGTCAAGGTCATAGTCATTGTGTAATTTTGAGTCAGTTATGTTTATAATTTCTGTATGAATAATCAACTTTCCTGGGCAAACCATAAAACGTTTTCCATCAATAGACGAGAGCATATAGCAGTGTCTGTCTGTGTGTCTGTCAGTGTCTCGCACCTTTGTATAAATGAGTCAGTGTACGTTGCTTGTTTTACCGGCTCATATTGAGCCAAACAAAAGGTTTACGTAGAGGTTTCCCTTCAAAACATAATAATAATAATAAATAAAAATTTTCTTTGTGGATGTTTTAGTTCTTGATTAAGCATATTAAATATTATCATTTAACTTCTTTTCTCTTATTTTAACTTTACCATTTTTTAATTACATGTATAGTTATATATTTATTTATTTTTTATCTTTAAATAATTTCTTTAGAACCGCTTTAGCTGTGTTTGTTCCCTCAATAAAACCTCAAAGCGATGATACCAGCGAAGTTGAAAGCGCGGAATCCCTTGTTTAGCGAAAAGAGAAGAGGACATTGTAGGTTGTCAGGAGCCATGAATGCTCCTCAAGTCTAATATCCAGGCCCACACGGCTGAGTTTTATGACCGCTGGCCATTATGATCTCCAGAAGTTCCCGGATCTTCAATGCCTTCAAATTCTATGAAAGCATCCAATAAAATGATACTAAAAATATTACTCATTTTTGAACATATCACTCAGTAGTCTCTCAATTGGCACAGAGCCAATCGTTTTCTTAAAAAATAACTCCTCAATAGCAAGAGCGCTGACCCGTCGTAACGCAGGCAGCAAAAGCAAAAGTCGACCAAATCTTGCGACTTGATTGGGATAAGTACTTCGAATGTATTCACCAAGCATTAGTTGGGCTTGGTCTTGTGTTGCTTCGATGTGCTCTGGGTCTTTCAAGCCACAAGATGCTGGAAAAAGAAAATGAATTGTTATTAGACGGCGATAGATCTAAATGTGAAGGATTTGTATCTGAACCCTTCACGACTGAAAACACAACTTAAGATGTGTTTCAGTGAAAGCGTAAGGAGGAATTTTGAATGTTTCATTACTCTACACTCACTTGGCTTAAACATAACGATTGCTTTTAGACATGCGTACTCTGTCGAGTCCACTCCAAATGCTTTAAACTTATTCACTGCTTCCTGCAACGTCCGCACCACAGCCATGACGTCAACAATTTTCTCAGGGGGCGTGTTGTCCACGTGCATGCCAGCCGCAGCTAAAATTGGCGCGATTTCTAAAGGCATCGACCACTGACTAGCACCAAGTAGGAAAAGTTCTCGCCAGCTTTCCTCGAGTAATATGACCTAAAGATTGAAGATCAAGATTAAGTTCAATGTTAAGGTTGATAGCTACAGTCATTGCCAAAATTACTTGGCATGATAATATTTTGAACATTTCTTTTAGCATCTACCCATTTCTCATGTCTTTTACGGTCCTCAACACCCTCTTTACATCAATATTGCAGTTTCTATGGTAACCAGGAGGGTGTGTTGAGGAAGTCAAAAGTCCCTTGTGCCACGTTTTCTACCCCAACATTGATTTAGGGGTGCGGGGAGGAGCGAGAATCCTTTGGCCATTAATTACACACGGATTAAAAATACTAATCGTGCCAATAATTTTGGCAACGATTGTACATATCGTTCTATTGGAAAAAAGCGTTTTAAAGCTCATAAAGATGTATGCTTTGACACCCGTCCAGCCAGTCATATGGCAGATCATGAGTTAGGGAGCCTTTTGATATGAAAATGATCACTTCACGAGTCGTAAGGTTACCATAGCAACGCCACGACAGCTTTAACGAAGGTCATTTTCTCACAAAACCAATGAAAACTCACTTTTCTTACTTTTTCCGGGTTTTTTTTCCTCCAAAAAGGAAAACGGAAGTTTCTAGCAGGTTTCCCCTCCCGCTTTGTTCCTTCTCCTCTGATCTCTCCTCGTATTCAACTGACAGAGCCAAAAAGCCAACCAGCAATTTGATATTTTAATCTCGTAATATAAACTTCATAAAAGCCCACGTTTTCCTCACAAATCATTCCAAATGAGGTTTCGACCAGTAATTGATATTTAACCTTAATGATTTCCCTTCTCGGACAAAAATTCGGAAAAAACAAGCTCGTTAACATCTGAGAGTCTTTATGCAAAGTACAGTTTTACGACATGGAAATCAAATCGTTAATTTACGATACACAAAAGATAAAAGGGCGGATTTTTTTAAAGCATTATAAAGCAGCTAAAGTTAATGGAGTGGCAGTAGAATCAATATCAGTCATGAAGAACAACTTTTAGCTTTTGTTGCTTCTGTTGAGCTGGAGGGTGAGGTGAGGGGAGGGGAGAGGAGGGGAAGGGAGGGGAGGTTCTAAAAACGAATCCCCATACCTACAATCATTGCCAAAATTGTTGCAACAATTGACTTTTAGAGACGTGCGCGCAGTGGAACTGTCAGAGAACAGGTCCACCACACCCCCCCTTTACAAAGTTGCCCTGAAAAGTCTTGTAGCTGGTTCTCACCGTGACCAGCAGCATTGTGTAGGGGGGGGGTGGGGGATCCAATGACAAAGCCACTGTGGTGAATAATGTGTACACAAACATTGAGAACTAGGTACGCATCAACCAGACAGATTTAACTGTATCCAGCAGCAATGTATAGGGGTCGGGGAATCCAACAACAAAGGCGATATAAGCCTGGTTTCTCACTAGCGACGCAAGCATAAGCGCAAGCAACATACGCAGACTCAGTACTGCATTTATCACCGAGGTGTGAGAAAAGACAAGCACCGCTAATGAGCAGTACCCTACTGAGTCTGCGTATGTTGCTTGCGCTTATGCTTGCGTCGCTAGTGAAACCAGGCTATAGTGAATAATGTACAAAAACTCTGTGAATTACACATTGGGTCAACAAATGATAGCAATGATTGTAACCCGCCAAGATACAAATTCTGTAACACGTTTTAAGTACATCAGATAAGAGCGGAGAGGAACAGGAGTCTAAATCTCCCTCCTCCCTACTTTTTGAGCCTATTTCTCCCTCCTCCCTACTTTTTTTCGGCCATTTCTCTTTCACTACATCTCATAATTGTTTTCCTCCCTCCTCCCAAACCGATTTTTCTGCCTCTTTTCTCCCTCCTCCCTACTTTTTGGGGGCTATTTCTCCCTCCTCCCTAAACCGTTCCTCTCCGCTCAGATATATAAAAAGATGCATACCTGGTCTCTAAATGGAAGGCTGATGAACGACGGTATATTTCGCGCCCATTTCACTGACATAAAAAGCAGCTTTGCAGCGGCTTCACATACTGACTCAGGGCTTGAATAATACATTGAAACTGACAAATCAGTTTGTAAAGCGATTGGCTTGTAGTCAAGGCCAAGGTCAAAGTCACTTGGTGGTACACCGTCCATTCGTGGTTCAGCAGCCAAGAGGGTGTTAATGAACCCACTTTGTCCTTGTTGAGTGTGTGTGATGCTGACTAGGTCCAGTCTTTCTTGGGCTTCTTTGAGCATCTTTTGTTTTCGGAGGGTTGAGCTTCTGGGCCCGCGTTCATGTTGGACAGCTGTGGAGCAGGAAGATATCTCTGATTGAGAAACAATGTGGCAAAAATGTTGTGAAGAAAAAACCCTGTTATTGTATGCCGCAACACTTCGCCAACTTTTAACGCAATAATGTTGGACTCAGTCGTCATTATGATGCCATGTTTTGATTTCTTTTTCTGTTTATTTATTAATGTATATTATTATCATTATTATTCTAATTGCTTCTTTAATATCCTTTCCTGTGATGGTATTCATACATACATGAAAATACATACATGATTGACACTCCTTCAACAGGGCTTTTCAGCTCAATTTACAAATCCTAACTAAATCATATAAATCAAACATAAATGGATTAAGAATCCCAACTGGCAAGGAGACAAACCAGTTGGCTATATTACAAACATGGCCGAGAAACTGAATTTGAACTAATCGAAATCGGAACAAATTCAGTCTCAGCTAGTGGCCAGAGCGGGTATCGAACCTGGGACCGCCAGATTGCGAGACCAACGCTCTGACCACTCGGCCAAAAACTGTTTGAGAAAGAACCCCTAATTCCTAGAAGATTGTTCATAATGTCATCAACTTTTCTTTGTGTACATTGTTGATTTTCTGCATTTTCCCCCGCAAGCAGTTAATCTATACCAGCTCTCACTGAGCTTCTCTCAAGTTTCTTAGTCTGATAAACGATTCAAATGTCGGAATTATATTAAATAAAACTATTCAAAACCATAGAATAGAGTACAAGATAATACCTTTTTATTCAATACAATCAAATGGAAGTGATGCTTGGGAATAACAACTAAATAAAACCGACTTTATTCACACAATATAAAAAGGCCTTGTTCGTCTTTCAATGGCCTGCACGTGCTTGTCCACTCCTATGGAAAATTATATTCCCCACCTCTCGGAAATCAAACTTAGTTTTAAGACACCATTTTATCAAGTACAATGATTTTGCAGATTTCTAGAGCTATAGCAGACAGTTCCGCCCTAGAGGACCGAAGGTCAATCGAGATACTTATCTCATGTGGCAAAGCTATCAAACAACCCTTTGTACAGGTGGCTATCGGGCTCGTGGGCAGCTCGGTCTTCTTAGAAATCATTGTAAGATTACAATACAGGCAAGGGCGCTCTATCTTATTAAAACCTCATTACCAGAACAAGCTTCAACACTTGGGAAGATAGAACTATATTCTTTTGAGACTTATGAGAGGTCTAGGAGTTGTTTATCTTTTATTTAATTTTGTTATTTTTCTATACTTTTGAATAATTCAGTGTGTTGAAATGTTATCCACCAATCTAGACGACATTTTAAAGATTCGTTTTGAGGAAAGGTATCAGCTAACGAGGAAAAATGATGTTGTTAGAGTCCCTCGGGAAATCTTGATGTTTGTCTTCGAAAAGAATTTCCCCTTTTCACTTTTTTTAATTTGGGTTTATTTATTATGCTTATTCATATATCCGATGATACAATGTTAATATAACTTTACTTTAAAAAAACCTAAACGAGGAATGTTTTTTTTAAGGAATAAGAATACAAATTCCAATGCTAAATATTTGATAGATTATTCAGTTGTGATGGTCGTTGGAGAGAAATCAATGATTTCCTATTAGTTTTTTGATGAACTATCATAGAAAACCGAATAAAGTATAAAATGTCTTTTGTAGATGACATTTACGAGATTAATTCCCATCTCAGATTCAATAAGTGTAATTGGCAAGTTAAAAGTTTCAGAGAACGAAGCTTAATAAGTTACGTAACAACGACCGGTATGCCAGTATGACTGAGAAATATAAAGAAAAGTATCTTAAGGAAAAAATCAAATACATTTTAAGGTAAAATTAAAAACTTCTCCGACACAACTGAAAAATTACTCAAAATGAAGTTCAAGAGAAGAAAGTTAGGTGACATTATTAAGGTTCTGAATGTATATTTCCCTTTGCCATGTTTAGCGTATGATTTGTGATCAAGCGTACGGTATGGTTGACCACCAAAGGTAAACAATTCTCACCACTGTTCTATCACAAGATTGCTTGATATAAATCAACACTCCCAACAGATTTAAGTGAATTTCTAATTCATAATTACTAACAAACCCCAAACCACATAAGAGTCTATTAGAGGGATTAGTTTATTAAGCTTTTGAATAGAACGAGCATGTATACTTGAAACTGTAAGTGTATTTCGAGGGTACTTGAATCAGTTAGCTCAAGTCATTCGCTTTTGAATTGTCTTCGATAGTCACTGACTTCCGTCTTCTTTGTCTATGTTTGAGTTTCTCAAGTACCTTTGTGACGGCGATGCTCCAAAACAAAGACTTCGCAAAAGGATTACCGCTTAAGTCTTTACTAAGTCGATTAAAGAAGACTCCTTCAAGAGGTTTGGCTCACGAGAAGAAACCAGATCCCATCTCTAAGGAAAAAACATGAAATTGTAATCTTATAAAGGCTGATTCACGCTGAGGCTCGTATCAATGTAGAGTTCTACGTGTTTTGAGAAGTTCTTTCTCGAATTGCTCAGTCGGGGGTCGAGCTATCTAAATAGTTAATAACTAGGCTTTATTCCATTACCCTCATTTATCAATTCACAGGCCTTTATCATGTGATACTATGTACAAGAGGCCGAACAGGCAACTAGTATTCATGATTTTCCCACCAAAAAGCTTTCAAACTCTTTTAAAAGGTTATTGTTCTGAAGAAAAAGAGAGTAGGCGCTGATTTTCAATAAAAACCAAGACTAGTCCATTAGGTAGGGTTTCCTCGCCTGCGGGTGGGTAAACAAGGTCAGCCGAGTAACTATTTTCCAATTAATCACCATTTTCACTAACCTGCATTAGAACTCCTATAATTGGGTGTGTTTTTAAGCAATACGAGAACTCACTTTAAAGGAATTTGAAGGTACTTTGTACATGTCGTTTTGTGATAGAAAATGTTATCTTTGCATCGACAATAAGATGTAATTAACACTATATAACCTAAGTGTTAATGATTTCCAACATCGACGGAGTCACGAGAATTTCGAAACTTTCTCAATGGAATTTTACCACGATTTTTGGCCATTTTCTTTATTTCCTAATAAACTTTACTTTTTCATTCAGGAGTTTTTCGTTAAAAGACTTTTTTCTAGATTTTTATAACTTTTTCTTGTTTTTATGAAATCAACAATGTACACAGGCGCAACTGTTATACAGTGTTGTTATGAAACTGTTTTGTGCAGTAGACGCCCTGATGGGTTTAAAACTCTTCAATTCCAAACCACTAATAGATGATAGCGATAAGAAATCATCCAGTTGAAACGCAATAGAGTTTGTGAAAGAACTTTGCTTTGTGAATATATACGCGCGCGTGCTTCTCAAGATTTCACTTTCAGATTAGACTGAATCTAGAATCTATTTTTACAAAATCTTGACAAACAAACTGAAACTTGCGCTGTTGACTTTCTTTGTACTTAAGCCAAAGAATTAAGTCAGGCACATGCTTTTGAAGGGATTTGAATAAAGTCAAAATCTTGACAAACTAAAAGGTTAAAATACATATAGTTTTCAGACATTCATTGAGTTTTAAAATCAATGCCGATTAGCAACATTTTTGAACATGCCCTGGCAAAAACTAACGACAAAAGTTCTACAAACAATTAATAAAGAAGATAATAATCTCCAACTCTCTGGCCAAGGAGTGTTACAATTTTTTGAAATTTCTCAGTGTAGATGTATTAACTGAAGTTTAAAATACTTCTTGGAATTGAGAATAAAACTAAAACGTCCGAGTGTGAATTAATAATGAGAGAGCAACCTCCAAGGGGCATAACAAAGATATCCACACCCCATACCTCCTTGGGGCACTAATTAACAACGTCTTAAAACTCTTTCTCTGCCAACGAAACCCACAGATAGAAACATATCTGTGTACATTTCGACATTCAATAACCTGGATGAGTTTCTCATTACATGCTGCGTGTTTTACAGTCTTACATCTGCCTACACACGTCTAAGCATGGCTGAGACGACAAGATAAGGATATCTGGCCGTCCAGTGATCTAACACTAACTACATCTGCCCGAATTTATTAGAGTTTGGTTCAATAATTTTCAATCTTAGATAAACCTTCAATGCAGACAGTGGAAGTGTCAGGCGTTATTGAGATATTTGTTCTGAGACTTTACATCTGTGAGAAACGAAACGCCTACTTTTAGCACCGGCTATAAGAGTAAGCCCAGAGGAAAGTTCTGCTTACTTTAGGCAAAAATTATTTCATTTATGAAATATATAACATTCTTTAAGTGGGAAAATGTTGAATGTGAATTTAATGGGAGCTGTAATTTCATTTTCAAAGTGTGAGAGATTTTAAGAGAATTAAATATTGCGAATAAAAATTCAATTTTCTTGCGGACAAATGTTACTTAACTGCAGTTTTGTTGTTTTTGCTCGAAGGTTTAAAAACAGGCCAAAATTGCTTTTTGATTTTTAAGTATTATTAAAGAAGAATAACACGGCTTTTGTTTGTGACCTTTGCTTTCGACTTTTCCCAAATTGATGTAGCCCAATTGTCTCAAAAATACTCACAAATGCCATCAAATTTGGCCAAATTATTCCTGAGCCACAATTTGAGAATAATGTAGTTTTCAATGATGTATTTAGTTTTTGTTTGCATTTTTCGATAGTTCTTTCTCACCGGAATGACTGAAAACCGTCATTTATTATCCTTCTGGCTATTACTAAATTGTAAATTGTACATTAAATGAAAACCAAACTATTTAAGGGAGTATTTACATTTTTCCAATCTCAACTTTTCTTTGAAAATTGCATTGATTCATGATGAGCTTATACTAAACGTATCCGATTTCAACTTTGATCAAAGCCGAAATTCACTGCAATAAATACGATATTTTATATAAGGCCTTTGTTGCAATGATTTCAACGATATTAGATTGACAAATCACTAGCTTTTTAGCGAAGAAATTCGGCGGGTTTTCGGCAAAGTCGTCTATAACTTCGATGTCGTCGGTCTATTTGAATTATACCAAACAGAACCGTAATTTTCTATGTGTTGATGCAAAATAGAATATATATATATATTCAACATTTCCTTTCTTTCTGGCTGTTTTCATTATTTGCGCAATTAAGGGCGGCAACTTCTTGCCTTGTGCAAGGATTCCTTGTCAGTTTATGTTGACGATTATCACGTATCGTTGGATTGTCTGAATGTCGGATTGCAATACTAGTTCTTTCCAGATTAGGAGAGGAAAGCTAATAAGGCATTTTAACCCGGAAAATACAATTTATTTTGGTTAAATTGCTATGTAAATATAAAACAAATACAGAAATAAAATTGTAACGTTTTGTTTGCTGTCTACTAATTCGTACATTTTCTTCTACGGTGGAATATTAATTCATTAATTTATTTATTGAGCTGATTTAGAAAAAAAAATTCTCTAGTTCTTAATACTTTTTATGGCGCTTTTGTTTCTTATTTTAGACCTTTTTGCATCTGTAGTTCAAAACTTGTATTTTCTAATCAAGTAGTCAATACAGTTGAGCGAATCTAAGTACGTGCGAGTTCTGCTCAAAAACAGTAATTTCTATGGTAAGATCGACGAAGAGGCTTAGTCGTGTGGTAACGTAGAAAAGTGTTAATTGTAGTTAAAATCAAGCTCCACACCTTTCATCGGCGGTTCAGAGAGAAATTGACTGCACAAAAACGAACAAAGACGACCTCGATTTTCAAAAGAATGTTGAAATGCCCTAGGCTTGTGAGCGTCATAAATTATTCAGAGTAATTACAGCTAAGGTGAAGACTTACGTTCGCACTTTTCTTTAGAAAAACAACCATTTTTGATGAGAAATTTTAGCTATGTCCAGACGTGTTCCTCCCTTTGTTGATTTTCTAAAAGGCAGATGCAATATTCTTGATTCTGGTATTGTCAGTCTAAGTTTTTCAGCGCTAATGAAGACGTTTGAATTTATTTCCGCGTGAAGAAGAAAGTGTTAAAGAAAACTCTGCCAATGCGAATTCTTAATAGCACTCCCAGTATCCGCTGTATTGAAAATTTTGTCTCTTAAAAAGCAAGAAAATGAGTTGAAGAATAGACGGGAAATTCTTTAATGGACGTTAGCAATTACCAAACAATTACACCAGAAGAATGGAATTTTGACATAAGTTTTACGAGTCTGTCGACAAGAGGTTTCTTTCCTTTTTCTCCGCATACAAGGCAGTTTGAGGTTTTTGACTTTTAAAATGGTCATTTTGACGTGGTTTTGTAATTTGCTTACAAATCAATGCTTTCTAGACAAAGAATCTTAGGTAACGCACTTCTGCCTTTTATCTCCACCAATATGGGCAGTTATTAGGCCATTTTGGGCCGTTTATTCCTTTTTGCCAGCATATCTAGCTGAGAGGCAAGATTTCTCTCCATTAGCAAGACTGCCTGATTACTCGTTTTGTTTTCTGCTAGAAAGATTAACTCTTTATAAAAACATGAACTGAGATCTGTTCTTCTGTTGAATAAAGCCGTAGAGTCAAATCAGGGAAGGAAAAGTCTTCTTTTTTATAAAGGATATGAAAGATAGCATTCTAGTCGAAAAGTGGATAAATGTCAGTGATGAAGGTGACATCCGTTTGGGTTATCAGTAAAAGTATAATATACCTTTTCAGCGAGCAATGCTTTTAGACATCTAGGACATATCTCTGATCATTTGCAATCCCTAAGAATCATACAACTAGTAATGACTCGCACATTGGAAAATATAAATGTTTAGATTCGTCATAAAGAGCGCTATAACGGCGGGTCTTAATTCCAGAAACGGCGGGTCTTAACTCGTTGGCTACGATTAATGTCGAGGTAATTTTCAGAGTAAATTGCTGAAGGCAGTAATATTATATTTTTAAGTAAAAATCTATCATTCGCAAAGCCATCTCCTCGCGTCCTTTCGGAGATAATTTGATGGATATACAGCTTTCGTAAACGACTTATTTTCATTGTTATTTTTTGTGATGAGCTTAAATCTGATCTTTTTTTCCTTAGGGAAGTCTCTTTGCTATCAAAGTTTTGTTTGTCAGAGAATTCGGAACACCTTTCACTGAAAGGCATTGCAAAGTTAATCCTTGTATCTGCGTATTAGAAAATGAGTGATTTACAAGATATACAGAGAGATACGGAGAACTCGTCATGATCATGTCCCGAAAGCCTCCGACGTGGGGCCCCTCGGTGTCGAGAAGAATTCCAGATAAAAACTGCAAAATGATGACGGAAAGATGGAAGGTATAATTGAGAAGCATTCCCCCAGGTGAATATTACTAAATAAACGATGAAAATGTCTTATTTTATATCCTTTTTGTTGATTCCTCTTTGATGAATTAAAAGGACATTTACGCTTACAAAAAAGTGTTTATCCAATTAACCCCCTAAAATAAACTATTTTGCATAATATAATTCTCTTCAATATAAGACCATTTCAGTAAAATACAATTTAGAAGGATTTTTGAAGTCATCTTTTTATGAACAAATGTTAGCTGCAGTAACACTGACTTGTCAAAGTTAATGTTTTTCATGTTTGAAAAGGATTGATAAATTGTGTCAACAATGTTTAAAGGCTTGTATAAACCGTTAACTCAACAACTTTCACTTACCATCCTTGTTCATGTTTACATCGAAACACTTCTTGAGTCGGCATGACCTGCATTGATTCCTATGGATTTTGTCCACCGGACAGTTCCCCTTTCCGTTCGTCGCTCGGCATGTATAGCTCCTATTTCTTCGTATACTGCGCTTGAAGAACCCGCTGCAGCCATCACAAGCGTAGATTCCATAGTGCTTCCCAGACGATCTATCGCCACATACTTTACAGGGAATATCCAAGAGACGACCTGCGTGGAAATCAGTAATAAGTCTTTAAGAACTTTTTGGACAACAACTTTTTGTAAACAGAAATCATTAATACCATTAGATTTCTTGTCAGACTTCTCGTCAATTGAAGAGTACTCCGAGTCACTCATTGTAGATTGTTTGCCAAGTCAGTAATTTGGTCAAGATTCTGTCAGTTCTATTAGAGCACGGTTGGTTTTCTTGATCTCTGATCGTCTGTGAACTCTGTATTTGATTAGAGCAAATGTTACAGTGCCTTATATAGAGCTGGTCTATGATTGGTTGATTCTCTGCCATTGAAGATCCATTTTTGAGCTATGTTTAGTTTTAAACAATTAGGAGACAGGTTCGATTCGTTATGATTTTTGGGTTATTGTCATTTGTCATAGAGTAGGATAATTTCAACTTTTTGATAATCCCCGAGAAGAAAATTGCAAAGACCCCGGAAGAAAAGGAGGCAGGAAAAAGCTCAAGAAAAAACCCGTGAGATTAAACCTGAAAAACGGCAAGGTAATTACAAAAGGAAGAAGAGAAGGTCCAGTTTTGAAAAATAACACTTAACTTTATACTGACTTTCAAAAAATTAAAATCAGTTGATTTTCAAGATAAATATACTTGGAATGAATAAACAACGCAACGTGGACGGTGAAAAAAGTGTGTACAAGTTTTATTCATAGTTTTAATGGAAAAACTGATAGAATTTTGTCAAGATAAGTTAGTTTTGAATGTCTTCATATCATCTTTCTTACATATTTAATGCGAGGCCAAGTCGAAAAGCGATTGGCTCATGAATTGATTATCTTGCAGCCGGCTGACTCTTTTCGCGCCTTTGAAAAAAAGCCGAAAAAGCAAGAGATTTCACTAACAGCAAGTACAGATCAAGCCGAATGATGATTGGTTGTGGTGGTCAACCAATCAGAAGTCGAGAAATGAGAACCCGCACGTGTCGAGGTTCAAAGACTGCATTCTAATGGCTTCTCTACGACACACCTGTCAAACACAAACAATAATTGTTGACTATCAGCTGGTTTTCAAAAAACTATGGAGCTCCAGCAGCTGCTAGGTAAACGGGGTTAGAATCCAAAATATTTAACCTTTCATCAATGAAAAAACAAGAGTTAAAGCTCTGGAATGATGATTTTTTTGGTGGATGTTTTGCGATAATCCCGGCAGTTAATTTTGTCCTTCTTTATCTTCAATTAGGGCGTTGATAGTTTAGTTATTGTTGGGTGAGACAGCAATTAACGGATTTCAGTGAATGCTTACGCTCGTGCCTTCAATTATCACTTATAGAGAACCATAACAAACCGTCAACCTGCAAGTAAAACACAATTACATCAAATGAACTCAACAACGTTTTGTACAGCAATTATCAACATCACAACCCTTTAACCCTAGTTTTCTTCCCTAACCAACAATTCCCATTTTCACTCAGACAATATTCTGACTTATTTTGAGCTCTTTAAGGGGAATTTTTCACTGTTAAATGTCATCACTTTTTTCATTCATTTGGTGAAGTGCACGATCGCCCACAACAGGCTGACTCCGTCTTTACCTCCACACATAAACACAATACGACCTGGTTTTATTTTATAGTTTTCTAAAGAAACTCGTAGAAATGGGGATTAACTTTCTCAGATATTAATGACTTTGTTCATCACTTCACGTGCACGAGCTAGCGTTACCGCGGTAGTCAAGAACAACACAATAATATTTACAGTTCGTGGCATCCACAAACTCTGTACAAGAAGAAATTCCCCTAACGTATTCAATAACATTTGAAATTTTCAACATTGACAAATTGTTGCTCAAAATCGTCTCAAATTGTTGCTCAAAATTGTTGCTCAAAAGGCAGCATTATTTCTACTTTAAAAGAAAATACCTTATTCTGATAAAGATACAAACTCCAATATACAGTTTGAATTTAACTGCTCCGAAATTTATGAGTGATTCTAACTTTTTTCCGGGTATTCCTCAGTTTTCCGAAATACAGTCAATCAGCATGCACCCTAAGTGGAGCTCAAATCAAATCGCTCCGCATGTGAGCTGGTCATTAAGTATTAGAAGGCCACCAAGAACCGATTTTAACATTGCCGAAACGTATCATCACAGTGAGAAATTCTTACGCAGGAGTCCGTCGCGTGGATTGGTGTTCGTTAAGTAAACAGTTGACCTCCTTAGAGCGATTTAGGGTTTTAATGTTTATTTAGAGTAACATTGAATGAAGCTATAAAACTTTTAATCGCCGTTCTTTCTCACGGAGTATTTTGTAAGTGGTATTGCGGCAAAACGTGGCAGTGATATCTTTAGCTAAGCAGACCAACTAAAAACACTGAATAACTAAAATCAGCCTTTATCTGAATCATAAAAACAATAGCTTTTTTGCTTATTCTCAGAATGGGAGGAAAACTTTAAATTATATTTTAGAACTGAACAAAGATTAAATTACTGTTTTTAATGGGGAGAGTTCGGAGTGTGTCGGAGACTAAAAGCAGGAAAAACCGAAATTATTTATAAGCCTTAGCTTCGATCTTGAAAAAAGATGAGAACACGGAACTGTCGGGGCATGACCGAAATCCATGTACAAGCAACAACGCCAGGAAGTTCTCAATGTCCATCGACGATTGATCTCAGATTTTCTTCCTGTCAATGAAACTAAGAAATACCAAACTTCTAAAAAGCGTATGTACCACTAATACTGAGTACCTTTTTTGTTCATTCTAGGGTCAAAACAGCCGTGGCTTTTTACAGGAATATTTCATGACTTTTAGGTCAATTTTCGCCATGAATTTAGTTCATAAGGAGACTTTTCGTGCAGTTAGCCACGACAACTGTACTCTTCCACGGCAAAGGAGATACAGCCATCTAAAAGTTTTTCTATCAATCTAGATAGAAAAGGCCCTGGGGTCACATCCATTCTACGCATCCATGAATACTCAGATAGATAAAGGCCCCTCTAATACCTTCAAGTCCTAATGAAAGGCGATTGACAGAAGAAAAATGAGTCGACAATAGAGCATAGATGATCAAATCAAGGGCATCCATTATTTAGTGAAAAATAAACATCAAGCCTACAGCGTGGATACAAAGAGTTAATCTGATTACCAACACATGAAACTTCACTGGTAATTTGATTAAAGCATTGAAGTCTTTTGATTCTGGCTTGATTTTGAAGCGTTTTCACACACCTTTTTGGAAAAACAAACAAAGAAATGCGTGGAAAAATGGAATATAAAGGATGGATGGAATGGAGAGAGTCAAAATCGGGGAAAGGAATCTATATACAACGAAATGAAGAGAAATCTGAAGAAAATACGTGAAATTGAAGTTACATGTACAGCGAGTCTATATCAAAACGCGCTCACCAGAACGAAAAGGAAAGGAGGAAAGAGTGAAATGAAATGTGAAATAAAAATTGAAAAAATGGTTGAAACATGAAAAAGAGAGAGAGAGAGAGTTGAAAAAATGGTTGAAACATGAAAGAGAGAGAGAGAGAGAGAGAGAGAGAGAGAGAGAGAGAGAGAGAGAGAGAGAGAGAAGGAATGTCATCACAACAACATGCATTTTCTCAAGGTTTAAAAATGAATTTTTTAAAAGATGGCTTTGAAACTTTGACATTTTACAGTGGTAAAATACGATTGAAAGGAAAGATTGTTGTACTGTTGTTGTACTTGTTGTACTTTTGAAATCGTGCAAGAATGAAGTAAGTAAAATCTATTTTTGACAGGATTTTTCAGATTTTTGGACAGGATTACCTAGGTGGCTTCCAATTAACAGAAAATTAAGTCGAAAATATGTTCCCTTGTTAAGCATTTTGAAAAGTAAACAAAAAGGATTTCTTCTAGAAGATAAAAATACCGAAGACGAGCAAATTTATTCACATTCTTAACAGTAGCCAGTCACGTTTATAATTTCGATATAAGTCATTACTCACGCTTTCTCGCAAAAGGTCGCTAAACCGATGTACAAAGTTTAAAATCGTTTGGAGCACAAATCAGTTCACAGCTAAACAACCTAGATCAACCCTGGGCATTTCAATCAACAAAGTTTAATAAGGATTTAACTTTTTCTTTTAACATATAGTACACGAAATTGATGTTAATTAAAAACTTAATTAAATACTACAAAGTCGTAAATTTTGTTCGAGCATATCGCTTCGGATCTTTTCTTTTTTAGTTAGTTCTTCTAAACCGCAATTTGAGTCGTGTTAAGTGATAACAGTACAACGTTTTGAAGCTTGTTAACGAGTCTAAAACACTAAACAAAGACGACATTTGTTTTAATCCGGAGCGCATTTACTTCAAGAACGAGAAATCGTGGATGATTGAATGTGAAAGTGCAGAAAGTTGAATAGTCATTGTTTGTACGACATACAACTAGACTTCAAAGTAAATGAATTTCTTGAATAATTGATTTCGAATCAATTTGAAAAATTCACTTTTTGATTAACCAGACTAGACATCTTTAAATTTATATTACAAAAATTTAGTTTTAATTTTGAGTTTGAAAATGGGTATAATTCTTTATCAGGGCCGGTTAATGAAATCAGCAATCTTTCACAAGAATCAGACGTAAGGTTCAGGCAGGAGCGATGTAAAAAGGCAAAATAAACTTTGATTAGTCAGTTATTACTACAAAAACAACATCAAATCTGATTTCTATCTTTAAGGAAACTATAAGCTAACAAGTCTCAAATAACCATTTGCTTTTCATGAATAATTCTTCAATAGAAAGACCGTAAAAACGTTTTTAAGTGTTTTTGTCCAAAGGAAATTTGCGATAACTATGAATATGAATAACATAAAGGTCCTTTTCCGTCCAGTTTGACTACACAGTTAATTCGGAGGTCAACAATTCAAATGTCAGCCATTATGTTGCCGATATACCGAGTGATATCAAACCCTTTGAAGATAAATATCGTACGCCAATTATCATAGTAGTTTTTATGTTTTAAAAATGTCTTAATGATAAAGTAACAATGAAGGATTAACGAAAGTAAATATAATTTTTAGCGGGAAAGTCGATAGATTTACCACCTGCGCCTGCGATGCTTTTGAACAGCGGATGGTTTCGGGCTGTGTCGATAAATTATTATCATTATTGTTATTATTATTTTAATCCACGCAAATTTTGCACCGGCATCTGCCACACTTTTGATCAACAAATGACTGCAGGATGCATGTGTGGTTGATGTATTTCCCCACGCAAATTTTCACAGGCGTCTGCGAGGCTTTTGATCCTCAAATGATTGAAGGGTATGTAGGGCGTTTTCTTCTTGTTCTTCTTGTTCTTCTTGTTCTTCTTGTTCTTCTTGTTCTTCTTGTTCTTCTTGTCCTTCTTGTTCTTCTTGTCCTTCTTGTTCTTCTTGTTCTTCTTGTTCTCCTTGTTCTTCTTGTTCTTCTTGTTCTTCTTGTTCTTCTTGTTCTTCTTGTTCTTCTTGTTCTTCTTGTTCTTCTTGTTCTTCTTGTTCTTCTTGTTCTTCTTGTTCTTCTTGTTCTTCTTGTTCTTCTTGTTCTTCTTGTTCTTCTTGTTCTTCTTGTTCTTCTTGTTCTTCTTGTTCTTCTTGTTCTTCTTGTCCTTCTTGTTCTTCTTGTACTTAATTCTTGTTCTTCTTGTTCTTCTTGTTCTTCTTGTTCTTCTTGTTCTTCTTGTTCTCCTTGTTCTCCTTGTTCTTCTTGTTCTTCTTGTTCTTCTTGTTCTTCTTGTTCTTCTTGTTCATTCTTGTTCTTCTTGTTCTTGTTTCTTGTTCTTCTTGTTTCTTCTTGTTCTTCTTGTTCTTCTTGTTCTTCTTCTTGTTCTTCTTGTTCTTCTTGTTCTTCTTGTTCTTCTTGTTCTTCTTGTTCTTCTTGTTCTTCTTGTTCTTCTTGTTCTTCTTGTTCTTCTTGTTCTTCTTGTTCTTCTTGTTCTTCTTGTTCTTCTTGTTCTTCTTGTTCTTCTTGTTCTTCTTGTTCTTCTTGTTCTTCTATGCAAATTTTCGACTTGCGCCTGCGATATTTTTGGCTAGAGGACTTGTCGGTTGATTTTCTTGTTCATGCATCTTCTACGCAAATTTCCATCCGAGAATTTGATTCGCAGATAATTGAAGTGTGTACATATGTACGTTGATTTTTTTAATCGGAGTCTGCGAAACCTTTGATCTGCGGATAATTAAGGGTGTGTAGGCTAATTTTTTTCTTCAACGCAAATTTTGCACCCGTGCCAGCGATATTTTTGATCAGCAGAGGGTTGCAGGGTGCATCGATTGATTTTTTTTCTGCGTAAATTTTCCGGTAAAAATTGTGATATACGTCAAATAAAATTTAAACATCTTCAGATGTTTTCAATTAGAAAGTGGGTTGGTTTAATTAAATTCGCATTGTCAGTTCTATACCTGAGTCCCATTTTCTTTAACACAAAATTTCCACCTGCGCCTGCGATATTTTTGATCTGCGGAGGGTTGTAGGGTCAGTTGATTTTAACCCTCTACTTAAATGTTTCTCCGGTATATGCGATACTTTTGACCTGCGGATGAATGCAGGAAGCATAGATTGATTTTGATCCTGCGCAGATTTTTTGCGTTACATCCGGGAAAATAACTTGTTTAGTCCACATGCGTAACAGAGACACGGATCGTGATTCTGGACCCCAACGATATTTCTGGTTTTGAAAAGACGCTTGTGGTTGGCTAAATCGTGAAGGTCATTCTAACACCGTTTCTTATTGGATGTTCTTTTGCGCCAAAATGACGTGAGTTTCTATGGAAATACCCAATAGCAGACAGCGTTATTTTAGCCAATCGTAAGCTTCTTTTTTTAAATCAGAAAGAGGACAGAGACACGATTTGTGTCGCTGTTACGATGCAGACGGACTTAAAGAGAGGTTTTTTTTGCTAACGATTTTCTGAGTTGAATAAATGTGATATATATGTCAAATACACATTAATCTTTTTAACGTCTAATGTATTTAGCCTTTAGATGTTTTCAATAAGAGAGAAACACTTGGTCTGCATCGTGTCTTACCTGGAGACCATGGTCTAAAAAAGGCGATTAACGGTTATTCTGTTTTCTTGATTTTTCTTTGATTTCTATTTCGTCCTAAAAGACAAAAATTCATAGAAAATTGTCTAAAATAATAATCAATTGTCTTATCGTAGGGAATGATTGACAAGTATGGCCTATCAGCCATTGAGTTCATTCATACTTTATTGACTGTTCGTTTATTTCTATCTGTTCATGGGATCCATTAATGCATCCGTCCATTCACTCCAATTCATTTAATCATTCATTCATTCATTCTCTCTCTTTCCTTCATCCAAATATTTCTAGTGTACTCAGTAGTCACTTTGGTTTCAGCTCCTAGGTTCCATGATTTTGAAAGGGCCAATGTTTGTGCAAATAGGGTGTATTAAAGAGTGATACACTAAAGTGTGTTTCACGGGTTAATGAAAACCACTCTAACCCGTGAAACAAACGGTGTATTAGTTAAAGTGTGATAGTCGAATGACAACAAAAGAACACAATGGAATTAAAGTGCAGTAGTGCCTAATACGCTAAAGTGTATTTCACGGGTTTATGAAAATCGCTCTATGTATCTATTTACACATGTACATGCATTATAATTAACAAAGATTTACTTAAACGTAAACAAATAATGACAAGCGATAATGAACGACATTCTCAACTTGAGAATGAGTTTAGGATGACACCGAAAAGACGTCGTTTATCATCGCTTGTATTAGTCCAGGGAGCACAGGGATCCCGAAACAGAAAACGGCTGCGAAGGAGACTACGCTTGTATTTACTTGTTTACATACATGATACACACATTTATATTATTATTAAGTCCTGAAATATGCACCCAAAAGAGACAAGAAAACAACAACAACAACAACAACAAAAACGCAAAATTTTTCTAAATTTTACTGTTTTCGCGCTTGATCTTGTCATATGTGCCTTATGAAACGCTCTGGATGAAGAACTAAAGCTTTCACTAAACCACACGAGCATATTTTACATAAGACAAATTTTCTTCGCAATAAAAACGCCAACACGCCAGGTTTTCATCAAATGTATTTCTGATAATCAAATTATATATCCTCATTTAAACGGGCAAACAAATAGACGTGAACGTTGAATGCAGAGCTGATACTACGGAGGATACTTAGCAATATTGTCACATCACGGAGCTTAAACTGAGACAATCGAAAAGCAACTGTGGATAGCTATTTCGGTCTAGTTGGACCTCATCAGCACAGTGCAGCTTTAGTCAAGCACATGGTAACGACTGACTACAGAGCAAGCTCACCTTCGATTGCCACATCGACACAACGCGTGACGATGATGAGATGACAATGGCATTCGAAGCGCGCATGATGTGACAACGGAGCTAAGTAGTAAAAATCTGAAGAAAGCCATACTTTCTTTCAGCGGAATACATGGCCAAACCATGTTTGAAAGCGACATATCGGATCTGAAAAGACCTACGGCCCACGAATAAATAACAAATAGACGGCGGTACGGTACAGTACGTTTTACACTCATACGAAATCTGCTTTGACAGCAATGGTGCGCAATGCTCAATTCTGTGAGCATCATGTAACACTGTTCGAGTCGCACCATGTAACACTCTTTTACGCATGCGCAACTAGGTGCATTTTGTTACGTTTCGCCGTATCTCTGCGAGACAAGTGGCAGCAAAAGTTGATCCGCGTAACAGCGCTATAAATGACTTCCAATAGTGCGCAATGGCAAATTTGTGTGCTAGTTGTTGCGTAATCTAATTGTATCATTATATCTTAGCAAAAACTTACAAACCATGTTATTATAACCGAGTCGGTAACACAATGCTCTTTATCTTTGTTTGCCAAAAGGGTTAGAAAAAAAAGAGAAAAGGAAAGATTAAAAAAGAAAGAAACCAGAAAAAAAAAAAAAACCAAAAAAAAAACAGATTCGCCGCGAGACCTGATGTTCGCAATGTGTTCGCGTAAAAAGATGAGAAAAAGGACCGCTTGTTGTTGTCAAAGTACCCGGCAAGCAGACGTTATGAGAGAAAATAACGTCTACGTACTCGCCGGGTATTGTCAAAGTATCACAAAAACAGACAAGAAATTCAAACGCTTTAAAGTGGTTCTCCATATTGTGAAGCATGCAAGAAAATTGTGAAGCATGCAAGATGATACAGGTTAGGGTAGAATTTAAAATGAGGTTTATTGTCTGTAATAGAAGACAAGAAAAAATATACCGTCCAAGTTTAATCTAATGACCTCGTCTTTACGAAACTACTTGAAAGACAATTTGTTTCCGACATTAAAGCGAAGAGCAAAAGTCAAATAGGATGTTGACATTGTACTTGTTTGAGAAAGTGGAAAGAAAATATTAAAACTAAGGAAATTGTTGGATTTAAAATCTTAGAGGATCTTATCAAGGATAATCAACTTGTCTGTTTGAGACATCTTTGTGTATTTTACTCGTTAGTGGTTGACTGTAAATGATAAGAGGAAAATTAATATCGAAGAAATGTAACTATTTCGTAACTTCTTGAAAAGAAAATTGCACTTTTGTTATATGTAGACAGTGTTTTTTTCGAAGTTGTTTTTTCAGTAAGTCCCATTTCCACAACACCAAAAAACGACAAGGCAACGATGATATTCAACAAGGATGAATTTGCTTTTTGTACGGATAGTCATAGAATTATATATTTAAATGGCACTGTTCTGGCTAGTATTATCTTTATAGGCAATGACAAATCATACAGTACCGTTTAAATATAAAAATTTTGCGATCAAAAATTAAATTCATCCTTGCCGAAAATCATCCTTGCCTTGCCGTTTTTTTGGTGTCGTGTAATCTGATATCGTTTTGTTGGAAATGTTTTTATTCATTTTGAATCATGATCTTCAAATTACATATATTAGTGAGTCTATAGGTGATATTTTAGTTGATATTGCTTTTTCATCATTGTTTCCTATCTTTTTCTTCTTTCTTTCTCTCTCTATCTCTTTCTTTCTTTCTTTCCTGCTTACTTTTCAGTTTTAATTTATGAATCATGATTCTTTTATATTAGTTATTTGCCTACTTTTTTATAATATTTTTACGGTCCCTATTTACATTCTTCTCCTCTCTCTCTTCTTTTTCTTTATAATCTTCTTCCTCGTATATACATTCAACTTCATCTTCTTGTTCTCGGAAGTTGTTCTAATTTCATACCCTTTTTGACCTTAACCATTTTCAATTTCTGATTTATTAAAAATAGGATTCAAAGAGATAAAAATGCAATAGTATTCGTTTGTAATTTATTCTGTTTTCCTTGCTATTTGATTTTGAACTCAGTGCATGTTTTCTATTGAAACTGTAATCACGATAACCTATCAAATGACCAAAAACCATCTCATTCGAACGCTTCATCAAAACTACTTCGCATCCCAAGTACTTAACACTTTAATCAAAAGTCGGATCTTATTTTCTCTCCGTAAATTTAATCTTTTGCTTAGCAAGTGAAACAACTTAAGGAAACTGTAAGTCTTCATTGTCAATCTACAAAGGACTTGTAAACTTAGCTTTGGCTTGAGTTTCTATTGGTAGTCAAGACTCAACACACCTGTAGTTGTGTCAATATTGAGGGATCGAGTTTTCGACTGTTACTGGTGTTTGGTTTAAAGTGGTTCGCAGTACTTTCCAAAAATCGATGTATTTACGTTTTTGCTATTTATTCTGCCGTTAGATTAGCTGTTTTCAAGAAGCGAGAGTCTAATTACGTCTGTATCAAGAGTGTGTTGTCTGCGACGTACTTTACAATGTTCACATTTTGGTGACGGGTTAAATCCAGTGTTATAATGTTTAATGAATGAATACCGCACGCATGCGCGCGTGCTCTTATGATTTATACTAGTTTCTTGCAACAAATTTTTGTGTAGAAATATGAAATAGGTTTCTTTTTGCATGATTCAATGAAAATCTTCTTACGCTAAAAGGTAAATTCTGAAAGGGTAATACATATTTTTAAGTTTTATTTATAACACTTTTGTGTTACCATAGCAACCTAAAGTGTTTTATTGACTTAACGTAGTAAAAATCACGGTTAAAGTGAATCAGCTCGCTTAAGGGACTGTTTACATGAAGGCCAGTTGCCCTGGTAACCAGGATAACTGTTTTGTTTTGTTTTCGCTGGGGAAAGGAAAACAAAGAGTTATTCCAGCTACCAGGGTTCACTAATAATACTAATACCATACTTCAGTTTTACTTTTAGATATGGCGCTTTATAAATTTAGAATTTATTATGGCATCTTTATTTTGTTTTCAATTCAAATCCTAATTACATGCAACAAAGCGGGAATGCACCTGTGCTTTGTTGTATTTTTTTCTTATATGCTAAACATCAATAATAATAATAATAATAATAATTATTATTATTATTATTATTATTATTTATTGATACTAATAGAATTTCAAGCGGTTGTTATATTTGTTTGTTTGCACTCTGCTTGTTTGTTTGTCTGTTTATCTCTTTGTTTATTTGTCTGTTTTTTTGTTTGTTTATCTCTATGTTTGTTTGCTTTTTTGTTTGTTTGCTTGTTTGTCTGCTTATCTCTTTGTTTGTTTGTCTGCTTGTTTGTTTGTTTATCTCTATGTTTGTTTGCTTGTTTGCACTCTGCTTATTAGTTTGTCTGTTTATCTCTTTGTTTATTTGTCTGTTTTTTGTTTGTTTATCTCTATGTTTGTTTGCTTGTTTGTTTGTTTGCTTGTTTGTTTATTTATCTCTATGTTTGTTTGCTTGTTTGTTTATCTGTTTGTTTGTTTCTTTGTCTGCTTGTTTGTTTGTTTATCTCTATGTTTGTTTGCTTGGTTGCTTGTTTGGTTGCTTGTTTGCTTGTTTGTCTGCTTATCTCTTTGTTTGTTTGTCTGCTTGTTTGTTTCTTTATCTCTATGTTTGTTTGCTTGGTTGCTTGTTTGGTTGCTTGTTTGCTTGTTTGTCTGCTTATCTCTTTGTTTGTTTGTCTGCTTGTTTGTTTGTTTATCTCTATGTTTGTTTGCTTGTTTGCACTCTGCTTATTAGTTTGTCTGTTTATCTCTTTGTTTATTTGTCTGTTTTTTGTTTGTTTATCTCTATGTTTGTTTGCTTTTTTGTTTGTTTGCTTGTTTGTTTATTTATCTCTATGTTTGTTTGCTTGTTTGTTTATCTGTTTGTTTGTTTCTTTGTCTGCTTGTTTGTTTGTTTATCTCTATGTTTGTTTGCTTGGTTGCTTGTTTGGTTGCTTGTTTGCTTGTTTGTCTGCTTATCTCTTTGTTTGTTTGTCTGCTTGTTTGTTTCTTTATCTCTATGTTTGTTTGCTTGTTTGTTTATCTGTTTGTTTGTTTGTTTGTTTGTTTGTTTGTTTGTTTCTTTGTTTGTTTCTTTGTTTTGAGAAAACGGGGTAAGGAGACAACTGAAAAAAAGTGAACGAATTCGTCAGACCACGATACCATCCCTGATTTGAAAACACATTTTATGGCACTCACATTAGCAGCTACTTCCGACATTATTCATGATCACTGTAGATCCATGGTCCATGCGCCATCCTATTCGATTCGGCAATTCTTTATACACAAATACTATATAATACGTTGTCCTGTTCAAACTCATTTGGGAACTTTCTGTCTAGTTTTTAATAGAACACGCTGTAGACATAGACATAAACCAATTATAACTTCTCTCGTTAATAATCTCTGTCTAAACAACGCCTTCACTATTTCTTCGTCTTGTCATCCAGTTTCCTTATTAATTCATTTTTTGTGCGTTTAATTTATTCTGTTCTGCTTGTTCCTTATCGATTTCTCACCTCTTTCGTCCTCTTTTTTATTTTTATTACTTCATTTAATTGAAAAAATATATCACTTTATAGTTTGCTTTTAATTTTTTCCTCCCAATTTTGATCGGGTATCTACGTTCCTCTAATCGATTGGATGTACGTGATGGTTTCGTAAGAACGTGTCGCTTTCCAATCTTATTCAATGATCACATTCAAATATGTATGGAATGAAAATGTCTTTCCTCCAAGCACTGATAGGCTGCCTTCCTGTCTTAAATGTCGTCTTTGTTTGTGACATATTTTGAATGACACTTTCAATGATTTAAAGGAGTCTCACAAGGGGGTTTCTCCTAATGAAAAGTTGTTTTAATGGATATATATGTGTTTGTGTGGAAGTCTACAGTTTTGTAGGAGCCTTGCTTTCTTCTGTTTTTGACAGATTCTGGATGACGTTTTCAATTTAAATGAGTCTTACAAGGAGAATTTTCTTAATAAAAAGTTGTATGTATGTAGAAGTCTACTGTTTTGTAGGAGCCTTGTATGCTTTGACTGTTTTGTAGGAGCCTTGTATGCTTTGACATATTATAGATGACACTTTCCATGACTTAAATGAGTCTTTCCATCGAGACTTTTCCAATGAAGAGTTATCATCTTTCAGTAAAGGCTATGTTCTGAATTCTGTCCGCTTCTCAGTTATATAGTGTTCATGGTGATGCGTCTATTATAATAAAATTTGACCGTCTGTTCTTATCAGCACACTGAACAAAGACTTATTGCTGCAAAATTAATTATTAAATGTATACTTTAGTTTCTTTAACTCTCTGTTGAATTATTTATCGTACCGCGTTAGCCTTGTCCGAGTAAGGATATCACATGAATGGTGCTCCTCAATTATGCGTCAACAATATAAACCAAATACAGCTTGTTTGGGATATTTGCCTATACCAAGCCTTGCATTCGATAATTACATAAGTTCAGCTCTCACCGCAGTTTCAGTTTCAGTGGGAACATTTTAAAATGGCTTGATATGGAAATCTGTTCGCCCACGGACGACTGTTGGTAGAAGAGAGAAGAAGCACTTGTGAACTTCCTTCTGGCTAAAGAGGCGTCGAGTTAAAACTCTACTGTATGAGAAAAATACACGCAGATATCAAAATCATGAGCACCGTGCATAACATTACAGATTTATCCTTGGATAAAACCGACGAGGAACCGCATTCAATCGCCATTGTCACAATCGAAGCAACTCTCCTCTGTATTATCATTTGTGTTGGGATTCTTGGCAATCTGTTGATTCTCACTGCGATCTACCGGTTCTCGAGTCTGCGAACTATGACCAACGTGTTTGTTGCCAACCTAGCTGTTGCTGATCTTCTCTTGTGTATCCTTGGAATGCCATTCACAATGGCTTCGTCTATAACTTCTACCTGGGTCTTTGGAGACGCAATGTGTAAAATCCAAGGATTTATAAACTCTGTGTTCTGCGAGGCATCAATTATGACTCTGATGTTTGTAAGTCTGGAAAGATTTATTGCGATTTTGTATCCATTGAAATACAGAACTCTGGTGACATCTTTAACGATTAAGATTCTTCTGGGAGCGATTTGGTTTCAAGCAATTATCTGCGCAACTTCAACTTTTTGGTTTTCGAGGTTTCGATTTCTCGAATTTGAGCACATTTGTACAGTAGACTGGTCTTATAGTCCTGCATATACGTTTGGTTTTTCAATTATCTTCTTTTTTCTACCATTTTTACTCATGACAATCTTCTACGCGCTCATACGAAGAGCAGCTCTAAAGCAAAGGAACAAAATATGTGATATCAAAGTGGGAGAAATCCAGCTCGAAGGGAAGAAAAACAAACAAAAGAGTCACATGAAAACTTTGAAAGAAATTCAAAAAGAGAACAAAGCTACGATTATGATCGCGATTGTTGTTGGGACGTTTTCGGCTTGTTGGTTTCCACACGCTGTCGGGGTGTACTGTCTGGCAATACCAAGCTGTGACTGGAAAAGATCATCATTTTTTGTAGTAACGACATGGTTAGCAATGTTAAACAGTGCGCTTAACTCAGGAATTTATGGTTTGTTAAACACGAGCTTCCGTCGTGCATTCAAGAGTATCATTTTCTGTGATCGTTATGTTGGAGATACTGATGTCGTAACTTTCGCAGGAGAAGCTTCTAGACGATCGCAGGCACAATGAAAGAAATGGAACAATGGATAAATGGGAAACAAAAATGGATAAATGGAAAAGGAATCAATTTCAAGAGTATTATCTTTTGTGATACGAATACTGAAGTTAATGATGTTATAACATTTGCTGGAACCTTCTAGACGTTCGTAAACAAAATGAAAGAAATACAAAAAATGAATGGAAAATAGATGAATGGGAAAGTAATAAATTTTAAGAGTATACTTTTCTGTGGTCGATATTTTAGACAATAAAATGCTGTAACGCTCGCTTAAGAACCACCTAAACGATTGCAAACAACATTAAAAAAAAATGAAATCATGAATCGATGGGAAAGCAATCAATTTCAAGAGTATAATTGATTGATCTAACAATTGCTCGGGAACTTTCTAGACGCCCGCAAACCGAATGAAAGAAATGGAAAAATAGATAGATGGGAAAGCAATTGATTTAAAGAGTATAGTTTTCTGGTATCCATAAGATGGAGATGATAATGCTTTGACGCTCGCTGGAAAAACAAAAACGGAAAAATGTATAAATGGGAAAGCAATCAATTTCACGGCAGACAGTATTCAATCTAAACGTGCCTCATTGATTATATTCATCCTTGGCAGTATTCTTTTTAATTCGTGAACGGTCAGGTTGGTAATAATCTTAAAACCGGACTTTTTCTTACGAACATTCTAGATTTGTCAGATGCTGGCTAAATATGGAAACTGAAATGACGTTACGCTCCAGGTAGTGTGGAAGAGCAGCCGTGTTTTCGCGCACTCCCACACCGAGTTCAATCTTGTAGCCTAATTGTCTACTAGGAAGCCGATTTATGTAATAATGCATCAAGACCGCCTGCATCCCCACGTCTTAATGTCAAGTGCAGCAAGACTCATTAGAATGAGAAAACTTCAAGTGCCCAATAAGATGTTTAACTATACCTTGAATTTTTATTCTCTCTTTCAGCCGTTCTGAGTTTCTGATGTTTATTAGTTCAAGAAGTGTGAATATTTCTTGCAATGTCTACAGTTTATTTTCACGCCAATTAGAATTTGTGGAAATATATATATTAATACGAGATGGTACGAGTTATAACCTGAGTTTTCATAAGAAGAATGACTTTTGTTTGCTTAAATTATGTGTAGACTCCTTTGAGCTTAACCGATTTGTTTTTTGTTCGATTAAAAGTTAAATATAGTGTACGAACATTTAAGATAAAATAGAATTGAAATATAATTATTTTCTTTTAAATAAAGTATTTTCAAATAGATATTTTCTGATAAAATTTAATTACTATTTTATTTTTTTTCAGAAACCTCGCATCAGAGTCAAATCTCAAGTTTCAAAATGAAATACATTATCTTTACATTTCAAGAGACGTAAAATTCATATATTGAGTGTACATGTATAATAAAGCATAAGGTAGTTATTGAAACTAATTCTAGCTTATATGTGAATTATATTTAAGTAATTTGTAAAAGATTATTTAAGGTGAAAATAGCCTGTGTACAGAGGTGGGAAACAGCTGTACAGAGGCTATGGTGAAAAGATAGAAAAGATAATAGTTCAGTTTACTGGGAATATTCCAGATTCAGAATTTAAATGCACCATCTGTCAAAGGCTAGAACTTTGACACGTATTTATCTTTTCTGAAACGCGCTCAGCATGTATTTGTAATATTTGGAATGAGTCATTGATGACAAGATATCTCTTTTATCGACAGGAGTAAAATTGCAATAAATAAATAAATAAATAAATAAATAAATAAATAAATAAATAAATAAATAAATAAATAAATAAATAAATAAATAAATAAATAAATAAATAAATAAATAAATAAATAAATAAATAAATAAATAAATAAATAAATAAATAAATAAATAAATAAATAAATAAATAAATAAATAAATAAATAAATAAATAAATAAATAAATAAATAAATAAATAAATAAATAAATAAATAAATAAATAAATAAATAAATAAATAAATAAATACAACAGAAGATGGATAAATGAAGTAGTTCGGAATGGGATTTTTACACACCTTCTTACTTGAAATTTTAAATTGCAATCCACCAACAAAAATATAACATTTGCAAACAGCACACCAAAATGTGCAAAAATTGAAATTTTCACCTAGTTTCGATGTTTTGTGTTGTTGTTGTTGTTGTTGTTGTTTTCTAAAGAAGCGTTAGTAGGGACAAACCGTTCCACACCAATATACGTCTTTAGAAAAAATCGCCAACTTTGACCGCCCATACTTTTGACGCTATTCATCAAAACTACTTCAAAATTTAAAGTTTGTCTAGCTTTGGTGTGCTCTTTTCAAATATTATATTTTCGTTTTGCTGGCTTTTCAAATATTATATTTTCTTTTTGTTGGATTAAGGTTTAAGATGTTACGCAAGGTGTGCAAAATCCCCAATATCATGCAGAGTTATAGACGTAACAATTTGGATGGATGAAGTAGTATGGTGTGCAGAATTATTGTGCAAATTATGAGCGTGTAGAATTATTAACGTAACGAGATGGATAAATGAAGTAGTATAATGTGGAGAATTAATCACATTTTTTATCTGACGATTAAGTTGCGGTATGCAAACAACAAAACTCATACACCTTGTCGTACAATATTGTTCTAAAATCGACATTGCTAATTTCAGGTAAAAAGAACGAAAAGATAATGGTCTATCAATATTCCAAATGTTTAAATGTACCACCTGTCAAGACTACACGACAGGGGCTAGCACTTTGACAGGTTTTGTTTGCATGGCTTTTCTATTTGCATTCATCACGTATTTATTCGAAATTTATTATTTATAACAAGCTATCTCTTTTATAAATATAGGTAAAACTGCAAAAGAATTCTAAATTATATGAATTAGCGTGCCCAATTATAGAAGTAACAAGATGGATGAATAAAGTAGTATGAAGTGTACGATTAGCCACATTTTTAAAGTGCTACTCTGCGCATTTGAAAATACTCACATTGATATTTGCGCTATATAAATGAATAAATTATTATTATTATTATTATTATTATTATTATTATTATTATTATAAATTATTACTCTGATCAAAAAACGGTGAAATTCTATTTAGCAGAAACGTCGTGAAATAAATCTTCAAGGGTCTATTGATCACCAGTTAAAATATCTTTTTAGAATTCGAAAGGGAAGTACTGGATTTTTAGCGTTCTTTTTAGGTGACGTCATCGACTCAACTCATCGACTCAAGCTCTTTTGAAATTTCCATAGATATCGAAAAGCCAAGGTACTAACACGAGCAAAATGTCTTGAGAGGAACTTAAAGTGACGTCGGCAGATGGGCTTCCCGATAAATGCAAAATTAAGGCTAAGGCAAGGAAATAAGTTCATGTAAAGTTCGACGTATGACCTAAATTAGGTGCGACTGATGAATTTGGTTCGACTAAGTCGTTTTATACGACTGACTCGGGCGTGCTACACATGAACTTAATTAACCGAGTTTTAGGATCGACTCATTTAGTACGACGTTTGACCTAGCCTGTCGAACTAAATTGTTTGGGTCGACCTGAATTCCACAATTAAGTACGGCTCAATTAAGTACGACGTTTGACCTTAGCCTAAAAAATTAGAAATTACACATGAATTGTACATACATTAAAGTTTGAGCAACAATTCTGGAAACAGACACCTTCATCTTCGGGAACCCAGGGCGAAAGGGGAGGGGGAGAGGGAGGGGGAGGGGGAGGGGGAGGACGGGCGAAAGGGGAGAGGGAGGACCGGAGGGGGAGGGGGAGGGTCCTGGGTTCCCGAGGATGAAACACCTTTGGAGGTAGCTTTGAAAACACAGGTAAAACACGAAAAGGAAACTAATTGGGAGAAATTAATACCGTCTATCATTTGGATTATCTTCCAAAAATAAAGAAAATTCAAAGACTCATACAGACTTCGCACAACTGGTGTCTGTCGCAAGTTACTACACCTTGATAACGAAAAATATGAAATGGTATCCATCGCCTGAACAATGTTAAGGTTTTAATAAAGGCCTACGCTGTAGACCTTCAGCAGTTAAGGGCTCGTCCACACGACAGAAGTTTCCCCCCAGGTAGGTACGGTGACGCTACCCGAGGTAGAGAAAGCTAGCGTTGACATCAAATTTTGCAGCCTTGGGGGCCTAGGGTTAGGTGTTCGATTACCATCGCGTGGTCGCTAAGTACTTACACAAAACAGCGGTAATCCAAGAACAACAAATCATGGCCTTATCCCCTAGGGATAGCCCTACTCTTTCGTTTCACATGGGCTTATGTAAACAAAACTTGTCCTACCATGAAGGGGCACCCTAGCTTCAAGATAGGGGCAGCCTAGCCCCTAGGGGCACCCCTCTCACATGTGAAACGAACTGCGTAAAACAAAGAAGGGAAACTACCTAGGGTAAACCTACTACATAGGGGTACCCTCTCTCATGCAAACGGACCCTAAATGAGACACTTTAGCCTCATGAGGAGAGTATAACCAGAAGACTGCCCGCATGTGGGTTATTTTTAGACCAAGAAACAATTGCGCGCATACGCATTGAAAAACTTGCAGTAATTTTCATGCATTCACTTTGAGTGCGCGCTGAATTTGTTCGAATCAAGTTGTTAAAATAGCGGGGCAACATGCAGCGCATGTGCTCAAATGCGAGGCAACGTCAAATTTCGTTCTTATAAGCTGGACGAGTTCGGAGTCTCTCCTTCCTTTGCTAGAGCAGTTTTCGTATGACTGTGAAAACGGCACCGCAGGGTCACGGCACAGTTACGGCGGGAATTTCGAACGTTTTTATAGAAAACACGGCACTGACACGGTTACGGTACGGCGTGGTGCGTTTCACACTCATACGAAATCTGCTCTAACTTCTATCTGTAAAATTAAATTATCCACAATGTGACATAAAAAAGGAAAGATTATTTTTTGAATATAATTTTGTGAGGATTCGCATGTACTTAGTGTGTCCTCAGAAAGCTCCTATAAATAGGATCCTTGTATCTACGATTCATGTCACAGGAATCCCAAATAATAAAATCAACAACAGTTCAAATCGACCTAAGGCTACTAGTGAACAAAATACATATTCTACGTCACAAAGATACAGACGAAATTAAATTTCTTTGAAAGAAAAGTAGAATCTATGGCAACAAACAACGGATGAAAAGAAGAAGAATTGTTGCGTTACATGTAAAGGTCACGCAGTGTCAACCGTGATGCAAGGTTATGCGGAAGCGCGGTATCTTGTTGCAGCAACATGTTGCAGGCTTCTAAAAGACTTCCAAAAACCCACTACATTTATGCTATGGATCTCTTACAGGTGAGCAACAACATTTAAGATGAAAATTTAACATAATTTCACAATAATCATTTTATAAACATCTCCACAAGATACGAGTTTGGAAGCCAACAAACTCACCTTTGTCTGACTGACTTCATGAATGACATGAATTCGGAGTTCAACATTGTGACCTGTCAATTAATAAATAAATAGAGGAATCCGTTGGTTTAAGTCTACTTTGAAATGTTCTATCTTAAAAAGTTTTTATTTAGTATCAGTCAAACTGAGGACGGCTGTTTTGTCGAGCTAAAGTCAAACTTTGCCGGGCGCTCGTTTATCAGTTCACTGAAGATAAACTCTACTTTATGTAATAACAAAGGAAAAAACAAATACATAAACAATTTAAGAGCTTGGTACATCTCTAAACAATTCATAGCTTACCGACTTGCCTTTCTTTCGGAGTTTTGGTGACTTTACTTTAGAGATAACATTTCATTCAGAGTTTGAGACACATGTTTTGCAGTAATATTCAAAGACGTTCCGCAAACGCGCCAAGTCCAATCACGTGAATCAAGCAGCCAATCAATGGGCAGTAAACAAATACCGGAAGAGGTGTTGATTGAATAAGACAAATGTATTTAAAATATTAAAAATTTGATTAAATTTTCTCGTCCACTTGAGCAAAAGAAATTTTTCTTGGAAAATTTATTTAGCAGAATGGCCTTCAATGATTTGTCGCTACATACATTTACTATAAATATGCAAACATCACCTATTCTCTAATATCGAGCTTGGGTAAAGGTTAAACAGGAAGTTTACGCGATATCCAAAGAGGTCGGAAATAAAATTTCACAGACATGAAATTTACAGGAAAGTGAGTGAGTGAGTGATCATAAATCCCGGGGGGGGGGGGGGTCATGAATGAGCCATGGAATGCAGTCTGATAATACAGGACGATTCAGTACAACGACAATTTTTTTACGCAACGCTAAGTTGATACCGCGTAACTTACCACACGGAATAGTTTTGTTTTCCGCAACACGTCGCGAGATCAGTTTTGATTTGCGTAACGCAAACTCAATGTAGAAAATTAATTAACAAAGCTGGGGGAATAACTGTTGTTGGGATTCCTGTTGTAAGATCAGTCATTAAGGCTACGTCGTTGTCGCACCAACTTTCGGATAGCATGAAGTGCGTTTGAACGCATTTTCTGATTGGCCAATGGATATTCTAATCGTTCAGTAAACTTTCGACAAAGAATGGTACCCTATCAAAACTCATTAGCGCAACCCCTTAAAACACTTTGCGGAAGAATCAGTCGTTTGTTGCATCTTTTGTCGCAGTAGGTTGTTTTTATGGGGGATCGCTTGGTGACCGTCTGAGAAGGACCAGTCCCCATGAGAAAGAAACAGGGGTTGCATTTTTCTGTAAGAAAGCAAAGGAAGCCCGTCGATTGAAACGATCACAGGAAGCCCAAAAGAAGACGTAACAGACTCCGATACTATCCATATTCATGTAGTCCGATATAAGTGTTTCTTCCCCCATCATTAGTCATTTTTGGGGAAGCCACGTTCCTTAACGTGGCTCATGCTCAAGGGATGGTCGCTTATGATAGCCCAGTTCCGAGATATTCTTCACCTGCCACATACAAAGGAATTAGAACGAACCTATATGCACATAGCTCAAAACGTTTGTCTTGTTACGAACTTCTTAACTTTATGCACGTAGTCGACTTGATTCCTTTGTAGCAAGTGAAGTATCGGAACTGAGTCGGTTACGGAAATGCGTTAATACGTTCACTCCGTTATTACGACCACCTTATTTTGGCCTTACAACTAGAGATTGCGCTTAATCTTTTGTAGAAAATACCCCGTTAATACGACCACTCCGCTATTACGACCACCTTATTTTGGCCCGGCAACTAGAGATTGCACCTAATCTCTTGTAGAAAATACCCCGTTAATACGACCACTCCGCTATTACGACCACCTTATTTTGGCCTTACAACTAGAGATTGCACCTAATCTCAGGTAAAAACAACCTCGTTAATACGACCACCTGGTTTTAACGACCAGCTATTTGTGGCTCGTATTAACGGAGTTCCTTTGTATTCAGGTTCTACTCCAAACGAAGCTTATTTATTTAATTAACGCTGATCTTTATTTGATTTGGAATCATTTATTACCAGTTCATTTTATATATAACTATTTACAATGGATTTCATGGAATTCCTGGATGTTTATAGTAAAAATACAACTATGAATGGAAGAAAATTAATGACACACTGCCCTGGGCTCTCTATGCTTGGTTTTCATGGCGCTAGGGAAACAGAAGTGGATATACGCAGTGTTGTATTTCATGAGAGGGAACGTTGGGCTGCAGTGTCACGAGTGAAAAACGCATTGCGCATACTCGAAAGTTTTAAATAAAACCATTGGAGATTTAGTAAACCTTGAAAGTTAAGGCTGTCCGTGAAAAGTTAGCCCTTATTTTTTCCTAAAACATCGCTTTAGTTGTTCTCTTAGCTTTCTCTCTTCAAATAATACACGAGAAATTCGCATAATACACGACAGTTGAATCTATGGTACTTTTATTTGTAAACACGAACGCGTCCACGAATTCCCGCCGAATTTTTGATTATGCGCAATGCGTTTTTCATCCATGTCAGCTGCAGTGCATTACTGAGTCTGCGTATGTTGCTTCCATTTCTGCTTCCCTCGCTCGTGAAAACCAGGCTTAAATCTTCTTATGCAGCTGTAATATTTAAGTGTAGTTATTGTTCTTCGTAGCAAAAATAATAACTACGCTTGTAGATTACAAATTCCAAAGATTTATTGAATTTACCATAGAAAATTCTAGAAATGAAAAATGGCGGTTGTGCGTGTCTATCCAGAATTAATCTTGAACTAACTTTAAATCGATTGTTTTTTAGAAAAGAAAAACAAAAGTATAATAGGACCTTTTGGTCAACTTATAGCAGCTACTAGTTCAAAGCTGCCGATAGAGTTTGCGGTATATTCTGTATTCTGTTTAGAGGATAAAACAATGAAAGCTTTTCGCATGAGATGAATTTCTCAGTTCTTGAGAAAGCGAAGGGTTTTTGTTGTTAGCTATGGACCAATCAGAGACTCGCATATCTTTGACGTCATTTTTTTTACTTGTGAGAGATATTTGTCCTCTTACGCAACAAAATATTGCTTCGAAAGGAGCTTTGAATAGTAGTCAACTTCGTTTTATGAAATTTTATCTAACAAAATATCGTCTACGTCTCATGCCAAAGTCTTTTCATGTATTTTATGCTTTTCTTATAGTATGCTGGGTTTTCTTTCTTTATATTCTAAGGCCAAGAAAATGTCTTAGTTCTACACTTTTCAAACAATAAACCTCTCTATATCGGACATTCTTTCAATGTTCAACATATTGGGGTTTCTGTCTATTGAAAATCTACCTACAACAACCCCCCCATATTCCGAATGACATAGTGCGTTTCTACTGATAAAACGATTTTCCAATACCGAACCCCGATTTATCGAACGATAGTTCTTGTTATCCGAAGTTCGACATACTGACGGGGGTTTAACGTATAAAATTCTCTCAGGTGTAAAATTTTAACTTGATTTAAACATATCACAAAGAAGACTCTCAATAGCAACGCTACCAATTGTCTGTCTGAAGAAAAGGTCTTCAATTGTTTTGTTGTTGACTGCACGAAGAGATGGTAACATGAGTAGTAGTTTGCCGAACCGTACTTGTTGTCCAGGGTAGTGTCGTCTGATATAGTCACCGAGCATGATCTGTGCTTGATCTTGGTAGCATTCGACTTGCTGGGGATCGCGTAAGCCTCGTAAATCTGAAAAAAAGTAGAAAAAGCTTATTAAAAACGTGTATTAACTAGTACTAAATGCTTAAAATACACTTGAATATACATGCATGAATGTCAATTTTTATTAAACAATATGCTGATATTGCATCATAAACGTGACCTAATATAAGAAAGAAAGCGCATGACAAATGTCTGCCATCATATAAAGTATCATATCTGAATCTCCGCCGAGTGAACGATCAAACGAGTGCCTTGTATACTAATGATACAATAATATGCTGATATTGCATCATAAATTCGACCTAATACAAGAAAGAAAGCGCACGACAAATGTCTGCCTTCATATAAAATATCATATCTGAATCTCCGCCGAGTGAACGATCAAACGAGTGTCTTGTTTTACTAATGATACAATAATATGCTGATATTGCATCATAAATTCGACCTAATATAAGAAAGAAAGCGCACGACAAATGTCTGCCATCATATAAAGTATTTGTTATTTCTAAACGACGTCGAAGTTTGTAACGAAGGTCATGAGTTCAATAATTCAAAACTAATCTGTTAAAATCACTGCTGAAGCCAGCGAGAGTATCACCAATATAAAATGATATTTGTATTTAATTTCTTTTTAATTTCCGAAGCCTATCAGTTTCTTTCTTAAGCATACTTTAATTTATCGTTAATTTATCGATAATTTCATAAACTCCATCACGGTTAATTTAAAACTACTCATGGTCGCCAACAGTTTTCACAGTAAGGGGTTATACTTCATATAACTTATTTATTAGGCCTGATGTAAGATATTTATTGAGCGGGATTCGTAGTGGTTACCCGCATGAAATATATCCCTGCGGCAGTGGGAGAATGTGAAATATGTCTTAATCGATTGAAATAAATCTTGTTTCGTTCCGAAAACCAAAGAACGATTGACGCGAAAAAACAATTCGTTATGAAAGAATTCTTTGAATCAAAATGTTCTATTGTTCTTAGAATCATGATAGTTGCCATGGTAACGGTTGCCATGGCGGTCTGATTAGGTCATATCGTGACTGATTTTAAGGAATAGTCTCTTCCTGCCCCCTCCCCCTCCCCCTCCGCAGTCAGTCACGAAACCACTTTGTTAATCGATTTAGAAATTACATATAAAAACACTCCTTGGCTTCTACAATTTTCTTACTTTTAAACTTAATTTTACTTATCCCGACTGAAAAACAATTCTTGTTGATGAACTTATTTTTTTAGTAAAACAGCAGAATTAAAAAGAAGTTAAGATGAAGCACAACGAAATTAATTTTGCTGTGCTTCATCTTAACTTGTGTTGCGAACCTCTTATTGATCAAGGTTTTTTTTTTGAAGAAGAAGAAGAAAAAAGCAAAAACAACAAGCCAATAAGAAGTGACTGAAAACTTCACATTGGGCCATAGTTTGACCGAAATTTTGCCACGAATTCGGAGTAGCATTTGCTTCATGTTTATCGCTAAAACGAAAGATTCAATGAATAACATTTCTAGACATAAAAAGTTTTCTATCCTAAAAAAGTTTTTGGAGTGAAAGAAACGTTTTCACGCGCATGCGTAGAAAGACAGCATTCATTAGTCTTTAGCTCTTAACTAAGACACCCAAAACATTGAAGTCAAAATACTTGATCTAAATCGGTGAACATTCTATTCAAGAATCTGTTTGAAAAGCACTTTATCGGTCTTTGTAAAGCGTCAGAGCCCACAAGATATAACAGCAAATTAACCCGACTTGGAAACAGCTGTCGAGTGCGCGGTAGAACATTAGAACAAAACGACATAAGTTAGACTCGAGGAATAATAGCTTAGAAACGATGATTTAAGACGTGAAACTGTACTTAGATTGCGTTCATAAAAGCATAATTAACTGAGGATTTTTCGTTACTTTTCTTGAAATTTCGAGTTTGGATTTCCCTTGTGTGCTCGAGCTCAGAAGTAAGCTACAAAATCCCAAAACGCGAATTTTCTAAGCTAAAATTTTCTCAGAACTAATTTGGTTTTAGACAATTCCCATTGAAAGAATGTATCGTTTTCTTTCCTTGTTTTTTAAACTCGTTAATACATGTCATGGTGCAAGTTGAGTTTAATAATGGCACGTGGACAGTACACCAAAGATAGACCACTTCAGGGACTAGCAAATGAAGATAACACCATTAAATCCGCCAAGAGATGCGAACGTAATTGATTAACTCCGACTTGGTTTCTTTTTAAAAACCTTTTAACTACTTTTAGACCCTTATCTTCCATTTCAAGAGCATGTATACATAAATTTTACAGTGGGTTGAATTGCTTTGAACAGGTTTAGGAAACCACAGCGGAGCGTTTACCCTTGCTGTTATCATCTTGTGGAATCATGCATTAAAGAATGAAAGCAATTTCTGAAGTGGGGTTTGATTAGTGAAGTTCTTTGGTGTTAAGATATAAGACTCCAGCCTCAAGGTAGTGACCCCGAAAACTTTAAATTCTTCGGCAAATATTAGATGAATCAAAAACTATGTCACCTTTGTCTGTGGGTGAATAGTTAGGAAGACAAAAGATGTTTTTCTTGTGATAAAAACTTGATAGAACTGCAGCAGGTATATACGCTCGCGTGTCAAAAGCTGCTTGAGAGCAAAACATTCACCTCTTTTCTCAAAAAAAAAAGAAAAAGAACTTGACATTACATTGTATCAAAAACTTGGGCTGTCCGATTTGGTTTTGATTTACTTCATATGTGCACATTTCACAGTGATTAGCTTAATCTAAGCAGTTCTGTTTCTCATGCTTAATTGGGCGAGCCCAGCTTATAACTGAAATATAATTAGTTGTTCGCGTGGCGTGGAAAGAGATAAAGGACCTATAGATTCACTCTATTAAAGATATTAAAAATCTCGAATCCAAGACACTGATACGGTTATCGACACCACTCTGTCGACTTCTTCTTGCCGCCCAAAACACAAAATTAAAGCGACGCCGGTGACTTTTCAAATCCATCAAGTCAGATTTCAAAACTTTTAAACACATGTTCGCTTGGTATTGACTCTGTGATGAAATTTCCATTGAAGCATGTTTTGATCTTGACCGTTCGATTTTGGATCGCTAATTGGTATTTATTTTGCACACCAAGACTCTATTACGAGAAATATCATTATAATCTAGCAATCTACTCTAACGTTATTATCCCTTCCTAATTCCGGACCAACTTTCTTGTTCTCCTAGAAATGTCTTTATTTAATTTCGTTCTTGAGTTAATAATAAAACCAATTGATTTTCCGTTTTCTTGCCTACTTGCTGAAAGTTATTTAATTTTCTGTGTCTTAATTTCTTGTTTCTACGTGTGTGTTCCTTACTGTTGTGGCAATTCGACTTTTTTGACCTTAAAACAACCCTCTGTTATTTTATGAAAACGTTTTTCAATCTTGTTAGGCCTTCCTTTATGTTGGAATTTTCTAACTTATTTTGTATCTTATTTTGTATCTTTTTGACAGTGACAATCCTTGCAAGAAAGAGGACTTTCTGTCACATATTGATGAAATGACTGCACAGCGTTTAACCCTCTTTTCCTAAATGTTTTATCACGATTCTTTACATGAATCTTTCATAAAATAATCATGTTCAATAGCTTTTGTGAATTCAATGTTTCCAAGTATCGAAATGAGTTTATTTTATCAACTATAAACAAGAATTGTTGAGTTCACAGGATAAATTGCACATTTCCGACACATTCTTAGGAACCAGAACGTTGACAGATTTTTCTCATTATCGGTCAAATTGCCGTTCCTTTGTGCCTTGTTTTGTGTTGAAAAATATCACCGAACAATAGACAGAATACATTTTTATACATTCTATCAAAGAACATTCTCTTTAGGCTCGATTTTCCTCAGTAATAACTTCTTCTTTTGTTGCCAAAAGCATCAAAGTTCTTTCTTGGACGTCCATCTTGCGTTTAACTGGCTTTCTTTGCAAAATTTCTTGTTTAAAGTATCTTTTACGAGGTTCTTGGGTTTCTTCAGTGTTTAACAAAACAGGGACAGCTGTTGGAAGTGGTTTAGGGATGTACCAATGAAGAAGGAAGATTCAACGCAACGGACACCTTGTTGACCGGCTATGTTATTAAAACATTATATTTTGAAAGGTCTCTATCGCTTCCTTCTAGTTCATATTCAATGAAACATTACAAAACACAGAGAAACTGATCAAATCTTCGTCAAAACAAAACACAAAAACACAAAAACTCTTTCAATCAAATATAAAACTACTAAAGACAGCTTAATGTATAAAGCAAAAGGAATGTGGTTTTTGAAAAGTCTGAGTTTTGCATCAGAAATGTTAAAAGTACAAAATTATGTACAAGAATTAAGAGACTACAGTTTTGAATCTTTCTTTTATCCGTGAAAACAATCCACAAAAAAGCATTAACTCCAAGAACAATGAGAAAAAAGTTGAAGTTTTCTTGGACTAATTATGAAGAAAAGATGTCGGAGTTAGAGGTTTTACGGCTCGAGGGGTTTATTTAACACTTTCAAATATGTCATATTATCGATGCATTTTATTCTCTGTTTATTAGTAATTGAACAACGTTCCAAATAATAATAGAAAAAGGAGTCTGTCGAGTGAATTGAGCAGGAACCTGAGCCAGTATTGATGTTGGAAATTCTCCTTTTCAATCGATGTAGTCAGAATGAAGGCATCCAAAATTGATGACTGGAAAAGTTTATCTTCGACTGGGTTACCGAGTGAAGTTGTATTTGAATAGAAAATAAAGTTCAAACTTAAGTCCAAAACTCTAGAAAATCATTTCAGGATAATAAAGTGAAATTTTCCTACCTGATTTGAATAGAACAATAGCCTTTAAGCACGCAAACTCAGCCTCGGAGACTTGCAGCGATCTGAACCTTGATCCTATTTCTTGTAGTTGTCTTATGTTAGCCATTGTTGAGACAATCTTTTCTGCTTGTGTGTTATCGACATGCATTCCCGCTGCAGCTAGTAAAGGAGCGACTTCCAGAGGTAAACTCCATTGAACTGCTCCCATTATAAAGAGCTCTCTCCAACCTTCTTCGAGGAGGATAACTTGATCTCGAAAAGGTAGATTAACAAAAGATGGAATGTTACGGGCCCACTTTACTGACATGAAAAGTAGTCTCGCTGCCGATTCGAAGATTGCTTCGGGAGAAGAGCAAAACACGGATGAGGAGATATCTTGTGGTGGTGAAAAAGGCACAGCCAGTCCTTGAGTTGTTCGAAGCATAGCATCTCGACAAGGTTCGGCTACGATTAGACTTGCCAAGAAGTCGTTATTCATGGCGCTTTTCATGCCGTATTCGTCCATTTGTGGTTTCATCAGCCGCGCTGAGTTCGGTTGTCGCTCTTGTTGGACGGCTGCAAAGAAAAGACACAGTAATTTAGAAACGTCCTTTTAAAAAAGATAGAGTAAAAAGATAAAGTAATTTAGAAACATTTTGAAAGTATTTCATTCATTTTTCAACTGTCAAATTACATACTAACTAAATATGAAATTGAGCGATAGCTAGCTAGTTGTTTTCTGGAAGGAACTATAAACTGACGTTCACCGAATAATCATTGCCCGTGATTTTCTAAGATCACTCGGCGAAATTTTCTAGTTCAAAGGAGAACAAGCGAACGAACATTTATAAAAATAATATCCACCTTCATCAAAAATATATAAATTTCTAGTTCTCAAAGAAAAATACCAAGGGGAAGATTGGGGTAACACCCGACTAAGATCGTGTTTTGGCGGGGAAAACCATGCAAATTGGCGCGCGCGTCGAGTGAATTATAAACAAGGGTAGAAAAAATAGTCTTAACTTTTTATTTCATCCGGTTTTATTTTCTTGAAGTTTCATCTCAAACATCTAAAGGCCAAGAAACAAACTGAATTCTTTCACTATTAATATTTTATGACCTCAAGAATGAGATGGCATTGAGAATAATTGGTTCCAAACAGAGTGAGTGAGAGAACGAGATAAGATTGTATCAGAGAGAGAAAAAAACTTATCTTATTTACTTAAACATTTACAAAAAAAGAGAAAATTCCAAAATAGTATGACAAGGTGTTTTAAACACGAGAGATAACCAGCCCTTTGAAGACTCAAAACTTTGAAATTCGCTTCCTGCAGCGTGTTTTGTGGAATTCTTCAAGATTTTACAATCTCGTCCCATCGTTTTCATTTTAAGACGAAAAGATAAAGTTATGATACAACGCAAATTAATTTATTTTTGCTTTCAAACCAGACTTTAAACTCGGAATTACTGCCGGCTCAAAGTTTAAATTCAAATGAGGCTATCGAACTCTCTTCATCGCTTGAAGTTTACAAGGCATTTTCGCGGGCTTTTCTCTCGTTGCGTCGTAGTCCAGAAAGAAAAGAGTTCTATTCTATTAAAATCAGATTAGAAAGCAAATGTTTTTCGGGTTCTAAAAAGCGCTTGCGGTATAAGTTTCTATGTTGATAACACAATAACAATTGAATTGAATTTAAAAGTTACCGGCAATGTAAACTTATAATTCGAAATTCAATATTGTACAATAATTGAACGAACTGCAAAAATTCTTTTCAAAGATGTACAGACTTGGACGACTTAGGTTGAGATATGATTTGTTTATTTTGAATTCAAAATGAGTGGGGATGTTCGTCGTTTTGGGGGGTATATTCTTTAAGAAAGTTGAAACAGAGATGTATCGATGTGCCTAATTAGTATGATATTGTCTGCATCCTTCCTTTCTTAGCAAAAGAAACGGATACATACGTGCTAAAGTTTACATTGAATTCTCCTAATTGCTCTTATGTAGTTGTCTTTAAACTTCCTGACAAAAACACGGGTTTAAACGACTTGACGGAGATTTATACCGCCAAAAACGGGAACTAGAAGCAAAAACCGCGCGCGCTTTTTTCTCCACAAATTGTTGCCCGGGAAACTATTGAAAATGGCGTTGAAATCTATACCGTTGAAGACTAGAATATTCTTCTGTTGAATATTGGACTTCGCGGATGAATTAACTTGATGTTGTTTTAGCTATTAAGTGGTATTTTCACCAAAGGAGCGAAGGAAAAAACAATTTAATTTAGGTATAATAGCTATGGAAGGTAAAACGTTCATAGTGAAACATAATCATTTTCATTGTCCAAACCGGAATGGTATAATTTACCAACTATTTCATTACCCAAGCGACAGTTTTAAAAGTTATTTGAATACTTTCTAGTTTAAATATCACACTTCAAAATACAAAATTGAGTAATTTAGAAGAGACTTTGTTTTACTTCCATTCGTAAGGGTAATAATTTTCCGTTTAGGAGCAATAAACCTAAGTGTCTGAACACAACAAATGCAAACACATCTATAAACAACTGAAAAACCCCATTTTAAACCTCCCAAAGCAAAACAAAAACTTTTATTCCCAAAACAAAATATTTCCGACTAACAAAATTATGCCGGATAAAGAATTACTAGTTCAAAAAAAAATTTAAGTTTTGACTGACTTTAGCGAATAAGCTCTCATATTCCTGAAAAGTCATTCAGACAAATTTTCTTGAGTAAAAGAACTTTTCGAAAGGTCAACGTATCGTAGTAAGACGGTGAACGCCTAGTTTCTACTCGACTTGTAAATATTTTTGTAAATATCACAGAAACAATTTAGTGATTTTTGAATGTAAAGGTCTAACTTCATTCAGGTTTGTTTGAAGTCCATACTTTAACAATGAACCGTACTAGTATTGTCTTCGTTCAAGAGACATTTGGGCCATCTCAATTCTGCCACGCGTTCTTATTTACTCTAGTGTACCTAGCTCATACTTCACAAAGAAGAATCAGTAGTTTTGTTTAATCAAAGCAAAAATAAACTTACTACTCGGACTCTCTGTAATCTAGTTAACACTACATTTCACAATTCAAACGAGAAGACGACCTTATCAGTGCAATCTCATTGTAGTGAAGGAAGAGTTTAGGGTTTGAGTTTTAAACGGAGAATGTCGTTGGAACGAGCTGGCGAATGCCGTAAGAATAGGGGAATTAAATAGGCCCTATTACAATAGGACCATTTGTTCTTTTGCAATCAGGAGTGCGTTCGCTTTTGTCTAGTATCAAATTGAAAAGAGTTACACCACATACAAGATAGATCACAGTGTCTTAGCTTTAATAAACTAGAAAGGTATTGAAATTGACCCCGTAGAATCACCTGCTAACAAGCATTTTTCAAAACCTCACTATCAGAGATAAAGACGATGTAAAAATCCTATAAACGTACTCTATTTGCGCTCAATTTCGCTTTAAAAGGGTTTAGAAAGGTCTAGATTTGTCAAGCGGGTAGAAAAACTGTTTTAATGAGGGTGTTTTCGGATGTAGCTTTGAGAGATCGGCGAGTTTGGTGAATTTCACCTGTCGAGTCGTAACTCGACATATGGTTTGAGCGAGTGTGCGGGAATAGCCACTGATTATCACCCAAGACAATTTGGTGTTGTTTCAGGGCTGTGGAGGCTATCGTGCTAGCTTTTCATTAAAAATGGTTTATTTACTTATTCGCTGAAGTATAGATACTTTTTGAGGTCGGCCTCTCCACGAGTTCTGGGGGATCACATACGTAGAATTTAATTGATAAGCTTCAAAAACCGCAACTTTAGCCACTGAATATACACTCTCTGATTTGTGCTAAGATGAGAGCGAAATAGAGTCTGACGTTTTCGTTTTGCTGTAGAAATTAATTGAAGCTAATTGCTGTCTTCGGAATTCAATGTAGTTAGTGGAACAATAGATGTCGTATAATAAATTCAAAGTATCTTTTTCTGGATGTGTTTTCATGCCGGGATTTTGAAACTGAGAAAACATTGATGGGATTAAAAAATGAGACTCAAAACACGAATTTAACATTCCTTTAACTCGCACCTAAACACTTCGCTGGGATCTTTTCCTTTCGTGAAACGACTTTTGTGAACTTTAAGACTATTTTAACATAGGTTTCTATTTTTGTAAATTCATACTCTAGTTATTAAATATTAATTCTCCATTTCTTAAAGACCTCGGTGTTTTAGAGTCCTTTTTCACATTTTGAAGGAAGTTGAAGTCTTTGAAAATCAGTGTTAGGCGAGTAAAAATCTATAACAACCAACACTGGAGAACAAAAATTCTTCATCTACTGTACAGCGACAAAAGAGATTTTAATTTTGCTGGAACAATTAATTAAACTATTAGATGTTCTTCGCACTTCGAAAGCGAGAGTTTTTAATACAAAATCAGGGCAATATCTAACAATATGACTTAACATGCTCAATGTGATTATTTCTAGACATGCGAGGGAATTTCAGATTAGAGTAAATTTCTAAATTTTTTGGTTCAAATTTATTTAGACGGAAATATTTCAAAACACTCACCAAATCTGTTCATTTTGACTTCCAGACATTTCTTAAATCGACAGGCCTGACATTGATTTCGTCGTTTTTTGTCCACAGTACAATTACCATTGCCTTTACATGTATAGACCATATCGCGTCGAACGCTTCTCATGAAGAATCCACTGCATCCATCGCAAGTGTAGACGCCATAATGTCTCCCTGATGAAATATCCCCACAGACTTTGCACAGCACATCTTGCTTCTTGTCGAGCTCAGTTTGTCTCTTTGGTGAGCAGTTTTCCATCTCCCTTTCATGTTCTTTACCTAATGGACGGCAAATTAAAAAGACGAGATTCATTGCCAAGATCTCTCACCTATGTACAATGATACCAATAACAACAAATAGAGGTCGCAAAAACGCTCGCCGCCCGCGCGAAATAACGCACTACGTTTAGTCTCATTTTGCGAGCGAGTCTTTCAGTCATAAACTCTACAATCTCTCCAAAGTGTATTCGTAACTCTGACGCTGTTCTTGTTTCATCGCATAATCTGATAAACAAAAAGTTATTTTGCAGTTTAAATGTCACCGCCCCTGCAACCAATGGAAGCCGAAGAGAAAAAAATACTTGTACATTGCAACGTTTGTGAAATATATCAGTTCTAGAACACTTGATCAAGAGATTCAATATTGAGTTGAATTTTTGTAGCTGAGCTCTAAATTGCTGTTTGAACGATGCACCCTCTCTCAGCATTGCTTAGTTAATATGTCTTTAATTACCGCCAACAAAATACGAAGATCGAGGAAAAACAATCAAAACTTGTGTTAAAGCATGTAGAATTAGCTACCAGAGAGTGAAATTAGTGTTTTAAAGTTCGAGCCGCGTTTGATGTTAACTCACCCAAGCTCGCTTCAACCTCCATATCGTCTCTCCAGCAGACTTCAACTTCTAATAGGCAGTCAGTGATGTCTCCAGAGAATCTATGGCGTTTTATAGGAGAGTTTAAAGGAAGGTCCTTTTTAGACTGATGGTCAGTTACGCATTGCACATTCTACTGCAGCTGTCGATTCAGTCATGTGACTTTTCTCGAATCTGATTGGCTTTCGCGACTAATTAAAACTAGTTCTCTAAATGAATGGGGGTTTTGGGTACGTCGGAGTAATCTAATCTTCTTATGTTCTGTGACTTTTGTTTCCAAATCAAAAGTGTTTTCGCAGCTTTTTTACACGACTATTTACGCATTGAGACAATAAAATAGGCATTTTCTTTTGAAATGTTGATTTTATGCACAGAGAACATGGGATAATGGCAAAGACACGTGGGATAAAAAAAACTTGAACCAAACCTTTTTAACCTTGATTTCTCCAAACAAAAACTCTCCCCAAAAGTTTTGAAGGCTCTAGTTGGTTGTTTCAAAAAACATGATCTCGGATGTCAATTATAAGATCAGAGAGAACGTGATCAGCACCGTTTGTTCACAGAATAGATATATCACTGTAATATACTATAAAATCTAATTATCATATATCTTAGTGATATAGCGCAGATACAAAGCAAAGTACAAGTCGTTGGCACGCGCGCTTGCCCGCACATCGAGTGGATTTATGTTATACACAAACCCCGGAAACCCTGAAACGTTTAGGATCATATAAAAAAACAGTTAGAGTAGTTTTATGTGAGATTCTGAGTAAACAATTTGTATAAAGTATCACCCATTTTTCACCATGCTAAATGGTTAGGAATTACGTTCCTCTGCCGTATTTTTATTCATCGCTCTCTTACTTGCTCACTCTGCGAACATACTCTTCTTAATAGAAATTGAAAAATTTGAAGAAGAGTTTTTCCTTCCGATACTTAAGTCAACACTTTCCTGTAGATACAGGACAGAACCAATAGTTTTGATCTAAATATGTAATTAAAGTTTATTAAACCAAAATATGCTTAAAAAGAAATCAGATATGTAGAGTGCGATGGAGAGATTTTCAGCCATAAATGTCGTCGAGAATTTGTTTTTTCTTATTGGTATTCTAAATTGATCTCAGTGATTTTCACAAACTGGTTAGTTGTTTGTACAACGAATATCGCCCGCAGAGAAAGATATTCACCATTATTTATTCATTCACTAACGGCTCAAAAAATTCCGCCCTCGACCAATTTGGCCCCCATTGGAAATTGACGGTGGTTGAAGGAGGAATTTTGAAGAGATGAAAATGCATAATTATGGTGAAGAAAGCAGCAGTCGAGAAATGTAACGCGCCTGGAGAAATGAAGTACATTTCATTACAAATTTGCATTTTTAATTAAGGTTTCAAAAGTTGTCGACAATGTAACAGGGACCAATGAGGCTTCGGTGTAAAGGAAAACTGTTGTTCTTCTTTTTTATCAAAACGACACCGCCTCTTTCAAGCCTTTTTAGTTTTAACCACGTTTTCTCAGTGTTTTCCCCTCCCTCAAGTGTAGAACTTTCACACCTAAAATCAAAATCGATCATGATTTTTGTTCTCTCTTTTCAGTTTTTTGATCGCATCCCTTTTCCTGATTTCTTGGCGTATTCTTTTCTCTATCAAAGTTTCACAACGCTTCTGCTCTCGCCCAAAGTTATTTTATCTTACTTTAGAATCATTCTTAGTTTCTCTCCTATGAATTGGACTCGACAACAAATGATTGAAATGTCGAGAACAAATGATCAAGGTTCTAGAACAACTGATTGAATCAAGCAGGCATAGAATCAATTGAAAATGTATCAATCTAATTACCAATAGTGCCAGAACCAAAGAAACATTCTGTCAATGTTTTGTTTCTTTAACAAAACCACAGACAATTTCTCAGCGGGTTAATTTTCAGCAAAAAATTGTAAGTTCTTTCAGAATTCTTCTAAATCGTTCAAAAATTGGATCTTTTGAATGGAAAAGTGTTGGAGAGACGATGAAATCTGCAAGATCTGAGCAGACGGGCGCGCGCTTTTTTGTTTCTCTGTTGCCTTGAATAGAGAAAAGATTCTTTTCTTGTTGAAATTGACGTTTCCAATTTTCACAAAATGTTATTAAAAGCCATTTTGAGTGACATATTGGAGTCACCAAGGGTCTAAATCAGCGTTCAATTTTTCAACATTAAAGAAATCCTAAACTTTATTTACCAACTCAAAGTCAGGTTTCTGTAGCTAAATTAAGCATTTAGTGCTGACCTAAACCAGCGACAACAAAATTGAACAGTTTAGTATCATAATTATCACATTTAAAACTGGTTTTATTTCCTTCTCGCTCAAAAAGTGTTATTCCATAGTAATTAACACAACAAACGGTACTTTTCTTCCTTGATCTATTCAATTCTATCTTATTTGATCAGAAAGGGTGGTCAGAATCAGAGAGAGCTTTGGGTAATCAGTTTGATTATAAAATCGTCTCCCGGATCGGTTTGTTAGCCTTGTGCTTTTAGGTAGGTGTTGATTGCGCGAGTTCTAAAATCAAATCATGAGATCTTTGTGTACTTTAACTGTTGATATGAATTTCACAATTAGGGACTCTTATTTACTTGAGCCGTATGCTTGACACAGAAAAACGTTCCCTTCTTACTCTTTCAGAAGCGCCGCTCTGATGATCGATTCAACTGACCGCTAAAACTCTGATTTAGAATTGATTCTTTCCCAAAATCAGGTTGGAGTAATCGATAAGTAGTTCTACAACGGCTTTTAGAGGCATATTAATAATTTGTTAGCAAAGTACTACTGAATTTCTTGTTATCAATGATCTGGATGGATTAGAGAGAAGAAGAGATAATAAACCCCGGTCGGGGAACTTGTTCGCGCGATTGCCTCCATATATTTTGGCTTCAGCCACAGTATTTGAAATTACAATCAAATAAGCAGGGTTTTTGCTAATCTTATGAATTAAGGGAATCAAATGTTATTGAAAAAGTACTAGGGAACCTCCATTGTTATAAAGGCTATTATGAAATCACGCCATCCTGGAGAGATTTTGGCAATGATACTATAACATATATTCGGATGAAACCTTTCAAATGTCAGTGTTCAAACTTTGGAACAAGCTCAAACGTAAATTTTGGCGTTTTATGAGTTTCAGTGTTCAGTTTTTTTAACAAGAAACTTGAGCATTTTTTTCTGCACCTGCAATAGTCTCTAGAGCCCTAACAACAGTCGGAGAATAGAATATAATGGGCTGAATCAATAGATTCTTTTTCCTTATTTTAGTTATTGTATACTATACGTAAAATGGTGTATCTGTGAGATGACACTCCAGCCAAAATCTTACCCAAAGATCAAACGGCTTCATTCAAAGCACATTTAAGTCTTTCTTGGATTTCATTGGGTAATTGTAGAGAATCTGTCAGATGAATTTGGCGTAAATCGTGTAAGACATGTATCAACTTCTGTCAAAGACTTTTAGATTGTTGTATGTTGAACTGACGGTTTTGACAACTTTAGCAGCCTTCAAGCAACTTGCCCAATTAAAAACTCTGAAAATTAATCATGATACTCTATGACGAACTGTGCAATTACGAAGAACTGTGCAATTTTAATGTAAAAATGTTCGTGCATTTTTCGGAGTTTTTAAAGGTCAAAAAATTAGTGCACTGGTGTAGTCAGTAGAATGGTAAATCTGCTCTTTTTGTTTCAATCTGAGAAAAGTTTGTTTGAATGTTTTGTTCAATCGGAAAAGCTACTCGTTCAAACACGTCGCATTTTGAGTTAAAAATTGAATGGTTCTGATATTCCTTTCTTAACCATTTTTGATCGTTCTCTCGCTTTCTTTCTGCAAGACATCGTTTTAATTTTTTTGTAAATATTGTAAATGAAAAATTGATGTGAGAAAATTTGGCGAGGGTCAAAAGCAACGTGAAATCAAAAGGTGGGCCAAAACAACACAGTAAAAAGGCTCAAAGAAAAACACTTTTAAACGACGAAATTAATGACCAATTATTTCTTTTTATTACAGAAAAGATGAATAAAACGCCTTTAAATGCTTTTGTAAGAGTGAAAACAAAAGCAGAGTGAATCACTGTTAATTCTGAGATGAAAACTGTTCGCAAGTACTATCTCTGTACTTGTTTTTATTCGCAGGTTGTTCACAAAATGTTGTTCACTACTTAGACACTAGTTTAAATCGTGGCAGTAGATCATTTGCAGCTCAGAGACTCAAATGAAACTCCAAGAGGAAAGTCTAAGAGAAACTGATACAAAACAGTGATTTAATTGGTTAGCATTTATACACGCAAACCTAGACAACACTATAAGATTTAAAAAGACTTTAATGTGTTATAAAAGTTATAGAAAATGGCCACGAGGGAAACTAGCTTTTGAATTGGGAAAAAGAACGAGTTTTGATGAATAAATTAGCCTTAAAATGTGCAAGAGGTTGCAATCGTGACTACACATTTTATGCCAAAGTGAAAACTCGAAGAGGTTGCTAGGACAAAGTACTCTGAAACTTTGAATTTAGTCAAATATAGTTGGAAAACAAAACAATCTTATTACCAAGGCTATCGAGACAATATACTTCTAAGTTTTCTTAAACTGCAGGTTGAAACACTAATTAACAGTTGTTGAATAAAATAGATTGTGTAAAACCAGTTGTCTCTGTGGACTTTGAATTGAATATTAATTGATTTCCATGAAGATGTTTTTGGATTGTGTATCGATTCAGGTTTAAATCAAATGGTGTTGTTTACATAAGCGGTTTGTTTGGACTTTTCAAAAGATTAAAAAGTGTTTGAATAAAATTTGCGATAAAATGGTGTTCTTTTGATCCTTCTCGACATGAGGTCTTCGCAAGTTTAGTGAACAAACTGATTTCTTCGTAGAAATAATAATGTCTTTACCACATTTTAAGAAAACTAATTAAGGAATCGCAGCAAAAAATTGTACTTTGAAATCCCTTAGTTAAACAATGTATTTGCCTTGTGAACGCGAAGATTAAATCATAAAAAACATAATTATGAATTGAATGTTTGAACTGGATGTGATTTTAGGTCGCTACAGCCAGTTATATTGAAAGGATGTTTGCTAGGTTTGGATAAAAACTTTTTTAAGCACTAACCAGGTGCGGCTATTAGGAAGAAAAACAAATAAATCGAAGAAGAATAAGCCTCGAAGAAGAAAGGAAAGTAAAAGAATCGACTTTTAACTGGAAAAGACTAACAAAGCAAGTAGAAGAAGAAGACAACAACGACGACGAAGAAGAAGCAGATGACGACGACGACGACGAAAAAGAAGAAGAAGTAGAAGAAGAAGTAGAAGAAGAAGAAGAAGCAGAAGCAGAAGCAGAAGCAGAAGCAGAAGCAGAAGCAGAAGCAGAAGCAGAAGCAGAAGCAGAAGCAGAAGCAGAAGCAGAAGCAGAAGCAGAAGCAGAAGCAGAAGCAAGAACAAGAACAAGAACAAGAAGAACAAGAAGCTAGAAGAAAAGAGAGGAACCTAAAAAGCGAACCGAGAAAAACGATCAACAAGAAAAACATCCTTAAGTTTTTATATGTGTTGAATATGATCAGTATAATAATCATATCTTGATCCGACAAATAAACAACAAATTAAAAGCAAAATCAAAGACACACAGTCATGTCATGATCTGCTGAGTTCCTATTGCCATTCTTCGCTTTTGAAGACTAATTTCTGACCACTGGTCCTTACTGAAATTCTTTTCTGAATGCACATTTTCCTATTATAATTTATGTTCAATTTACATTTAATGTTTCATCTACAATTTGTTAGTCAAAGTGTACAAATGGATGACAAAGGTGTAAAGATTGAATGAAACAAAAATTAAGAACTATATATGAATATGCGCATGAATAAAATTAAAAATTTCTACTGAAAAATATGCCAAATTATACACTATTTTACTGTTATTTGAACTACTGTTTTTAACCGGAGACGAAGCACTTTGCTTGTTTCTCGGAAAAAGAACGGGAAATACTCATTCAAATTATAAACTATGTTTTCAAATATATTGCCCTCACTGTGTTATTTACCGTTATATGAATTTTATCGCTTTGCAAGCTAAAATTGGTTTTTAACCACTCAGTCATTATATCGTTGTCCGGCCATTATGCATTTGAAAGGTTTCCTTTAGAAGCTTGCGACGCCGTGTACCTGCATCTTAAAGGTTTCCTTTAGCACCAAAGAGTGCATGTTAATGGCTTCTTTGAGATCTATCAACAAATTTATTGATTTTTCTTGGCTACATACGAACTGGATTTACCAATTTTTATGTATATCATTTTAATTGTTCCAGCCTTGAATTCAAAACAGTTCTCCAAGCAAGTTTGAAAGCTCAGTCCAATGCATTTGAATGTTTTGTTATTGATTGTACCATTGGTATTTGTGTTGTTGTTGATCACTTTCATTCTCCCAAGCAAAGTTCACACTCGTTGACAAACACACATATAACTAATTTCCATTCTGTTTTGCAATTTTCAGTTTGTAACAAAACGGTCAAAACAGTAATCAACAAAAAGGTTGGCTACAATATGTCATAACGTCCATGGAACAGTGCGGTGAAGACTACAAGCCTACGGCATTTTGGAAAACAAAGCGGATTTCTACCAACCGTCAACTTAACTCCACACCTGTATAGTAATAAAGAACATGAAATATGAGGGCTCTTAAATCATGCCTCAACAACAGTTGTTGGAAATTTTGTCTTAGCACTGAAATAATAGACCCTTAGGGCAACCATTCAACTGTCGTGCACTGTTCAAAAATAGTGCACTCCAAATTGTGCACTCCAAAGATCTGCTGGTTTCATTCATAGGACATAACCACAAATTTGGCATTGCAGAGAATAACTAAAAAGAAAAGGTCAAGGCTACGGCCTGGGGGAAGTTCATGAAATGTCCACGGAAAGATTTTTATGTTATCCACTTGTACGAATTCCAAATGAGTCGAGTTTATGAGCTGCAACCGGTTCCTTCAAAGTAGTGTCGATGCACTTCTTCCGATTTTCCCATCAATACTCGTCTTTCAAAGTTATGTTTGTCCGACTAACAGAAATTCAAATCGGAAACCATTCATAAAACTCAGTCTTCTACGGAACAATTTCGCTGTAATCAAGTTTGGCGCCGGCTGGGACCAATGAACGACCCAAGTCTCTTTTTACTTTAGGCAAAGAAAGACTTTTTATCTAGTTAAAAATAGTCCATAAACTTCGTCTAGGTACGTCATTAAGTGCTGTGCGTGTATCGACATTTATCCAAGTGCCTCGTGGATCAATTAATCGCTTGAATTAAATACCGTTTTATGAGGGATTTAAGTACAGACAAGGAGCTTAAAGATTAGATGTTTTTCCTTATCTTTTTGTATGTTTGGATAGCCGTTTTATGGAGGTGATGTGATGAATTAAAGTGATGGCTTAAACAGCCGGATTTTGGCATCATCCCTTCAGGGAGCTTTAATCTCGTCTGTTCATAGTTCTTATTGAGAATTTGCTGAGTGGAAAATACTGCCAAAACAACCTCCTGCTAGTCACTCCTTTATTAGAGAAATCATGTGGCTTAAGGATTGGATTGAGATTTTATAAATATTTAGAATTAGAAATAATCTCTCAAAAAATTTGAGTTCGCGATTGCAAGCTACAAAGTTTATCGCAAAATTGGTTTTTACAATTGACTGTAATGTATTTGTTATATTGTGTAGTCCAATAGGTCTCATTCTTTGTAATATAGTTGAGCAAGGTTAAGCGTAAGCGTACAGCACAGATCAAAATATTAGCTAAAATCAACACAATTGCAACTAATACGAATGGATGAATGAAGAAAAGGAAGAATGAAGAAATGAATGAATGAATGAATAAATGAATGAATGGATGGATAGATGAATGAATGAATAAATGAATACATGAAATTAATAGAGCATTTCTAGGCAAAATAAAAGCATGGATCTCCCTTGCTGTTGTCATGAAGCTTCAAACCCAGGCGTGGCAAGTTGTGCTTTTTCTATCATAAACACAAAGACTTCTTCGCAAATTAAAGTTTTGGCAGTATACTTCAAATTTAATGTATTCCAGACATTTAGAATTCGAAAACTAATAAAAACATGATGTTCAACGTCTGAAGGATTCAAATACCGTCTCTAGGAAGGACACATTTGTCACTTAAAACGCATGGCGTCTGATTTACGATATTAATTTGAAATTAGCCTGAGAGGCTTTTAGCACTTCTGGCCTGTTTCTATACTATCGAATTATCATATCTTTGCCTCTGCATTCATCTCTTAGCATTCACAATTTTAATTAAATAAACAAAAGTTTCAATATGATTCTAGGGTTTCACAATAATTTTCAATGAAAAATTACAATATCTTATTGAGCCTTTAATACTTGAGATTATTTCTTTAATTTGAAATGTTTTCAGCCTGTCGCCCCAGCTTTTTAGCACTCAAAAGAATCAGCTCTTTCTTGCCAAATGCTGTTATTGTTTCAAATCAAAGTTCTTTATTTTATTTTTTCTTTGAAAGACAATAGCTCAGCAGGAGATAACTTAGAATCAACTAAGAGAAACACTTTCTGACATCACATGGCAACGTAGATCAAGGAAAGAAATTTGAAAAATGTTTAACAAATAAGATAATTCTAGCAACCAAATGAACACAATAACACTTAAAATTATATCGTTGCCTTTAATATTAGCTCGACTCCATGTTTATAGAAATTAAATCACTCTTGTTCCTCGGCAACAAGGGCAAATGTGGTGACTTAGCCGCCAAAAAAACTGTTTGGCATCTTTTGATGTTTGCACTTTTTATATATCTTTTATTTTCATTTCTAAAAGAAGTTCATGAATCTGGTTAGTTGTTTTCGAATTATTTTAAAGTCTTTTTTCAAGAACGATATCTTGATGTTAAATATAATACCAAAGTGTGTTTATTGTTATTACTGTGAGTAATATAAGCGCTACCTGCAAAGTGATAAGACAGCCTAATATTGAATATAGCAAAATAAAATTGTCATAAGATTAGCCTTAGCTTAGAGTATCGGCTTATCACCACAAGAATGTAAATTGATTTTTTTGGCGCCTCACAAATAAAACTCGAGTTTGCAGAGATTATCGCAAATCTGAATAAAGATAAAAAGCGATCGAGCTATTGCAAATCTGTGGCAAAACTTCAGTTAACTTTCCTTCTTCTTTAAGTATCGACGAAAACCTTTTAAATCAATCGGAAAACCTTTGAAATGTTGGAAAACCTTTAAAATGCAAAAACCTTTAAAATGCAGAAACCATTTTACAGCCCAAAAACCGTTTTGATGCGAGTGAAGGTAAACCTTTTCAAAGCGACGAAACCACACAGCTGCGGCAAAACTTGCAAACACACAAAATAACAAACGCGTATGAATAGTCACTTTTTGTTAAAATTCTTCGATCAGTTGGGATGGTTTGATTTGTTTTAGTACATTCTGCACATTTTGAAAATCATGTTTTTGTAATCAAGCAAATGAAGGTTTTTATTGAGAATTTCGTTTTAACTGGTAACTTTACAAACATAAAAATCGATCTTTGTTTGTTTGTTCTGGACGCTTTTTTGTACACTTTTCTTCGATAAGTTTATATAAAGAATTCAAAATAAGAAGTGGCTAAGAAAAAGGCGACAATCAGTATCGCTTCCTGACAATTCACTGACAATAAAATGGTGTTTTTGAGAAATCAATAGATCTTTGACGTAAAACGATGAAAGTGGTCGAGTTTTGGCGGAGAAGCAATCAACAGTTAGTAAGTGTCAGATTATAGAATTGAAAAATATAGCAACATTGCCCCATAACGTTCAAGTCGGTAAAGAATATTTCCCTAATAAAAAATATAATAATTCCATGCAATTATTCTATACACCTTTTTAAGGAAACTAAAAAGCCATTTAGCTGCTAAATGCCGCTAAAATAAAAAGGCTAAAGAACCCATTTACTAGCCAAATGCACGTGAAATCGAACTGATTGATTCTGGAAGCCATTTGACTGCATGGGGTACTTTGACAAAGAAACAAACGTTACAAGACAACCAATCAGCAGCATAAAAAAGCCATTCATATGTTAAGTCATTGAAATGTGCAACCAATGTTTCTTGTTTGCTTATTCGAACCTGGTTCTAAAAGTGCTTTTGGAGTGGAAAATGCCACTTTTATTGTCCGTCGCTTTGATCAATATGCCTATATGATATTCAATTAGCTCAGAAATTGATTAAATGCTTAAACAGCTTTGTTTGAAGAATTGACAAACAGTTAAAGGACAGTTGGTTTAAGATCTAATTTAAATCACCTTCCGTTCTTGTCTTACAATCCCACTTCACGCAAAAACACTGTTTAAGAGTTTCACAGTTTCCAGACATTATTGAAAGAATATTTATCTAGGATCCTGTTTCAGGTTTTTAACTTGAAAAGCCTTTGATATTCTCACTGAATGTGTCGAGATTGCCCTCTAACAATGCTAGGGTCTTGTCAGTTATAGCATTCAAATGAGGCGCCTCTATTTCCGATGGAAAACTTTAAACATTTGCTTTTCTAGTGAATATTGGAAGATGAGAAGAACAAACAGACGAAAGAATAAAAGCGTTTTCTGATTGTTCAGCTTTATAATTAATTTTTTTTAGAAAAACGGCTTTTAAGAGCTCAGTTTCTCGATTAAGGTTTAGTGCCGTTGTCATCGGGGAATCACTTTGATTTATTGATAATAAAAGGAAGGAAAGCCAAAATGGGAAAGAAAAAATTTGAAGGTGTATTAATATTGTGAAATAGTTGCAAGAAGAAAGATAAATTAGAAACATAAAACAAGAAAATGAACAAATGTTATTAACAACTGATATAGAAAAAAAACAAAAAAACAACAACAGAAAATAGGAAAAAGATGAACAATCAAAAAAAGGTAGAGATCTAGAAAAGCGTAAGTTCCAAAAACGGAACCACGTTTTATCGGTTATATCGTCATGAAGCTTCAACAACGATAATTTCATAGTCACCAGAAGATATTGATATTTATCGTATATTTGTACTTTCCTTGTTATTTCATCAATCTAATACTTAATTAATATTCTGTTTACTTATTTTGTGCGTTGAATTTCTCGTTAACTCAAATTATTTGTAAGGGCCGTAAGAAAGAGTACAGTTTTATCTGAAACCATGTCCAGCCTCCTCGGTTAAAGGTTAAGGTAAAGCACTAATATCTAGCGTCAGCAGTTCCTTCAGCTGAACGCTGCTCTCCGGCCCCAGGAAGCCGACGGTGCGCTCTTTGCTCCCCTCTCTCCATCAGTGCTCCGTTTTAAGGGTATTTAAAGCATACAGAAGGGAAAGAAGTCGAAACAAGTGCGAGGTGACTGGGAATCGAGCTCGGATCTCTCGCTTCAGAAAGCCGCGCACTGACCAACTGTATAACCAATCCAATCCTGCTCAGATAAGAAGATAAGAAAGAACAACAGAAGAATGCGGAGACAAAATAGAGAAATCAAAGTCAAAGCAGGAAAATAAGGACGAAATGATATAATGTAGACCGTCTCCTTTTCCATACAAGCGTCAGAACTCACAAAGACTTGTTTAATTTAATCAGTCTTCTAATTAGTATCGAGAATGATTGAAAACACAAACATATTTCGCTTTGATCGAAGCCACTTCAAAACAAAGACTTAGCCAACGCAACCACTTTTTAATTTGTTTAATTTGCAGTTTGTGAGCTCAGCTTATCTGTCAACTGGTAGCTGCAGCAATCAATTCTACACTACTTAGATTTCATTTGAATTAATTCACTTTTCTCTTTGTTTAAAGGTTCTGAATTAAATTGACAGGTTTACTGTTTAGCCCAAGGTCAAAAGAAAAGCTAAGGGAGGAGGAAAGAAAGGAAGGAAGGAAGGAAGGAAGAAGTTGAAAAAAAAAAGAAAGAAGGAAAGAAGGGAATTCGAAGAAGGAAAGAAAGAAAGAAAGAAAGAAAGAAAGAAAGAAAGAAAGAAATAAGGAAGGAAGCAATGAATGAAATAATGGGAAAAAAGAAAGAGAGAGAGAGAGTAAAAGTAAAGAAAAATAAATGATTCGAGGACTGTACATTCGTAAAGGATTTTGATTTAGTTTTTGTACATTTTGTCATTGTTGCTTATCATTCTTCAAGCAAGCTGATTTTTTTTCCAATAATTGCGATCGATGACTGCATGGTGTTTTCAAAGACTTCAGTGAACATTAAATTATACTACGTCCAAACTAATAAGATGAAATCTGAAAACACATTTTTTTTCTTTTTTCTCGCCTTAGACAAAAGAAAAACGTTGTTTAATGTGTTGACGGAAGGGGCAAAACTTATGCATTTCAATTGAAAACCTATAATTTAAGAAAGAGTCTAAGTTTAAACGGACTGTGATTTCGTCGATCGCGCGCAAGTGCCTTGTTGCTGTACATCACTGCGGAGAGTACGTATGTAACTATAGTGTGATGGTGGTGCTCAGGAACTTTGGTGTTGTGAGTGTGCTGTCACATAATCGTGTCGGGTACAGTTTAATTTCTCCTCCTTTCTTTTCATTTAATCTTTCTTTACCTTCCTCACTCACTCACTCACTCACTCACTCACTCACTCACTCCCTCTGTCCCTCCCTTCTCCTTCTTTTTTCTTTCTTTCATTCATTCATTCTTTCTTGCTTGCTTGCTTTTTTTCTTTCTTTCAATTTTGAATGTATAATGTTTTTGGTGTTGATATTCTTATTGTGACTGCAAGTTGTTTTGATTTCGATCGGTTTTGATATTTTGTATTAATGTATTTTGCTCCTCATTTTTCGTATTTAATGCTATTTAACACTATTTTGTGTCATTTGTGTTGGCCTTTTGTTTGGTTGTAATGTTTGTTTCGTTTCTTTCTTTGTTTTCGGTCTTTCTTTGAAAACTTCACGAATGTCTTGATTTGTTTGATTTGGTTTGGATGTTTCCAGCGTCGTATCTTGTTTTTGTTTTTTGTTTTGTTTTGTTTGCTTGTTTGTGTTTGTGTTTGTGTTTTATTGCATTTATTATGTTATTTGTGTTTGCTCTTTGTTTGTTTGTAAAATGTGTTTGTTTCGATTCTGTTAGTTTTCCTTTGTCACTTAACTATATACTGTTTGATTCGATTGTATTTTGTTTGGTGTTTTTTTGTTGTTGTTTTTTTTTGTGTGTGTGTGTTATGTTATTGGTGTCATTTGGTTTCGTTTATGTTTGTTTGCGATCAGTTTGTTTCTTTTCTTTTCTAGACCAGTTTTCCTTTGCCACTTTACTCTTCTTTACTCTATTTACGTAACTTTACCTTACCTTACCTAACTTCTATACTCTACTCTACTCTACTCTACTCTACTCTACTCTACTCTACTCTACTCTACTCTACTCTACTCTACTCTACTCTACTCTACTCTACTCTACTCTACTCTACTCTACTCTACTCTACTCTACTCTACTCTACTCTACTCTACTCTACTCTACTCTACTCTACTCTACTCTACTCTACTCTACTCTACTCTACTCTACTCTACTCTACTTTACTTTACTTTACTTTACTTTACTTTACTTTACTTTAGAGATGTTTACTCAGCCCTACGTTCGTCTCTTTTCACACTAACTCAACTACTAATTGATTGGGGAACGAAGTAATACTTAACGAACGGCTTGTAATCTGTCAAGCATTATTACTTGTATAATTAGGTTATTTTGTGAGGGCTAATATCTGCACAAAAGGTGTAATAACACTCTACTGGGCTAAGTGTACCAAAGCAGTATTGATTCAGCTTTAATTTGTGTAAAATCAATTTGTTTAACAATTTAGTGGTGTAATTTTTCTTTCCATTTTAGGGTTATAATTAGTTGGCCTTGTTACGATCAGAAATGCATCTGTCAGCTGGATCTACTCGTAGTCTTAATTATTGAAACTTTTTCGTGGATGCAAAAAGTTTTCAATTGTCATCTAGTTTAGGGGTTTCAAAAAGGATTTTTTTAAAAAGACGACCTTCAATTAATGCAATGGCTTGAAAGAATACTTTTGTCATGCCAGTAAAGCAATATAAGAATCGTAAACAATTGATGACTCAGTGGAAATAACTGGTGAAATAAATCAATATTCACGAAGAAAAGAAAACTGAAAGAGAGTGAGGAAGGGACGAAAGAGGACGAGAAGAAACTGAGATGGGGGAAAGAGAAAAATGAAGTGAGAATTCTGAAAGAATAAGAGGAACAAGGAGAAGGAGAACAAGAACAAGTAGAACAAGAAGTTATACCCAAGTCTTGGGTATAATCATCAGTAATAACTTGAAATGGAACTTGCATGTCGATTATATCATTAAAAAGGCATCGAAAAGCATGCATTTTTTAAGACAGCTAAAACGCGCCAAAGTTTCCACTTCAGATATGGTCAGGTTTTATTTTACATCCATCCGTAGCGTCGTGGAGTACGCGTCACCAGTATTTCCTTATGCCCTGCCACTATATCTCAGTGACGACATTAAACGAATTCAGAAGCGTGCTTTGTCCATTCAGCGCTATCCTGATTATATTAACCGGGGCTGGCCCGGTTAAGCGGGCTGACTTCTTTTGTTCTGTGGCCCCAAGGGAAAAAAGAAAACAAAAGAAGTCAGCCCGCTTAAACAGGGCAGCCAGGTTCATGTTATCAGGGTAGGTCCTTCATATATGGTACCAGTTAAAATGGGTCCTATTGTATATAACGAAAAACTATTATTATTATGTTATATACAATAGGACCCATTATAATGTACCATATATGAAGGACCTAGCTTAATCAGACCCTCAGGCGGACCGTTACTTATAGGTGGGTCCTTCATATATGGTACATTATAATATTATTATAATTATTATGATTATTATATTATTATAATGTACCATAGATGAAGGAACTACCTAAAGAAGGGGGATACCACTGACCATGGTTCGTAGGCGTTACTAGGCGTTAATGACTTATGACTAATAATGAAATAAATGAATGAATAAATAAATAATTATTACTTCACATTCTATGATAAAAGAAACCTCTGGAATTGAGTTAAATCTTACGAGGTGGCCTTTAGTTGCTATTTTATTCGCCATGAAATTAAGAATGTATTGAGGTTTGAATTTCAAAAGAAAAGAAATTAAGAACTACTAGCGACTAATGGAACACAGGAATCCGGAAGAACAAGAAACCGGAAATAGAATAAGTGACGTGGGCAGCCTTGATGACGTCGTTAGTTGGGTTGCAGGCACGTATACGAAAAAATTTCGAAATGCGTCAAGCAAATGAGAGAACTGTAGAAAGTTGTTAATTAAAGGCACACAGGTGCAAAAAAAAGTCTGAAATAATAACCACAAGAACATTAAACTGCACTATATATTGCAAACCCTGATAACACTGTTATCAGTGAGACGTTTCTTCTGTGCCCGATCAATCCAGGGGGTTAGCGTGCCTAGACGCACAAGCGTACACCTTTCTCGGAATCACCTATAGAGGGACGTTGATTAATGATGGTGTTTTGCGTTAAATCCCGGGAACTAAAACTGATATCGAGCAAGCTCTACAGTCGCTACAAAATTCTATCTAGCGCCTCACGCTCCACGCTTGCAAAAGCTTGTAATTAAGTTTCATTCCAAATAAGCTACAAAAGCAGCCATTCGGAAGTTCTACCACTGCAAGTCTTAATCGTTTAACCCGTGCCTTTCCCCCGGGGGGACTCCTATATATAAGAAGACGGGGATGCTCGTCGGAAATTTTAAAAATGACCCCTAAAAGGTACCTGAGTGGGAGTGGCAACAATTCATTTCTACCCCTAAAAGGTACCAATTCAAAAACAATAATAAAGAATTAAAGTAATGAAACATTTGTTATCGATGTGCTTTGAAGATTCAATTCAGATCATCGAAATCGTCCCTTTCATGCTTATTTTAGGTAGTTTATTTACCCCAAAACAGTCCCTAAAAGGTACCAGCTATGTCTCTGGTAGTCCACCTAAGTCTGAGACACCCTAAAAGGTACCAGATTGCAGTTTTTGACCCCTAAAAGGTACGACGAGCATCCCCGTCCATGTACGAACGGAGTCCCCCCCTCCCCCCCCCCCCGTGCTTTTCCTTCCCCCCGGGTGCTTTTCCTTCTGCAAGAGCATTTCAAATCAAATGGAACGTTATCGTTAATTACCAGCGTTCAACTTTTTGCAGCCTGAGCAGCTCGCGCTTCATGCTCGCAAGGGCCTCGTTATTAATGTATATGTAAGTACTTTTTGAACCTTTCTGAGTGCACTTTTTTGTTTTAATTAATGAATTACTAGTAATGAAATCTCAGTCAACAAAAGACCTGAAGAAGACGTACTAAGTAATGTCGAAACGTTGTCGAGAGATCGAAAAAACTATGCAGGGTAACAATCACGATAAAACACACAACTGGAAACCTATTCCCTTCCTTGAATAAGGATATAGACCTTAGTTTAATAGATTTTTGTAGAGAAATATCAACCCTTAAAAGGAATATCGTGCAAGGACTCAGTGAACTAAAGCATATTTTGCTATACTGACTGGAAACCAACTCTCAGATCCACCCCATCAAATATCAAATGGTTCCTCTCTAAGGAAAAAATGAATTTTTTTGAGGGTTTTGGGTTCAGCTCTTGTGCATGAATTGTACATACACCTTGAAAAATCCACGATACGCCCCTGCAAGCACTGCTAATGAGCAGCACATTACTGAGTCTGTGTGTGTTGCTTGTGTGAGGAAAGACCGTGAAGAAAAACTTAAGACTGCTAATGAGCAAACCATTGCTTATGTTTTGAGTTTGTCTTGATTTTTGTTTGTTTGTTTGCTTGCGTGCTAGCTTGTTTGTTTGCTTGCTTGCTGCTTACTTGTTTGTTTTTTGTCTGTTTGTTTGTTTGTTTGCTTGCTTGCTTGCTTGCTTGCTTGCTTGCTTGCTTGCTTGCTTGAATGCTTGTTTGCTTGCTTGCTTGCTTGCTTGTTTGCTTGCATGCTTGCTTGCTTGTTTGCTTGCTTGCTTGCTTACTTGTTTGTTTTTTGTCTGTTTGTTTGTTTGCTTGCTTGCTTGCTTGTTTGTTTGTTTGTTTGCTTGCTTGCTTGCTTGCTTACTTGTTTGTTTTTTGTCTGTTTGTTTGTTTGCTTACTTGCTTGCTTGAATGCTTGCTTGCTTGCTTGCTTGCTTGCTTGCTTGCTTGCTTGCTTGCTTGCTTGCTTGCTTTTTTGTTTGTTTGTTTGCTATTTTTTCTATTACCTTACCTTCATGTGTAGATGGTCTAGTCTCTGTATGGTTCTCATTAGTTGGGTCGTTACTGGACTGAAGACTTGACATGACGCTCGACAAGGACGTTTGTAACAACTAGTATCAAATTACATGTGTAGGCGACGTACCCTAGAATTTGACTCCACTCAGCTCAGTTCTTTGGATTCCTCATAAAAAGCAAAATAAAAAATAAATACTTTGTTTGTAGTGGAAGAGCACTTAGCTATACAACTATAGTTTAAGCTTGGTTTTCAAAGACGTAAGCACAAGCGTTACCAGCGTAATGCTTTGTTTTCATGGAGATAACATGGATCGATGCAAAGCCAAGAAAAAGGGAAACTTTTGATCACTGTACTTGCGCGTAGAATCCAGGCCTTACAGGTATTGTCATACACACACTACCATAGACTACATTCTAATCGGTTCTATGCATAAAACTCTCAGATCACAAGTTCGTTTGTACTGATCGGGAAGGATTTTCGTGGAACTGAAAGATTAGCAAAAAGAATTGAGTTTCAGAACGAGTTGACTTAAATTTACTTCAATTTTAGAAATAAGAAGCAGAAAGATATCTGCAGCCTTGAAAAAAATATCCTTGCTCTTGAACTGAAATTGGCAGGGAACCGATGCTACGCTATTATTAGAGAAAAAGAAGCCACGTAGAACTACACACACCCCTGCTGTATAAGATTGATTGTCCTTTGTCTATTTGATTAGTTGAGATAAAGAGCAAAATAAAAGTCAATATTAGTATATACATTTTTAAAAAAAGCGAACTCTGTCACCAAACAAAAGTATCAACAAAAGATTCAAGTAAAATGAAATAAAAAGACAATGGATTGTGTCTCAGTGTTCAAGAGATTGCAACATGTCGCACGCGAGACGTATAGAAAATTGCTTTACAGAGCTACTTAAAACGAAACAATTGTAATTCTTGCATCCTCTTTGGATCTCTTAATCATTGTTTATATTTTGGATTCCTTGAATATCATGTATATAGATGTTTGATGCTGAACATCTCTTTGCAAACCCGATGAACACATTGTAACAGCCTGCGAAACAACGCGGTTACAAATGCCAGTTGAGAATCTCCGAAACTGAATCTTCCATCCTTCTTTACTGACTCTATTTTTAAACTTACCAACTACAGTATTCCTTCAATCGTTGTTAAACTGCACCCTCTTATTACGAATAGTCTAAAACTCAGTGTTAAACAAGTTTAAAGTGTAAAGCCCTTTCAAAAATGACTCAGTTGTTTAGCCTTTTATTTCTGTCACTATAAAAGGGGGCAAACGTGGGTTGTTGCATGCAGTTAGAATTTGAATTCGTTTTAATCGACTGAACACGATTTGCCCACGATAACAGAGCCGTCAGCGCGACTTGGAATGGCGCATAAAAAGTAGGAAGAGCTGCCGTGGGTAGGTAAAGAGCTTAAAGGAAGAAGGGTGTTGAAGTCAGCCTACGTATTAAGGTTAGCAGCTGTGTAGACCTGGCATGCACACGTGTACAGAGAGTGAAAATAAACACTGTTATATAACAGATGCCTGTTATATAACACCCAGGACAAACTATTATTGGCTTCGGCGGGAAGAAAAACAGTTTTTATTCTCAGCAGAACCAATTTAAGGAACAATAAATTCAATTGACACAGTTTAAATGATAAAAATTATGTATGTTGAGTTAGTTTTCTGGAGCAAGCCTTTCAAAGAAAGCACATGAGCGCGTTTTAATTTATGAAAAAATTGCAGACTGTACCACTCATTCGTGCTGCATCGTGACTAGACATTCACGTGTCTTGGAACATTCCCGAAGGCGGGATCTGTTTAGGGATGATCGTGGGAAATTTTCATTTTTATAAACTAAACGCGATTTCGAGATGCTATTATCGGTTTATAATGACTGCTAGTTAAGTATATTCACGTAAACGCTACTACGCCATCGATCGAGCTCGCGCTCAAGAAATTTTTCTCGCGGTTCTTTTTACCAAAACCTTGTCATTGTTTTCGGTCATTTATTCACGTATATTATTTAAAAAGTTTTCTTTATGTTTGCTGCTCAATTTAGAATTGATTTCCAGTAGGTTTTTGTGATTTTGAAGAAAACCACTTCGATGCAGTCCTCAATGTTTGGGCCAATCACGAACGCTGATTTTGAGACGACTTTATTGGAAAATAACGCCGTCTTTCTCTACACGAAAATGATAGGAGAATCGCGATACCAACTATTTTTACCCATAAAAGGAACGCAATAACATTCAAAATCCCAGCCTGGTCTCCGTAAAAGTACAACTGCAAAAACCCCAAAAGATACCGAATCACGTGACATTGACCCTAAAACTGAGGTACCGGGCGATCAACCCTTTCCAAATCGTTATGTGGGAGTCTCATTCCCAGGAACTGACTAATTCAAATGAAGCGTTTACATTCTGTGCAAAGTCGTGCTGTGTACATGTAAGGTACTGGACAGCGAACGAAACCTACTCAGTAAAGATCTATAACTACAATTTATTGGTGTATTTGCAAGACTTATAAACCAAATAAACAACTTCTGGATAAAATTCCGACTACGTGTGAGGAAGATTATAGTAAGGTGGCTCAGTTATGTTCACCGTGACGTAAATTGTTGACTACTGAATACTCGCTGCTGGAACAGCTACTGGCTCAGTATTAGTGTTACATCATGTTACGTGCAGCCTACGTAGCCGGCAAGTTCACCCAAAAGCGCCGGAAACACGGGCTGTGTATGTTATGCCGGTAGTGACGAAGTCAAGTCTGACTGGGGGGTGAAAATATTGCCAGAGAGATATTTCATATGAGTTCCTGGTAGGAGTAAAGGAGTTCCTGATAGGAGAAAAAGCACAAAAGAAAGAAAAAGGAAAGCACATGAAATTATAGAATCATAAAAGATAAATGCAAGGAAATTTATTCAAAAAGAAAGAAACCAGAAGATTTAATTTAAGATGAGTGAAAGAACGGAAGAAAAGAGGGAAGAAAACAAGCTCTTGATTTAGAAAATGCAGAAAGAAATAGCGGGTAGCAAAAGAAAATATGAAAAGCAAAAATAAGTAAGGGATACAAAAGGAAGAATAAGATGAGAAGAGCAGAAAATAAAAAGAATAGGAATTAAACTAGCATTAAAAAATCTAATTCTGCTCAGTTTTGAGGACAAATGACCATAATGCTTTGCACGCGCGTTGGAGTATACGACATCCGGGACCTCACCAAGCGTTGTTGAGGCAAAAATGGCGGCACCGAACAAAATCACCGATACTCGAACAGAATTAGCCGAACTTATCAAGAAACGAGCAGAAATCGCTGTAAGTAATTTAGAAATTCCCCTATCTATCGATGGAAATTCGTTTTAGGCCTATTCAAATCGGTTAAAAGGTGAAAAAGTTCGTTTTGTTGCGAGCTGACGAGGTGAATTTTTAATGACGTTGTGTTAGTGAAAGCGCGTCATTGTGTTGAATTCACGATACAATTTGATTTTGAGCACAATAAATACCATGATTAACTCATAAAATAAACAGATAGGTTAAGTTACATGAGGTTATATCAAGATCGTAGCGTTAAAATAGCCAATTTCGATGCGAAAGTCGATGATTTTCATATGAACATGTATTGAGAGTTGATAATTTGATCAATAGATCTGTACAAGAATGAATTATTTTCGCGCTAAAATTTTAAAACGCATTTCGTAAAAAAACGTTTGCTTGGGTAAAAAAATTATTACATGTAAATATGCTTATGCGCTAGTAGTTTTAGTTGTAAGAAGTGAAAATGTAGTCATAATTGTGAAAAGGAAGTGATCACATTGAAACGTAATTAGAATTTCGTATGTTTCCCAATTTTACTCGTGTGTCCTTGTATTCCAATGTGTGTGTTTTTATAAAACTTAATATTTTAGAAATTAATAAAACTCCAAGCATCTTTTACATTGGTGGAAATTCTAAACATGTGTCCTGCAGCAGCAGCATAAACCCGTCAAATGCAGAAAATGTTCCCAAGTTGCCTTAGTAGAACTTTGTTTTAAATAAATTAGGAGTAGGAGTAGCTCATCACCCTTCCTCGCAGCCAAGTGCTGAATTACGAAGGACGCAGCTCAACGTGATCAAGTTGAAGGTTTACAAGGGCGCTTTCATTACGGGACAATTGAACAATCACACATTTACATACAAATTTACATACACATACACGTAGCAGCCACCATACGACTCATGTCTGATCACGGAGCACAGCTTAGATCGAAACTAGTTCATTTTTACTGAGGGAGGAAAAAACGGAGAGCCCAGAGAAAAAACCCTCGAAGCAAGGGAGAGAACGAACAAGAAACTCAAGCCACATGTGATGCCCTGTCTGGAGATTGAACGAGGGACCACAGCGGTGACAGACCGGCGCTCTCACCGCTCGGCCACCCTTGCTTCCCAAGAAGAATCAGTGCTGTGTGCAAGTTTCGTCATGGTGCAGCAGTTTTCTCATGAGTGTGGAAACAGAACGATCATGACATAACGTTCTTGACAGGAATATCAAGTGTTGTTATGGACATCACGGCATTGATACAACATTATCCTTTTCATACCATTTGAAAACTGCTCTAGCCATTTGCCTTTGGGGTGAGCAAGCTGAAACTTAATCAGTCCCACTCCAAACAGCTGATTTCAGTCCTAACCACTGCGATTTTTATTGTTGAAAATTCAAACCTTTGATATTGTTGTTTCATAGGAAAGCCTTGCTAATCTTGAAAGACAGATTTATGCATTTGAAGGAAGCTACTTGGAAGATACTCAGCTATATGGGAATATTATCAGGGGGTGGGACCGACTACTAACCAACAAGTAAGTACCAATGTCAGGGTTTGTGCTACAACTCCTTAAACTCCTTGAAAACTCCTTGAATTTCTTTTACGTTTTCAAGGGTGCTTGAAAAGCCCTTGAATTCTATAAATTCTCATCAAACTCCTTGAAAACTCCTTGAATTCATATTTTTAACAAAAAATTGTAAGGGACTTGAATGGGATGGGGAAACATAGAAATTCACTTTTTTTTCTTTTACATGTAAGTGAGGGAAGAGGATGTCCTAGTATTTCAGTAAAACCATTGGTAAAAAATTGGGTAACACTTCTCTTTGAAAAATCATCTTTGGGTACTTTAATCCTCCTTGAATTCTCGTGGAATTTTAAATTCATATCTCAACACAAACCCTGCATTGTTTTCATGAATTTATGCAATTTCTTAATTATCTATTGACTTATAGCTTATTTGTATGCTAAATGAACTATGGTACACAGCTTACATAACTATAGATGCTTAATGATTTTGAAAGGGCCAATGTTTTTGCAATGTTAGTTATGATGTATAATAATTGACAATTAATGAGTGACATAGTGCTCTATTTTTCAGAACTACAAATACGAAAGTTGAAAGAAGAAACAGGAAATTCAAAGATGCAGAAAGACTCTTTTCAAAGTCTTCTATCACATCGCATGCTGTAAGCCTAAACAATATTTATTCCTTGATAATCATGATAATGAATTCATTTCAAATCTTAAAAATGGGCCATTATTCAAATGGGACTATCAAGTGAAGTTGATTCTTTCTACTTGTCCACTTTCTATAGGAGAACAAAATAGTTAAGTTGTGCAGTTTTTTTGTAATGAAGCCAAGAAAGTGACATTATACATGGAAATTAAAACTAGAAAGATTTCTGTAAAAATTTGGAGAAGAGGAATAGTGGAGTGGTGTGACAATTCAAGCAGCATGATTTTTTTCTTATTTTTGGTCTAAAAAGGGTGACTGATGAAGAGGGCCAATTATTTGGACAGGAATGATCTATAAAAAAACAGTAAATAAATAATTATTTTTTACTTGATACATTAGGCTATTGCTGCTGGTGGAGGTCTTGCAGAACCACAAGCTGAAAAAAGTAGGTTTTGGTGATTCTTTTTGCTATTAACTTTAAATTACCACCGTTATCATTGAAGTGCGACCTATGAAGGTCAAAGTCTCAATTGATGCAAAAGTAGCATTCACACGGCCATCAATCAAATCACTCGACAGATACAAATAGCAATTCTCAAGAAAAATCCCTCAAATTTGCACGGAAAGTTTAGATAAATATAACCATTAAATATATTAATTAACTTTTATCATCAATTTGAGGCATTTTTTCTTGGGAATCACAATTTGTATTGGTTGAGTGATTTGATTGATGTCTGTCTAAGTGCAAGTTTCCCAACAAGACTTCGAACTTGACAGGATGCACAGTTTCAACGATAACAGTAGTAATATTTAATTAGTGCAAAAGTATTTCAAAACTATACTCATGAAAGTAAGACACGTCTTAAGACAGTATCTAACTAAAGGCAAGACTTAAACAAGTCACAAATCTCTATATGTAAACAGCACTTTTAGTCCAAGATGTGCCTTATCAAGGAATGATATTGTGAGAGGTTCGCACCTCATATAAGGCACATCTTTTTTTATCTTTTTGGCCCTATTGCCCTATCGCATAATGACGTCACAGTTATATGTTTACATTGGAGATAGATGCTCAGAAACAGTGGAAATTGGGACCTATTGATATTCCTTTTCGAAGTAGAACTTCAATGTATTGAGTTTTGATATATATCATGTATCAGTGATTGCTCATCTGCATTTTATTTGATATGCAATCACTCTGATCCCCTCTGGCGATCATAATCCTTAGCGTCAAAACAATAAAATGTTTTGGTGTGACGTCATTATGCGATAGGGCAATTGACCTGGTAATCCTCAATGCCTTTCTTTCGCATTCTTAGATCCGTACATGGTAACATATTTTCTTTTTGTCGTACAGAAGAACCAGTAGAAACAGATGTAAACAATCACCTTCATACTAACGATACTGAACACCATGTGTCCCACCTAGGAAAAGTACACAAAGGTAACACTTTCCGTATTATTAAATATGCAGTGGGGATTCTTTAATGATGTTTTTGTATTTTTTTCAGCTTCACATAAAAAGCGGAAACACAAACGGCATAGGTATGTACAGATTTTTAGTGGACAAACAAGCATTAGAATTTTAACTTTGTCACGGCAGTGTCTTCATTATAATATATGTTTATTTTCTGTGACCAACAGAATTGAATTGAGAGTCAAGAAAGCTGGCCATCGATCTAGAGAACCAAGTATAGGAGAGTTAGAGGTTAGTCCTTAGAGATATGTCAATTAGCCTAGAGCAAGTGTAAGCAACATACAGACTGTATTTGTATCGAAAAGCACTGTCAGTGAGAACTTTGTATACTGAACATTTATATGTTGCTTGTGTGAGAAATGACGAGCACTGCTAATGAGCAGTACATTACTGAGTCTGTGTATGTTGCTTATGTGAGAAAAGACAAGCACTGCTAATGAGCAGTACATTACTGAGTCTGTGTATGCTGCTTGTGTGAGAAAAGACAAGCACTGCTTATGAGCAGTATGTTACTGAGTCTGTGTGCGGTTGCTTGTGTGAGAAAAGACAAGTACTGCTAATGAGCAGTACATTACTGAGTCTGTGTATGCTGCCTCGGCTTGTGTGAGAAAAGACAAGCACTGCTTATGAGTAGTATGTTACCGAGTCTGTGTGCAGTTGCTTGTGTGAGAAAAGACAAGTACTGCTAATGAGCAATACATTACTGAGTCTGTGTATGCTGTTTGTGTGAGAAAAGACAAGCACTGCTAATGAGCTGTACATTGCTGAGTCTTTGTATGCTGTTTGTGTGAGAAGGACGAGCACTGCTAATGAGCTTTACATTACTGAGTCTGTGTATGTTGCTTGGGGGGAGGGGAGGGGTGTTATATCAACTTTTTTTTTCTCAAAACTTCATCATTGATTTAGTGGCCGACTTCCAAGATACACTTCACTTGGCACACACAATGGAATCAAGACGAGGCTATGTGCATAAAGCTTAGTCATTCATAACAAGACAAAAGTTTTAGCACGTAGTTTCGTTCTAAATCCCTCCTTGTATGTGGCAGGTGAAGCATATCTCAGACCAGGACTTTTGTATTTCCACAGGATGAACAAGATGATTGACTTAGGCAATGATGTGAATACAAGGGTTTGAGATGAAACTTGTAAATATTATTTGTAGTACAACATTGAACTTCTGTATATTGACCAAATCCCCAAAAGCCTAAAAGTTGGGACAATTTATAATATCTGCTAGCATACCTTAGTCTCAGCTAGCCAATATAATTTTTTTAAATGTTTGTACTGGTATCTTGGCTCCAGTAGAGTACAAACACTAAAAGTGTGCAAAACTTTGCACTACTTAGTACTAAATAGTGTTAATTAAACAATAGAATTAGCATTATTTAGTGCTATTTAGTACTATTTATGTTGCACACTTTTAGTGTTTGTACTCTACTTGGGACGTAGTCTAAACAGTACATTAGAGTGATTTTCATCAGAATGTGAAATAGTTACTAACCTAATACACACTAGTAGATCCCAATTCCATTCCTTACTTTTGTTGAATTTTGACTGCTATACTCTAATAGCTATTTCACAGTCTGATGAAAATCACTCTATTGAACAGTACACTCTCTGAATAGTATATAAGCCTTAGTTAAGATTTCATACATGGTGGATTTTTTCCATGACTTATCTTGCAATGGAATTGCAGTGTTGCAGATAAAGTAGGGACTTTAGTCTCGTACTTTGTTTAACTGGGCCCTGACACAATACAGTACACTCTCTGAATAGTATATAAGCCTTATTAGTCAACAGTCTTAGATTTCATACATGGTGGATTTTTTTCCATGACTTATCTTGGAATGGAATTGCAGTGTTGCAGAGAAAGTCAGCACTTTAGTCTCATACTTTGTTTAACTGGGCCCTGACACAATACAGTACTCTCTGAATAGTATATAAGCCTTAGTTAAGATTTCATACATGGTGGATTTTTTCCATGACTTATCTTGCAATGGAATTGCAGTGTTGCAGATAAAGTAGGGACTTTAGTCTCATACTTTGTTTAACTGGGCCCTGACACAATACAGTACTCTCTGAATAGTATATAAGCCTTATTAGTCAACAGTCTTAGATTTCATACATGGTGGATTTTTTTCCATGACTTATCTTGGAATGGAATTGCAGTGTTGCAGAGAAAGTCAGCACTTTAGTCTCATACTTTGTTTAACTGGGCCCTGACACAATACAGTACTCTCTGAATAGTATATACATGGTGGATTTTTTCCATGACTTATCTTGCAATGGAATTGCAGTGTTGCAGATAAAGTAGGGACTTTAGTCTCATACTTTGTTTAACTGGGCCCTGACACAATACAGTACTCTCTGAATAGTATATAAGCCTTATTAGTCAACAGTCTTAGATTTCATACATGGTGGATTTTTTTCCATGACTTATCTTGGAATGGAATTGCAGTGTTGCAGAGAAAGTCAGCACTTTAGTCTCATACTTTGTTTAAATGGCCCCAACACATGATACAACTTTCTCTGTAACATTTTGTGCAACAGGGTTGCATTATATGTCTATAGTGATTGCACTTAACCCGTGCAGAAGTGCTAGAGTGCTTACAATATATCTGTGAAAATGTTAGCGAACTAAATTGTACTAAATAGCGCAAAATCCTTGGTTTTCTATTGTTTAATTAGTGCAAATTAGAGTGCACGCACTTAATCCGTGAAACATAAATAGTACAAAATAATGCTAAATTATGGTAATTCCTTTGTTTCCTATTGTCTAATCAACACTATTTAGTAGTAATTAGTAGTGTTTGTTTCACTGATTAAGTGCATGCACTCTAGTGCATTTCTTACAAAGTTTTGCATGGATATATTGTAAGCACTCTAACTAAATAGTGCAAAGTAGTACCGATTGAACGATAGAAAACAAAGGATTTTGGACTTTTTAGTACTATTTAGATTTTGTACTTTTGCACGGGTTAAGTGCCATCACTCTATTCCTGCAATGTTGTACTCAGAGTTGCAGAAGTTGCACAAGTGTAGCTCAATCCTAGACTTGCAGCTGTTGTGTACAGCTGCTGCAGTTGTGGTCACATGCACCAACTTGAATGTTTAACAAGATGTTTCGTCTGTCCGTCCCTTTAGTACAATATAATTGTATGTTTTTATAGTCTGTAATCTTAGATTTTGTTCTCTAAGAAATAAAGTCAAATTATTTATAACAATGAAAAAAGGTTGCTTTGTACTGAAAACACAATTTCATGAATCCCGACAGTAAAGTGATTTTCATTTGGCCGTGAAGGACAGTGACTATTTAATTGTAGTAGTTGATAAGAAACAAAAGAAAACAGTGGCTTTAGAGTCTACTGCCATCTGTTAGTTTGTCTATTCCTTCATCAAATGAAAACCACTCTAAAGGACTGATTCAAAAGAGTTAATGAAAACGTGATTGAAACTTTGACAATTTTCAAGAATTTCAAATATGCTTTGAAAATAATCAGACAGCATTATGAATTACCGCAGCAAAACGAGCGCGTAGCGTGGATTTCTCGCTATGTACCGCACCCAGAGAGCTTTCAGCGATCTCAAGGCGACTAGATTTACAAACAAAACTATTTTTTCAACTGATCAGTCGATGCATAGTTTTTGTAGAGGCTTGAAAAGCTGCTATAGTTCGAAAGTATCTGCATTCTAAACCTTGAACTGTTGCGCCACGCTGTTGCAGGGATGGAGACGTGGAGCGCGCGCCAACTCGTGTGCGCACCATTGCCGAAAAAAATGCGTGAGATTGTCGAGTCAATCAGGCTTGCGACATTTTATTTTTTCCTCTATTTTAACCCAAAAACACCCCCCAAAAAATTTGCTCTTTGAAAACCTTTCGAGAAGATGTCGAGCTTGGCTTAATATCAGCTACAGAAAAAAAGATCAGAATTTAAAAAATACAACAATTACAAAATGATTTTTCATCTCACAACTATTATATTTTGCAACTGATTTGCTTCAAGGTTGACCCGTTTCCCTAACAGTTTACAATTATGATTTGTTACTGTACACAAATCATGAATCAAACTTCAAAATTCTGACTACTTTGATATTCTAAAATTTTACAAATGAGAAAAATGCCCTGGCTAAATTAGCAATAAGATTTAAAACTAACTTGGGATAAAATCATGGGAAATTATCCCTAAAATCAAGATCAAATGTTGCATTGTTCATTTGATAATTAACAGTAACAATATTCACACTTTTTCTAGCACTTATTGCAGCTACACTTTCATAACTACATTTTTTTCTACAAATTTCTTTGGCGGGTTCAAAAAGGTGGCAAGCGAGCTGTGAAGATTTCCATAGCCTTTTACTGTGGAGAGAGGTAAGAGAAAAGCAACTTTTTTTCACAGAAGAGTACTCAGCTCATTTGACGCGTGAAGAATGAAAAAATATACGGTAATCTCCACAAGAAGTCCAGTTTGCCACGCCTAACACCTCTGAACCCCCCTGAAACAATACCTAACCCTACACAGATTAAAACAACTATACCTTCATCTGCAAAAAGGAAACTGTTCAACTTGTGAATCTTAACTGTTCCAACTATATCAAGAATATCTTAACTCAAACTCGAGCCTTTTGCAGAACTACACCATATAATAAGTCAAACTACGGAAATAAAGCGATTTTTTTTCTTGAGCTCTTAGCAGATCTAGTTTTGTGAGAGATTTATTGGTAGTGAAGCGACTTTTATCTCACTAATTTTCAAACCTCTCCCAATTTCTTTGTAAAGGTAGCAATTACTCGTACGCGCACATTTTTTTCCGAGACTACTAGGCTGTTTTGCTTCACCCTTTCTTCTAGAAAAAAATTCATGTACCTGATTTCTCTTTTCTCGGCTTTACAGCATTTCATATTGTACAATCTTTTATATTACAATACCAGGGCCATTTTTATCCATTCAACTACTATTATTCTCCATTACTGCTTGTGACACTGCCCCTTCTTGTCAGGGTTACTTTGAAGCTGTGGCCACAGCACGGGCAACAAGGGAGAGCTTTCTCTTCTTTCTTAGGGATGTACCAACACTGCAGGCATCGGATTCGATACTTCTTGTATCGGATTCCACAGGCATTGCATAAGGGGGTGCCATCTTCGGCGTCTCTCCAAAGGGGCGTCTTCCCAACGCCACAAGAAGCGCACTCCTTTTCCAAATGAAGAGGCATTACCCCCAAGTCGGGATCAAAACAGGGGTCGTTGCACAGATAATTTGGTGACTGGCCAAGCTTGTAAATGGCTGGGTTGAGCTTGGGAGAGCATGATCTTCCTCTTGTGGGCTTTCCATCTGGTGAGGTTGTCCTCTTCTTCTTCTTCGACGAGAAGCAACAGTCGATGACTAGTTGTGCTTGTGGTTTCTCATGCTTGCCCTTTGTCATTTTTGTTTTCATCTGTAACGTGACACCTCTGAAATCTGGGTCACTTTCGTTGATGCTCTTCATGGGTTTTAGAGGCTTCCGGGGACTTGGACGCTTGCTTGGGGTCTTTTGTGGTGTTTTTAAGAATTTTTTCGTCTGTTCAAAAAAATTTGCAAAACTTCCAGTGAATTTCAAATATCTTGGGCTGTCATCTTCGCTATAACAAAAAAGAGTAAAAGATATTGATGTTAAGAATCTCTCACATTTTACAAATTTTCTAGAGTATTTTTTCTACTACAGCTCTACTTACTCTATCAATATTAAAAATGTACAAGATAAACAGAAAGCATCAATGTTCAACATTTGATTCCCAAACATGTACATTTTTGTATCGCCATTCTTTCCGGAAGGAATACTGTCCAAAATACTGAAGGAATAATAAGCAAATTCAACACATTCGAGTGTTTTGGAGAATTAGGAAGAGCTAGACTTCAATTTAGATCCTAAAATATGCATTATTAAAAGAACACAAAAATAAACTTAACAGATGATAAAATAATAATAATTCCCGTGAAAATGCTACCAGTATTTCTGCAGTAGAATAAACAAAAACATTTAAAACAATGACATTTTATAAATGACCAATTTAATAGCGAAAGAATTTGGATCCATTTTGATGCAAATGAGTAATTCAATGATTGCTAACTAACTTGAGAAAACAAGCAGAGTCAGAATTTGCAATGAGAAAAACGGCTGTTTTTAGACCTTAAACAGCTCTAGTTTTCGCTAACACCTGGCTTCGCTGGTCAAAACATTTGTTTTAGTTACAAACAGAGAGAGTTGAAAGCACCGAGAGGATCTGAACAAACTTTTTCAAAATGGCTCCCAATTTGTCTGTCCGAAGCAATGAAAAAGATTTTGAGTCCCAAAACATCTGGACAGTTTCTCATACTTTTGTAATAATTTGATATGATCCATAGTATTGACTTCTTACTTTCATATTTCAGGATATAAAAACACAAACCTTGAAAATGAAGATGATGCGTTCGATAATCCATCATCGGTGAAAGAGAAGCTCGATGAACGTGTTGACTCAGGACTTGTCAGAGTTTTTTCTTTCGCCACTGAAAATTGATCATAAGGACTTTCATGGAACTTTGGGAAGAATCCCTCATATCTCTTGAGCTCCGTGATTGCTGTTTGCCCATATTTTGAGCTGAAAAACGAATGCTTTTCCATGATGGAACTCATTTTTCTTGCCACGAAGTTAATCGTACAAAGGATCACAGCCGAATGAAGAAGGCGTGCTGTCCTTACAAATTTGATTTACGCGGGCTGTTTTAGCCAACCAATCAGAGCGCGCCTTTGTGGCGGGAACACAAGAATGCAGAAGGCTTTCGCATGTTCACGTTTTCAAAACCTCATTTTCGCGCCTCTTTTCTCTATGATCTTTTCTTCCCTTAAAAAAATTATTTTGCATGCCTAAATGCTTTAACAATGACGCACCATTTTCTATTTTCTAAAAAGTGTGCACAGATAGTTGAACAGATGGCGTAAATAAAATATGAAAAATAGTGTAGAACAAAATCTAATCGTTGAGGGTGGGGAGGGGAGGGGGTAGGACTGGAGATTTAAAAAAACATATATCGACGAAAGTTCTGTCCTGTTCCGACAAAAACAAACAAACAAAACAAAAAAACAAAACAAAACAAAAAACTTATAAAGAGCGTTAAATAGCTTGTCATCGTAATTTTAGTATTTCACCGTTTTCTCTCAGCATTTTTGAATCGCGTTGTGTAGCAGCCCGCACACACACACCACAGAAATGGGGTGGAGCTCAACGGCTTCTAAGAATATGAATATTAGCTAATAGTTATGGAGTAACGATCTTATCTAGTACAAAAGCGAAACACGGGAGATGCGTTAACATTCATTTTGTGCAAAAATATTTTACAAGATCTCCTAAAAAATTCTTCAACAATTTTTCGCAAGTTTGTATAGCACACAGGTAGCCCATGCACGCTAGCAAACGGGACAGTATGGAGAGGCTATCGGAACCTACCGCAAAATAATATAATGTATATACCTATTTATCTGGAAAATTCGTGATAAATTAGGGAACCCTGTAGTCTTACATTGTTTTAAGCATATATCGCTTTAATTTTGTTCAGCATTCTCTCTGCTCTTCCTTTTTTCCTGGGGGAGGAGAAGAGGTCCGAGAGGTTCATACGTTCGACAAGCGATTGTAGTGAATTCTCAAAAAACTAAAAAAATATTTGTAACTTCAATATATTGAACAAGAAGTATAAATATCTTTAAAAACACTTCTTCACAGAAAATGAAATGGGTTTCCGACACACGATCCAACATTTGTTGCAACATGTTCTGAAATATCATGTGCAACTCAATGCTGCACCGTGTGTCCATCCCTGTAAAATTACGTGCAAAAGCTGCAGGGGTGGACACACGGTGCAATTGTGTTGCGTGCGATGTTACAGAGTTGCGAAAGTTGCATTGCGTGTCCAGCCCCTTAATCCATAGTCTTTTTTCCTTGCATTCACTATATCTTTTCCTCCCTTCTTTCTTCTTCCTCTCATCCATTATAAATAATTTATTGAGAAACAATAGAAGAGAGCATTTGGTTGGTGATAGGCCAATTCTTTGGTTCTTCGTAGTTTTCTGGTCGTCGAACTTGTACTGTGCTAACAGGGACCAGTGAGTTGTCTTCACTTTCTGCTTGGTATTTGTAGATAGGCATACTTGTACCTACTATGGACAACAGTTGCAGTTCCATTGGACCTAATCGAGGAGAATTCTGAGAAATAAAATAAAAAGTAACAAATTAGCTAAATTTTCAACCATTATATTTCTAATTTTGGACGCACGCCCGGATCCGGATCCGGATTTTTCTGAACTACCTTCCAGATCAGTCACGTGACTATATTCAAAGTATGTGCGGGCCAAAAACGAGTTATATAATAATCTTGAACAAGTAACAAATTAGTTAAAAAGTGCTTTATAAAAATAGAAAAACAGAGGGAAAAGAGCAACAAACAAAGAAACAGATACATGGCAATCGTAAAATACGGACAAAAAAAAAATAAAAATAAAAATAAAAATAAAAATAAATAAATAAATAAATAAACAAATAAATAAATAAATAACGCAAGCCAGGCATACAGTATTTGCAGATATTTTTAGTCAAAGCCGGACAACAACATGATACACTCAACGTAAACAAACACATTAGACAATTCCTAACATTTTGCAATACCTCAAAGTTATCCTCTCCAGGCAAAAAGAAATTATCTAACAAATCATCAGGTTTCTCAGTTTGTTCACCAACCACTCCATCGGCAGCAAGTGTTATCTCACCACCTTCAAGCTCTTCATCAGAACTCTCATCATCTTCAACACAAGCCAGGTAAAATTTCCTGAAAGTGGCAGAAATCAAATTTAATTTCAAATCACTGAAGTTATCAATCCAAGTTACCCTGTAATAGAGGGGGTGGAGCCAGGAAGAGGCGGAGGGAGAGGAGAGATGGGAATTAAGTGATAGAAACTTCCTTGACACCTCTCACTCCTTCTCTTTTACTCCCTTTTCCCACCTTCCCAGAGCTGGCCAATGCAAAGTACAGTCAAGTTGGGTGTCTTCATAAACATATAGACGAGACGAGTGTGAAGCACTACATGTACTGTAAGTACTGCCCAAATAAGATATAAAGCCTTATGCAAAGACTCCTAACAACATCCAACACTACCACCCTAGCTTCCTCTGCAGGTGCCTCCTTTTGGGCTTCGTGTCTCCTATGACTGAGAGGGGACTGAGGGGGCCAATTCCCCCTTGATTAGGTTGGCAAAGGAATCCCATGAAGGGTTACTTGCAGAGGAGGCTACAATGGCCCCAGCAATGATAACGTTTTTAGTGTTGACTCTTTCTTTAACCCTTATGATGGTCAATGGGCCCAAAAGCTTGATATTAAAATCATTATTCATTGCAGAAACAAGTTCAATGATACCAACAAATTTGTAGGCAGTTGTTTGATAGCTACATGTATTCTGAATAGACCCAATATTGCTGTGTTATTATAAGAGAATAAAAGAAATGTTGGACACTGAGGGCTCAAAGGGGCATTGAAATGCATTCAACATGTCAGAATGAACAATGTTGGGTCTTGTTGGCCAGCATTGTTGCAGCTTGCAGAAAGAAATGTGCGAGTGGTTTTAGGAAAAGTGTTTCACCTTGTAAATTTTAAGTCTTCAACCTTGCAGTCAAACAGTTCACTCATGATGTCTAGATTTCTTTTCTCCAGTTCTTCTACAGTTGATACAAGGTTTTCATGCCCAGATTTGTGAATTGCTACCTACAATCATACATGACAATGGCATTCATCAAGGAACAGTATTCTGAGCTGAGGGGGGAGGGGGAGGGGGGAACTTTTAGGGTCGAAAACATGACCTGCTCTTACCTTTTAGGGTTTCGGTTCATAGTGTACCTTTTAGGGTCAGGATAACAAAAATCACATAAAGATTGGAACAATCTCACATATGAATATTCTTTATTAACGTTATGTGGTCGTACCTTTTAGGCTATAAAATCAGCATCTCCGATAATTTATGCATGTCTTTTAGGGTCATTTTCAAAACCCTCCATTGAGCACCCCTACCACTTTTGTAAGGGAGTACCCCCCAGGGGTTAACATACAGTACATGTACCTCTTTCTTTAACCATCTGTTATCCAGAATTTCTGCTCTGGAATACTTGTCTAGAGAGTTGGTGGCTTTCTGGTAGAGAGACAATTAGATAATGTAGAATTTAGAGTTCATTACATACTGTATCAGTTAAAAGATAAACAAACAAACAAAAAAGATGAACAAACAAAATCAAACAGATGAACAAACAAACAAAAAATGAATGAATGAATGAATGAATTGATGGATGGATGGATGGATGGATGGATGGATGGATGAATGGATAGACGGATGGACAAACAAACAAACAAACAAATAATTAATTAATTAATAGATTTGTTTGTTTGTTTGTTAAATTAATTAATTAATGAACAAATGAATGGATGGAAGGATGAATGAATTAGTGAGTGAGTGAGTGAGTGAGTGAGTGAGTGAGTGAGTAAATGAATGAGTGTGTAAGTGAATATTACGTTGAGTGTATGATGGATAGATGGTTGAAATCCAAAAATCTTCAACAGCAGGTATAACAATATCCTACCTCTGAGGCAATGTCTTTCTGTTTAGCTAAAGTGTTCTCTGTATAACTACTAATTTCCTCTTTTGCAATCTTTAAACTTCTTTCAAGGTGTGCTATAAACAATTGAAAAAGAAAATAATATAAATCAAACAGAAACAATTGCAGTCACCTTCAGGTTCTTAGAATATTTACACAACAGGTCCCAGAGTGACTTGACAGAGTGCAGACAAGGGTTTGTTAAGATTTTAAACTGGAGCCCACATCTGGCTGTGACACAGACAGGCAAGACTACAAAATAATAATTTTTATCGGAAGTTGATCTGAGTTTCTCAAGGCAGCTGGGCAAAACTCAGCAAAGTCATGTTTACAGCCAGTCAATATGCCCATGTCAGTGCCTGGGGCCCGTTTCTCAAAAGACCCGATAACTTTACGGACCTGTTAACCTAAATAAGTCGAATAAGTTAACGGGTCCGTAAAGTTATCGTGTCTTTTGAGAAATGGGCCCCTGGACCTTAATGAACCCACTGAGAGTGTCTTGAAAACTTGAATACCTGCAATGTCTGAATGAGACATTTCCATATCTTCCAGGTCTTGTTTCATCAGTAAAATTTGCTTGGCGTGCTCGTGTTGTCCATGATTCTGGTAATATACACATAGTACACATCGTCTAGAGTTCTTTAATTAGTCAAGTAATAACTAAAGATATTCTTTGGAATTAGAGCTCCTGGTGGTAGTTTATGAGCTGGTCATCAAAATACTCATGAATAATTTTTAGCATTTTAAGATACATGTATCGATCAAAAGGCAGACAAGCAGCAGGCATCAAGCAGGCTTGCAGCTACAGTATGGCAAATTTTTGCCACACATGGTTTTCTGACAATTTGTTTTCTCTTTGTTGATTTCTTTCTTTCTTTCTTTCTTTCTTTCTTTCTTTCTTTTAATTATTATGGAGCTTATCATTCTGAGGCCTTTGACCTACAAATTACTTCTGTTACAATAATGAATCTGGCATACCTCAGCTTTCAAAAAATAGCAAATCCAAGCTTACCCTATATTCTTCACGTTTCTTGATTTCTATTCTCACATCTTCTATTTTTTCTTCTATTTCCTTGATTTCAAGTTCCTTTTCTAAAATGTCACAAAATTGCAAAATAATTTCACTTTGAAGACAAACTCAGAAATGGCTGATTCTCTTCTATTTGAGATATTTATCATAATCTGGCTCAACTTTCAGTCAGGGTGATTTAAGCACATTCTCCACTCATCGCAGAAAGCACTCACTGTGATGATTTTTACTTGCTGCGAAATTTTGAACAATAGATTTTATTCTGAATGATTACTCGCTGGCTTGCTGTGAGTAATTTCTGCGAAGAGGAACAGAAGCAGGAGAAAAAGCGACATAATTGTATTCATGTAAATAACTCACCTTCCACTGATTTTTCTTCACCTCTTTTAACATCAAACTTGTTCAGTAAAGCTTGTTCAACCTGTTCGTGATTAACTTTAACAAGACTTTCTACTTCTTTGTCCTTTTCTTTTGCACTTTTTAGAAGGTTTTTGATGTGTGTCAGTTGTTCTTCTTTCAGACGTTTATTCTGCAGTAGAAAATAAAATACAACAAAACATGAAAATTGCCTTCTAACCACAGAATTAAAAATATGCAAAATATTTCTATTGTTATGAACTTCACTACAGGGAATCACTGCAGGGGGGGGGGGTCAATGATATGTTGTAAATGCATGGATAATGGAGAGTAGTTTTTGTTTGTTTGCTTATTTTTTTTGGAAGGAGGGACGACTTATTAAAAGACCTAACACTACAAACATAAAACTAGAATAAGCGATTTCCAAAATACTTTTATATAAGCTTACTGAAGGGGGAGGGGCTAATTAGCCCTCTGGAATCATATCCAGCCTTATCAACAAATTTAAGTATTAAGTACTTTATATATATCCTACCCTTTCTTTTAGCCTTTCATTTTTATCCCTCAAAACTCTCAATTCGTATAACATGTCCTCCATAGACCTTTCTTTGATTTCAATCCTACAAAACATGGTGTCGACAAGAAACGTTAATTATGTCAACAAATTATAAAACAGTCTGACTGACAAAACCTCAAAATTAACTCATGTACCAGCATGCACAGTACAAAACTACGGAAAAGTCGTAGTTAAACACAATAAAGATAATTTTCACTCACTGAAAATTGAGTATGGCTTCTTCAACCGTCATTTTAGGCTCTTTTATCGCTGCACTCTTCTTCTTCTTCTTGCCTCCGGACTTCTTCCCCGATTTTTTCCCTTTCCCTTTCTTTTTTGGAGGCATAATTGCGTCGATAGAAAAAGAGTTCGTTAATAGTTCTGTAGAAAGTTAATTTTCCAACTGAGTTACATTTTAAGGACTTTTAAGGCTGTTTTTGAAAAGTCTTGGCAAAAATTTTCCGCCATTTTGGTTCAAAACAAAAAACAGACGAGCGAAGAAGACTGGCACTAGTTTGCGTTGCTATGGAAGAATATCGGAGAAATATCGGAGATATTCAGGATGCCTGGAATTGCCTTCTTTTTCTTATATTTTTCTCAGAATATGTCATTGACTTGCTTATAATTTTTTGATATATTTCCCGAAGATAAATTTATAATTTGTAATAATAAGAGATTTTATGCAAATGCATGACATTTTCACAAGAATGACAATTTTATTTCATTTTCATATTTTATACGAATTTGATGCTACATTATGCGTACTTTGGACGATTTTAAAAACTTTATGAATAAATGAAAAAGAGGAAATAAAAAAAAAAGAGGAAATGAATGCTCGATCCCGACGCATGCGTACTACGACAGGATGTTCGAGAATCCAATCCAAGATGGCGGCGAAAGGAGACGGTGTAAGCCGACCCGATACAAAGAGGCTAGAATTCAAAAAACAAAACCTCGATGATGCTTATGCTGTACCAGCAAATGTCTTAGAGATTGATGTAATGAATCCTGAGACAAAAGGCATTGGAAAGAAACGCTACACTGATTATGAAGTTCGTATGAAAGTAAGTTGTGGCGGTCGTTGAATCGAGTTGAAGCGTTTCGGAACTCATTGAAATTTGCTGTAATCAAAGCAGTTAGAGACTAAGGGCGGATATTTTAGAATTGTAGCTTTTGTAGTGTGGGTTTATGAGGATTTTATTAATGATTAAGTATACGTAATTGGGTATTATTCGTTATCTTCTAAAGTGTCTAAAATTACAGTTATACTGCATGCAGTGAAATATTGCATCAATAAAATCGTCGTATGAATGACCAGCTGTCATGTTTTAATGGATTAAACAAAGTTACTTATTTCCTTATTCTTTTATTTTTAAATCGATGAATGCTTGAATCTATGGGATTTTCCAGATTTTATTGTAATAACTCAACTATTATAAATAGTTGACTTCTGACTCTTGTTTTCCTGCATGCAGTACACAACAAAGCAGGCGTAGGGTATACAATTATTACAGATGTTTAATTTAAATTTACTCTTTTCTGTCATCTTATACCTTTATATTGTTATCTATAGACCCTTTGCATGACACATGTCATAAAAATGTCAACTTTGATGACAAGAATGGTCAAGATGATCAGAAAGAGCATCATTAACTTGATGTTGTTTTTGATGATTTTGAGCCTGTTTTGATATATTGGAGAGATTTATGATGTTTTTAATTTGTGCATTTTTACAAAAATTATGTGCATTCCCTTTCAAAACATCAGGTTTTTGAAAAAATCCTATCCTTGGACCATTGAAAATCAAAAACACCAAGACTATGAAAAATGCTAATTTGTAGATGCTTTTTCTGATGCTGCTGCCCTTTTGTGTCTTGTGTCACATGACCAGGTACTGCAAAGATTCTATAGATTTTTCCCAAATTTACTTGAATGAATTTTACAATAGATACAAGGTGGGGTTGGGGTAGATTAACACAGTGAATGTATGGATTCAAGATTAACTTGAATTTATTGTTATGGAAGTTTATCAGAAGATAATTATTTGTTTTGAATTGTTTTAGACGAATCTTCCAGTATTCAAATTGAAGGAGTCTACTGTACGAAGAAGATATAGTGATTTTGAATGGTTACGCTCAGAACTAGAAAGGGACAGTAAGGTACATGTTTGATTAGAATTATCCAAACTGCATATTAACTTGTTTTGATGTATGTATCAATAATATATCCCAAAAGACTGACATATGGCAAATGACAAGTTGCCAGACATTGACCCATTACGTATATTAGACCACCAGCCACTTGCGCGCTCTGAAAAATTTAAATATTTCCTGTGCTACCAGTACAAGCTAAATTCAATTGTACCTGAGTTCTAAAAAACAGCCTGAATGTCAATTCAGCCATCAAAAGTTTTGGGCGCACACGGTCTTATTCTACTGGTTTTTATTTTATTCATCTTAAGTACCAATGATTTTCTGGTCCAGATGATGAAGTTCAACTTAATATATTTATCTAATTATTTCTAGATCATTGTACCACCATTACCAGGAAAAGCTTTGAAATTACAACTACCATTCAGAAGTGATGATGGTAAGGTCACTGTGAAAAACTTAATATATGCCATATTTAAAAAAAATTGAGATATAGCATGCATGGAGGATTGGCCGTCAACCATGTTTATATCAGAGAACAGAGACATTGTTTGATCAAAAATATGATATTGAAAATATAAAAGCAATACAAAATGATTGCTTATGTCTCTGTACTGTGATATAAACACTCAGGAAGATGAAGAGCACTCAAAAAGCAAGAGAAACATTTGCCTAGCTTGCTTTACATCTCTCATCATGTTTATATTGCAGTAGAGAAACATGCCTGCATGTTTTATATTCTTTAATTATAAATTATTTGTTATGCATGCTATGATTGGATTGCCACCCTTGTTTATACCAGAGGTCAGACAATATGGCAACACATCCTCTAATTCCCTTTATAATATAGCTCAATTATAACACACGTTCTGATTGGCTGAGAGACCACCAAAATCTATGCTCTATTTCACCGGTAAAGACATGGTTTTCTGACGAATGATTATACCAAAAAGTCGATTTACAAATTTCACTTTAGTTAGGAGACCAAAACTTAGAAATGAACTAGAAAATACTTTCCATCCTTCCAGTTATCGTTTAAATTTACAAACTAAGCCTCGTGGTCGGACAATAACAATGAAACGTAAATATTTATAGAAAATGACTTGTATGAGCATGAACTTGCAAACGACGCCAGTATAAATCAAATTTAAGGAACTAGAATTCACAACATAGAAAATTGTTTTTCTCCCAGATTAGTTTCGATCAATAAGAGTTATTTTTCATTGAACAGTTTTGTTTCTTACTTACAAAGAGAGGCGAAGATTTCCAAAACTGACTGTCGCCACGATAGACAACTTGTTCAATCATCCTTTGTATGAACCAACTACGCCAGTGTAGAGATGTTTTGACACAAGCTACCGGTGAACAGCCAACAGATAATTCAAATCAACAGCTTCTCGTTTACCAGCAAAATCCTTATCCTGTAAGTCTCTTTCAAACTTCAGCTTTTCCAACCGAAAACATGGCTTTCAATTCACACAGCGAACGCAGCTGCTTGATTCGTCGAAAGCAAGTAAACATTTCCAAATCTTGAAGTACTGTAAGTTATTTTTGGCCTTTTCGTCCATTTTCGAGTCATTGTTCCATTATAAAAACAGAAAACTCTCTTTTCAACATATTTTTTGCTGAATTCTTTCGATGAAAGTTGTCAAACTGTTTTGTCAAAAACGCCGCTTTGAAGTCAATCCATAGTACGACAAATCTAATTGGCTTGCGCAAGTTTTGAGAATTTTAGTTTTGATCAGAAAATAACACAACTTTATCGTTCTTAAAATACCTCTTGCTATATCATAAAAGCAATAGAAGATAGATTTCTATGACTCTACGGTGAAATAGAGCACTTGTGATGTTGGGAGAAACACTTGAAAAAGTTTGAAAATCACTCGCCTACGGCTCGTGATTTTCAAACTTTTCTCGTGTTTCTCCCAACATCACGCGTGCTCTATTTCACCGGTAGAGTCATAGAAACTATCTTCTATTGCTTAATTAAAGTCAAAATATTTAAGAAAAAATGACCACTAGTATCTTTGTTCTGTAATATAAACATGTGAATTTAGAGCACTAGACAGCAACCATGACTGTCTTTCATTACTGTGGATTTGAGTGTGCTAATGGTAGTCAATTTTGCAGTTTATTCATCTCATTTTTATGTCAATTAAGGGATATTTGAAGATGAATTCATAGAAGAACGACGACAAGGATTGGAATCATTTATTAACAAGTAAGCATGTTCTAAATACTGAAAAAAAAATTTATTACCACGAAAGGGCTATTTGTGCCAATGAAGACACCTTATATCTGAGACAAAATAAGTAAGACCACAAGCTCTCTATGATTATAAGCAATGCTTTTTGCCCAAAGACAAACAAACTGAGAACAGCTCAGGATACAGTTTCTTGCTACAGTATGGCACATCTTAGAGCAATTCTGTTTATACAGAGAAGTTTGCATCTTATTCAAGTGGCATCTAGGATAAAAGGAGTGGCATAATAAATACCACTTATTGGATATTTTCTTGTGTATTACGGGCTGATATTTTACGAGTCGTGTATGTATTTTGCCGAGCCTTTAGGCAAGACAAAATGCGAGTGATGAGTAAAATGTCAGCCCGTAATACACAAGAAAATATCTAATAAAGGATTTATTATACAATTGCTTTTTTGCTTTGTTTTTAACAGTATTTTTATCATCGAAACAGTCCTTTTTGAAAATTGGCGTGCGCGCGCTTCAAACCAGTTTGAAGCCTTGACGTTATACAGGGCCGAATACACAAACCAGATTTCTAAACAGTCCTTTTTGCAAACCAGCGCGCGCACGCAGGAAAAAGAAACCAGTTTGAAGCCTTGACGTCATGCAGGGCTGAATACGCAAACCGGTTTTCTAGAGGGTATTACTGTCTCATATTGGCCCTCAAACGATACCTTATTTGGTAAATTTACGTCACAATTGTATTTTCAATATCTTATTCCTTCCTTTAGGATTGCAGGTCACCCACTTGCCCAAAATGAGAAGTGTTTGCACATGTTTCTCCAAGAACCCTTGATTGACAAGAATTACGTCCCTGGCAAAGTCCGAAACACATGATTAATAGGCCTCCCTCATAATACACTTTATAATTCCAAATCAATCAAGATGAGAGAGATATGTAATAATTTCTGTAAGATGATTATGAAACTTGTGCAAAGGGTAGTTTACACAAAGTGAGTGTATAACAGATGGTATACAAGCCTGCTGCCTTATATGGTACCTTATATAGAAGCTTAGGCTACCACGTTGAATTTAGCCCGAGTATCAGACCCTCTGGGGTGGGGAGGGGGAGGGGAGGGGAGGGGGAGGGAATACTCAGGCTACGTTGAATTGTTTCCTAGGAACCCTAAGGGCTTTCAGAAATTATTCTTAGGTAGTGGCCTTGGTATACACTGTTACAGTAAGCCGTAATTCTAATGAAATAGATAAACTAGTTTTCTTAACCCTGGTCTTTTTATACATCATATTAGTATCCTTTATAGAAATTTCATATAACCAAAGCACTGGTAGCACTAAAATAAGTAAGTAATTGATGTGTACAACACTGGGTTTTTGAAGTACAGTGAAACCTCAGTTTAATAAACCTTATTACATTCTCCCCACCCCCTCCCCCAATATAAATTGAACATGTTTTCAATCAGAAAAAAAATTGAAAACCTAGACTCTATTTCAAGCAATGTTGGTTTGGTGTTGTTACAGTCCTGGAGAATAAGCCTCCTTCACAGACGTCCTTTGGGTTGTCACACAACATTTAGCTCCCTAAGTAATGTTATGGTTGGGGAGCTTAGCTGTGCATGACAAGCCAGAGTACATCTGCAAAGGAGACAAATTTGAGGAATGCTTACTACCTACCACACCCACACAGCTTGAAATGGAGCTTATAATAAACCTTGTTATAAACAATTTATTCCCTAGCACTTCATTATAATAGGTTCCACTATAAAGGGACATTACTGAGAAAATGGGCATCCATGACCTACATTGTCCTTTAGAGGTGTCTGGCCTAGTGGATATAGGTGTCTTGCCCATAGATAATAAAGTATCTTGCTTAGAGAGAGGGGGTTTCCATTTAATAGTAAGAAGTGTCTGCATCTTTCTATTAAAACTTGTATCTTATCCAGAGGGGTGTTTGTCTTTGAGATATCTGTCTAGGAATTTTGCTTTCCATAGGGGTGTCTGAGAGAAACTTGAAACAATATTCTTTTGTCAAAGGTGTCTTAGAGGCATACAGATAACAAAGGAACATTGCCGAGAGCTGTCTAGATAGGTATCTCTATTAGTAACCAATAATCTGAAGTTTATCATTCAAAACTCTGTAACCACCAATCACAATTGACCGATTCGAAATATGGCGGCAAATTTGAATAACTATTGTTCTTGACTGACTAGCCTCGTGTTCACGTGGAAACACAAAAACGTTTTCACATGAATGAGAGGCTAGTCAGTATAAAACAATAGTTATTCAAATTTGCCGCCATATTTCGAATCGGTGTATGGGCAAGTTTTGTTTGTATATCAGCCCCATAAGTGCTTTTGCCTTTTATAGACTAACGGTTAGCATCTGATCCATATCTAATATACATTTATGTAACATTTTTGTCTTTTTTCGAATAAAATACATTAGTTTTGGGTTGTTTCTTCACTTTAAAACTAGGAATTAAGTTATTGTTATTAAGAATTGCCCAGGTCAAACTTTTTTATTTGACCTTTATACATGTTATTTGACCTTACCACCTTGTGCATAATTACGCGTCCAGCCAGACTAAAGTCTCAATTGGGATTTGGTCAATAGGCTACCGGAAAGCCAGCAAAGTGTACAGACATTGTATAGAAAACCCTGCCTCTGTCTGGATTTTTGGCAGCCTATTGACCAAAATCTCAATCAAGACTTGAGTCTGGCTTGAGGCATAATTATGCACACGGTGGTAAAGGAGTGTATGCAAAAGTTTAGTGATTTGTCATGAAATTCTAAGTTTGAACAAAAAGGGACAGAGAATTTCATGAGTGTCTGAATTGTGACCCTTTTGCTGAAGCTTTGGCTAGAAGCTGGACACCAACCAATCTGCAATCACTCTTACAAAGACTGAGTTTGAATCCTAGCAAAAATAATCTAACTGAAGATGTCCCCAGAAGCACATTGTGCTCTCTTAGCCAGCTTCAAGTACCGGTAATGTCAAAGTGATTTCAATTTCATTTAAACTTGCTGAAAAGAAACTCCAAGTCTATGATAATGCAGTAACATCCTCCTTTCTTCACCAGTTTCATCTCCAGAAACTATCGTAGTAACTGTTCCCAGTTTCCCCTGCCGACCAACACGCCCAGCTAGGTGTAAATATTCCTCTACATTCTTTGGGACTTCCATTAAATACACATGCTCAAGATCTTTAAAATCAAGACCACGGACAGTTTCTTCTGTTCCAATGACAAGCTGAAACTTGCCAGAGTGAAAGTCTGCAAGAAATTGCTGGTGACTTAAAGGATTTTGTGTAGCAATTTTTTTGTAAAGAGAAACAGCTTCTAGGCCAAGATACCGCAGCTCCCAGACAAAGTCGTCGACTGACAGATTACGATGTATGAACACAAGGGCTGACTTTTGGTTGGAGTTTGTAAAAGTCCTGTTAATAAAATTGACAATATTTGCAAAATTAGTGATGGTAAGAGTTCATTGATCTAAAAGGTAAAAACAACCTTATTTTGGCATTGGTAACTTGTGACAGTCATCTAGAGTAACTGATAAACGTAAGGCCAATGGCGCACTCTTTACCCCCTCTCTCTATCAGTGCTCCATTTTAGGAGCAAAATTTATGTTAAAAAATTAACATGAGGTCAATGGGAATCAATCTTGGGACTGCTCACATCAGAAGGACATACACTAACCAACTGAGCTACACTTGCAGTGGTATCAGTTTACTAATTTGACTGCATTCAACCAGCTTACCTTGCTAAAACATTAGCTTTAGACAAATCCACATTTTCATGATAAACTGTGTAGCGGTGCTGTATGCATGATGGGATACTTCTTTGCTTTCCCTCGTAACTAGGGGACTGGATCACGGTCACATGATCACCCCAACCTATGTCTGTTAAGTCCTCAAGGAGGCTGGTATCTACTGTGGCTGATGCACCAATAAACTGCTTATTGGGAACCTGTTTTTGGACACAAAAACACCATGAAAAGATATAATGGGTTTCCTGTTGTGTGGGCCTGGCAAGACACAGGAAACCCAACAGGAAATCTGAGTGTGAGTGCGTCTCTGGTCCCCAGGGTATGGTAATATATAGAACAAATTAAGTTGTACAACATTTTGCAAGTTGCAGAGCAAATGTTTGTATTACCACCCTAAATGTAACATCTTCATCACAAAGAGAGATGACTTCTAGTTCATGCAACAAATACAATTATTTTGTTGTATGTGCAGTGGTTATACGAGCAACATTAATTTGCTCTACAATTACTCGCATTGCACAAAAGGTTGCACAATTTTCTAGTCTCTGATAATGATGAATATCCTTTCAAACCTTGGATGTTTTTGCCAGTTTTTCCACCAATAAGCGTCCTGGTCTTGGATGTAGTGCCCTGGAAATTAACTTCTTCCTGGATGCTCTCTTGTGCAATGGTAAAAAAATCTTATCAACTTCATCTACGACAATCCTTTTTGTCCTATGAAAAAGTGACTCATTTTCCTCGAGTATTTCCAAGAGTCTCTTGGGGGTCCCAATGATGATACGAGGAGGATTCACCACATCTTGAAGTCTCTTTTCTTGTAATGAAAGGTCAACACCACTTACCTATTAATGTATTATAGACATTCAGTTAATTAATTCAGTATTTGTTTACGTACAATATTAGAGAGCTCCATGCAAGATACATCACTGCTCAAATTGTTAATCCTTTGGAATTGAGAGCTTCTTATTTAATGAGAGCCTCAAATATTTACTAACTTAATTCACTTAGTAAATAGAGTTCTCAATAATAAACATGATCACACTTGGTATTTAACAAGTTGCTGTTTTTATAGACTGAGGAATAAAAAATATAAGTAGCTTTTCCTTGGAATTTTGACAACTGGTCATTTTATAGGGAGTGGCCCTTTAATAAAGGTAGGTTATTTCACCTGTATGCATAAGGCTTTCACAAAATGAAATCATGCGTGAACTAAAGACCTTAGACACAATGCAACTACTTTTTCTGTGATATTGTGCACAACACAGTTGCAGGCAACATTGCAGAAAAAAGTACAGGAAAAGAACTGGATCTTAATTAAACCTGCAACTGGTGTGTGTAATACTATATGTGACTGTGGCAGGAGTAGAGGCATGGTACAACTCTGTATATACTGTGTGCAATATGTTGTAGAAAAAGATACAGAAACAGTTGCATCCTAATCTTAATTTAACTACCAAACTCACAAAAGAGGCGACAATGGATTTATCTCTAAGAAGCCCATGAGCTTCATACAGCATTTGACTGGCAAGTTCTCTAGTTGGTACAATGATCACAGTACCACAGCTCCTACCAGGATCTTGCACTGAAGGTAACAGAAAGACCAGTGTTTTTCCTGACCCTGTTTCTGACTTTATAAGAACACTTTGGTTATCATAAATCAAGGGTAATGCTCGCTGTTGAATGAGAACAGGTTTGGTAATGCCATACTGTTGTAACCTATCAATCAATTTAGGGTGTACTCCTAATTCCTCAAAAGTCATATTATTGTGAGAGCTTAATACTTTGACACTTTCTGGTGCTTTTGGTTTTGTGTCTTGATGTTCACTAGCATCATTAGGCTCAACCAATCCCAATTTCTGAACAATTTCACCAAATTTTGGAACACGGAAACCTATTTTATCACTATCTTCCATTAGTTTAGATGCCTCTTCTTCTGGAATTTCACTTTGAGTAGGAAGGGTCGTCATTTTGATGTCCATATCCTTCTTTGTTACTCTGCCTTTCTTTCCCATTACTGTTTTTAGAAGCAAATCTCTATGGTGATTTTCTGTTGATTTCCAGAGCTTCATGAATTCATCGTCTGGGTTTTTAGTTCTTTTCACTTTCTTCGTTCCTTCAATTCCCTTGTCACTTTCCTGCCCTTTTTGCTTCGTTCTACCAAACAAGGGGCTTGAAGCCAATGTTCTTATCAGAAGGGAACGAGAGAGAGGCGTCCAAAATGTTGTAATTTCTCGTCTTGGGAATACCAAATTTCTAATCATTTTGAAAAAAACTGTGAAATTTCTTATAATGAAACCTTTGAAATCCTTTCTTAAAAGAAAACTGCATAAAATGTAGCTAAAGTTGAATCTTTTTGCAACACACTCACTCCAAAACGTGTGCTCTCTGCAGTTTTCAACAGGCGTTCCTTTGTCAAATGAAATATTCTACTTCACTAGGGAGGGGAGAGTTTATAGATATAAAATTAGAAGATTTCCCCTCCCCTCCCTCAGTGTCTTGGTATAGTTCATTGCCATTTCAAGTATGGAAGCTGTCATCTGCAGTGCTCGAAAGGAAGTCAATTTTTGCGTGGTTTCAGTGGACTGATAATGATAATAATGAAATAGCAATTGTATTACAGATGTAGAAATATATATATTTAAGTTGAGGAACGCTGTAAGGTCGCAGAGTATTTTTCCAGAGTTAAAAAATGGCGCGCTTTGGGTTCAAAGTGAACGAGTTGGGGCGCTACATAGTTGTGGTAAGGACCGTTTCTACTCAATTATATAGTACTAATATTAATATTGTATAATTTAAATTCAAATAATTGAACTATATTTTCCGAAATATATTGACACGTCGTGTGTGTTTTGAATCGTAGTTAATCTGGCTTCTGATCAACATTCTGCTATTTTTCATCACTTACAACGAATATAACACAGCTCCTAAATACATTTACCTTCGAGCTGTAGTAAAGGTCAGTGAGATCACAGTTATCTATTAACTATGGTGAGATTGATACTGTATTGACTATTTATCTGAAAAACTTTAGGTCTAAGAAACAAAATTTGGATTTCAATTCAACACACCATATTGAAACAGTACTGTTTCCTGTAAAGTGTCATGAATCATTTGAATTCGTAGGATTAAAAGGGGGAAAGGGGGCCGGGTTGTAAGAGGGGTATGGAAACCACAAAACCACAATCAAAATTGAGAAGAAAAAAAACTGCAACAAAAATCATCAAAATTCCTCAAAACCGCAAACCGCATACAAAATCGGAGTCAAAAATCACAAAACCACAGGTTAAAATAACAAATAACTGCAAAACTGCATCAAAAATAATGCAAAACCACATCACCGTAAACCTTTACATCCCCCTAATTAATATATAGGGTATAGAATAGAATGGAATGGAATAGAATGGAACAGAATAGAATGGAATAGAATAGAATAGAATAGAAATGGTTTTTTTTAAAGTGGTATACTTTTAATTGTATAAAATGCTAATTAGCTCAGGATAAATTAAGTTTTAACTATTTTAAGGAGCAAGGATGGCACAGTTGGTTAGTGTGTGGCCTTCGGTGTAAGAGGTCCCGAGTTCGATTCCCAGTGACTTGACATCCTTGTTTCGACTTCTTTCCTTTCCGTGTAGCTTCTTTAAGTAGCTTTAAATACCCTTAAAACGGAGCACTGATGGAGAGAGGGGGGTAAAATGAGTGCACTGTCGGCTTCCTGGAAGATTAGTTCAGCTAAAGGAACTACTGACGTTAAACAAGGTCTTTTTTTCCTTTTTTTTAACTGTAATTAATCAGTATTACAGCCTTTTTGTTCTTTGGAGCAGATCCATGCATGGCTTGGAAAATCAGACATAGGGGGTGATGTAGTTTTATCATAGACCAGGCAGATGTTGTCAACACATTGATGTTTTTGATTATAATTTTGTCACTTGACTAATTAATTAATTAGTTCATTCATTCATTCGTTTATTCATTTGTTCAGTTGTTCATTCATTCATTTGTTTATTCATTGGTTCATTAGTTCATTCATTCATTCATTCATTCATTCATTCATTCATTAGTTTATTTATTCATTCATTTTTTCAGAAAGGACTTCCTGTTGCTAGAGGTGCTGCTATGGTGTTGAATTTCAATTGTGCTCTGGTGTTGCTATTAATGTGTCGGAATATTCTTTCAATTATCAGAAGCCACTGCAATGTAAGTCATTATTGGGTTTCCTGTATTTGGTGATAACCAAACAAAGCCAATTAAATAACAGGAAGCCCAAAAGCAAAGGAAAAACAAACAAACAATCAAACAAGAAGAGGCCAAAGACTAGACTAACTACTGGTCGTCCTTCCCCATTTTAAGTGACTTGATAACCAATTCTAATTACATCTTTATCCAACCTTGTTCCTGAGGGCCCGTTCCCAAACAAACTGTAGTTGAAGCTCTCTTTTCAGGATTTGAGGACCAGATTGGAAAAAAGCCTTGCTTTACCTGTTATATCCTCATTAAAACAAAGAGTCTTTTTTTTGTAAAACATTGATGGAGAATTAGGCCAGGCTAATCCCATTGTTTATATTTTGATATTAAATAAAATAAACTTTTTTTTTTCTTCAGCGTGGTTTTATGAGACCTGTGATTCGTGTATTGGACAAATCAGTTACATTTCACAAGTATATTGCTTATACTATATGCCTTATGACTGGTAAGTTGTATATTGATTGATTGATTGATTGATTGGTCAATCAATCAATCAATCAATCAATCAAACAATCAATCAATCAGTAGATCAATCAATCAATAGATCAATAGATTGACTGACTGATTGGTTGATTGGTTGATTGATTAATTGATTGATTGATCAATTAATTGATTAACTGACTGTTGACTTACTGACTGATTGATTGATTGATTGACTGACTGGTTGATTAATTGATCAATCATTTGATTGATTGACTAATTGACTGATTGACTAACTAAATAATTGACTGACTGACTGATTGGTTGGTTGATTGATTAATTGATTGACTGACTGTTGACTTACTGACTGATTGATTGATTGACTGACTGACTGATTGATTGATCAATTTATTGATTGACTATAGTAATTGATTGATTGACTTACTGATTGACTGACTGATTGATTGATTGATTGATTGATTGACTTACTGATTGATTGATTGATTGATTGATTGGTCGGTCAATTGATTGATTGATTGATTGATTGATAGGCCATATGCACTAACAGGTCACGTGACCCTATCTCCCCTAAATCAAGCAGCACCATCAAAATGAACGCCAGAAATAGAAAGAGCACCTCGATATTAGTAAAAGTGCAACTCTTCAGCTCCTAAGATGTAATACAGGAGAAATGACAGTAAATTTAAGATTGGATTTTTTCTTAAGATTCGTTCGGAAAAGCGCGTTGGATGGCATGAGCTTAACGAATCTTAAGAAAATATCCAATCTTAAATTTACTGTCATTTTTTCTCTTATTTACATTATAAACTGAAACTTTGCACTTTTACTAATATCGAGATGCTCTTTCACTTTTTGGAGTGCATATGCATATGGCCTATTGATCAATTTATTGACTGACTGATTGATTGTTGATTGATTGACTTACTTACTGATTGATTGATTGATTGATTGGTTGGTTGGTCGATTGATTGATTGATTGATTGATTGATTGATTGATTGATTGATTGATTGATTGATTGAGTTACTGGATAATACACTTGATCTTCTAATGCAATGATACTTTGACTTAATTACTCTACTGATCCCTGATCAAAGAACAAAATAATGAGATGCAAATTTCACTGTCTAATTAAGCAGCTCCCATCATCATCATCATCATCATCATCATCATCATCATCATCTAAATACTGAAATCTACTAAAGATCCCCTGATCCATTTATTCCTTTCCTTCATTCCAGTAATCCATGTTGGTGCTCACTGCTTTAATTTTGAAAATCTTGTCATGAGTTGGGATAGAGATGGCGAGATTGACAGCAAAGTCAGTCAAACTGATCCCTGGGTCAACCCAGTTAGAAAGAAAAATGCCGTAAGTTTATAGAGTATGCAATTGAACCTTCCATAGGCAGACACTCTTGAGACCTGGAATTGAGTTTACTTATGAGAGGCTAGAGCGTATTTTGTCAAGGGAAGGGATAAGGGCTGCTGTTTGCTTGTGAGAAGTAGGCACTTACCAGAACTTTCTGTGTGTGGAGATTGGACTCTGTTAATGCTAGAGGACCTGCTGCATGTATGTGATATCAAATAAAGTTGTTGCTGTTTTTGTTGTTTTTGTTTTTGTTGCTGTTGTTGTTGTTGTTGTTGCTGCTACAGTTGGATCTCAAACTTATAAGGGAATCACAGACTTGTTCAAAATGTCAAAGATTGTCCAAATTGTCAGAAGATAACAATGGGTACTTTTCTAATCCATGTTAATTCTAGACTGATTACTCAAGTCTGTTCACTCACCCTTGATTACTCTGAATAAATTGCTGGAGTCTTATATCTTGTTAATTTTTGTTTGTTTATTAGGACCCTGTTACAGAAGTTCTCAAATCAGGTACTAATTATTTTTCTACACTACATTATTTTTAGCTTGCAGTGCTCCATTTTAAGGGTATTCAAAGCTATGCACTGAATGGAAAGACATTGAAACAAGTGTACAAGGTCTGCACTGGCAGTCCATCTCAGGACCTTTCATTTCCAAGGCCATACTAACCAACTTAGCCATGCTTGCTCATTGCCAATGTACCATACAGTATTTTACTTATTCAAGTGCTGCAGGGATTATTAAATTTTGGGATATTTCTGATGCAGCTCTTATTTTGGGGAAGTATTAATTTGAGGGTTGCCTTTGTTGATAATTACTCTAAGATGGTAGGATGCAGGGGTGATGCTTAAACAAGTAAATATAGTATTTGACATCAATGTTTGTTTTCTTAACAGTTCCAGGGATCACTGGATTAATTATTACTCTTTCTCTTGTTGTCATGGCTTCCTCATCAACAGAACTTATAAGGTACGTCATTACAATACTGTCAAATTTGACAAGTTGAGTGGATTTCATATGATTGTAAAATGGACCACGGCATACCACGATCATGTCCATGTTGTGATATCCATAAAAAGGTTAGAAAACCCTGCTGTAACCATGCTGTGTTGTGGCTGTACCATTTTTGCAGTCATGTGAAATCTACTCCAATCAAGTTACCAACCACTTGCTGTAGCAATGTCATATCCAGGGGCCGGTTGTACGAAGGGTGAATTGCGCTATCCAGTGGATAAATTATTTTTTAGGGGTGAGGGAGGGGTGATTAGTGAAACAGGTGGCTAGCCACACCCATTTTGTAGCAAAATCAAAAATAACTTAAAGCTTTTTTCGAGACATATTGTATGTCTCAGTAGTCACCTCACCTCCATTCAGAAATGCTGGGCCTGGTTGCACAAAGGTTGGATAAAGTTATCCTCCAGATAAAGAGTTATCCACTGTATAGATTTTGTATAGATTTTATCCACTGGATAAGGATTATACAATATTACAAATTCTAAATGATTAATATGTTATATTGTTGTCATTTACAGGCGGTCATATTTTGAAGTGTTTTGGTATTCTCATCATCTGTTTATAGTCTTTTTTATTGGTCTAATGGTTCATGGAGTTGGGTAAGCTGTTAAATTGAAGAGATGCTCATGAAAATGGCCTAAGTGATTTTTGTGATAAATTTTCAATGGTAGAAAATGATATCAATTAACTTTCCTATGCCCAGATATCAATATCTGGACATCCATCAAAAGGTGACTGAGGCCTTTATATGGACAACCCTTCATTATGGACTCACAACTGATATACGATATACACCTTTAAAAAATTTGATTAAGGTTTCCTGGCCTGACCATATCTCTGTTTTTTTGTATTTATGCCACTTTGGTATGCATAAACACAAAAAACAGAGATATGGTCATGCAGGCCAGCTGGGAACCCATCCAATTTTTTAATTTTTAATTTTAATATTTTAAATTTTTATATTTTATACATATGCAATTTTATTTAATTTTTGTTTATATTAGTTGTTATTGTTTAATTTAGGTCCCCACTGAAAATCACGTCTGTGAGTGGGCAACCTGTGTGGAGATTAAAGATTAAAGATTATTATTATTATTATTATTATTATTATTATTATTATTAGTAGTAGTAGTAGTAGTAGTAGTAGTAGTAGTAGTAGTAGTAGTAGTAGTAGTAATATTAAAGGTGTACATCAGTTGTGAGTCCGTGATGAAGGGTTGTCCATAAAAAGGCCATTTCAAACTCATCTACTGGTAATGAGTTTAATGAGTAATTACGAGTAGCATACTAAGCAAAAGAGGCTAATTATTTGTTAATAGGTAACTTTTTAAGTTGATAAAGGTCAAACACATGATGCAACATTCCTTCAACATTTTCTACAACATTTCCTTCACATTGCATGCAGCACAATGTTGCAAGCAATGTTGAGCACAACAGTTGCAGGTTGAAGATTGAGTTCTACTTCTGGAACATTTTCTGGAACATGTTGCACAACTTTGCAGGGATGGACACACGGTGCAACTGTGTTGGGCGCAACATTGCAGGGGTGGACACACGGTACAACTGTTGCGTGCAACATTGCAGGGGTGGACACACGGTGCAACTGTGTTGTGCACAACATTGCAGGGATGGAAACACAGTGCAATTGTGTTACACGCAATGTTGCAAAAAATGGCATGTGTCCAGGCCTTGACAGTAGTGATTGGTTGGCTATTTAATTAGGGGACATTATCAGGTGCAGTTGCATGAACACAAGGAAAGAGGATTACAAATAGCAACATGCAGTGTTTATCATTATTATAGCAAACTTCTCAGATTGCTAAAGATGCCTGATTTGCTTCCTACAGTGAAGTTCTACGATATCAAACCAACATGGATAAACATGATCCTAAATACTGCATAGATCATCTCAAAGACTGGGGTAAAGATGGCAAGTGTAAAGATTTGCCAACATTTGGTTCTTCTGGTCCGCAGGTGAACTCATTATTGTAGTTGCTGTTGGTCTTGTGTTGTCATTGCTGCTGCTGTTGTTGTTCTTGTTGATCTTGTTGTTGCTGCTGTTATTGTTGTTGTTGTTGTTGTTGTTGTTGTTGCTGTTGTTGTTACTTTTGTTGCTTTTGCTAATACTGTTGATGATTTTAGTTTTGTTACTGTTGTTGTTGTTGTTGTCCACTGTTGTTGCTATTGCTTCTAGCTAATTCTATGCTAGTTATTGTTGCTGCTGCTTCTATTAAAAATGATAATGATACAGTTATTGTTACTGTAGCCAAGGCATCTGTTCTGATATTCCAAATTCTAACCTTCTATATATATATAATTGCTTTCAGACCTGGAAATTTGTAATTCTTCCTCTAATTCTCTACATTCTTGAAAGATGTTTGAGATTGTTTAGATCAATGCAAGAAGTGAATATAATAAAGGTAAAACCATGGAGAGAAAATATTTGATACTAGATCCATTTGATTTACATAATAGTTGGTGAATTTTGCCATTTTTTATATTCAGGTTGTCAAACACCCTTCAAATGTTGTACAAATACAAATGAAGAAAAAAGGTTTCAAAAGTGAAGCAGGCCAGGTTTGCTCTTTTTTCCTCTTTATTCATTCATTCATTCTTTCTTTCTACCTTCCTTCCTTCCTTTCTTTCAGTCTTCTTTCATTTCTTCATTTCTTCATTTACTCATTCCTTTATTGATACATTAATTAATTAATTAATTGTTTCTTCTCTTTCTTTCATTTCTTCATAGATTCATTCATTCATGTTGTTTGTTCATTTATTCATTCATTCATTTTCTGTTCATTCACTCGTTTGTTTTATTCATTTGATTTCAGTACATCTTCATCCAGTGCCCTAAAATATCTCATCTTGAGTGGCATCCCTTTACTCTTACTTCTGTAAGTACACTGTGGTTTCAGGTACAACACAGGAACCCCCAAAATGTTTGTTTTCACCGTATATATTTTCTTCTATTCCAGGCTCCAGAAGATGATCATTTTAGTGTTCACATTAGAGTGGTGGGGGACTGGACATGTATGTATATTTACAGAGTATTAAGGTTGTTCTGATGTTGGTCCTTATAATGTTTGATTAAAGATGAAGATGATGGTGATGATGATGATGATGATATGAAAGATATAAATGGTGATGATGGTGATGGTGATGATGAAATTGATGAATGGTGATGGTGTGATTGTTGATGGATGATGATGATGAAAGTGATGAATGAGTGATGATGATGGTGATGATGCTGATGATGATGATGATGATGATGATGATGAAGGCGATGAAGATCTATGGTGATGACGGTGCTGATGATGATTGAGGTGATGAGATGATTGATGATGGCAATGGATGATGATGGTGATGATGATGATGATGATGATGATGATGATGATGATGGTGATGATGATGATGATGGTGATGATGATGATGATGATGATGATGATGATGATAACATAAATGCCATCAGTGGTAGTGATGATTATGTTGACTGAATGTAGTTGATGTCGGTTACAGTTATGATATGATGATATTATTGCCTAGAAAGTCTTTTCATTTCATTCGAAACAGCTTCACTTAGCAAAGAACTTGGTGCCGACAGGAATGAGTTAAGAAACATAAATGAATTACCAAGGTGATTATATGCCCTATTATTGTTGACTGACTTGATGTAACTACCAATAATATACCACACAATGTTTCAGGGCAAGTGTATACTGATCAAGATTTCTGTTGAAATACTCTTATTAATAAACATTTTTTTACAGAATTGCAGTTGATGGCCCATTTGGTACTGCAAGCACTGTAAGTAAAAAAAAAGTTGACACTATTTTTGTAAGCATAATCTTGCATCCATTAGTACTTCTGGGCCCACTTGTTCAAAAGGCAATTAGTCTTCATCCTAGATTAAAATTAATGGTTTCTTATGATTAAATAAAATAAATAATAAATAAATAATCTTCTACAGCAGATCCACGTAGTGGCTATTCTTCTGCTGGCACTCACACTCACTAACTCTACATTAAATATTTTGCATACATCACTTAACTCACATGTTGATTTTTTCTGAGGGAGGAAAAACAGGAGATAAAACCCATGGCATGGTGGAGAACAACACATCAAACAAACTCAGTTCACATATGATCCAGGCGCTCTAGCTGGGACTCCAACCCGGACCACAGCAGTGAAAGGCTAGTGCTCTCACCACTCTGCCAACCATGCCACCCATGCCACCCATGTACTAACTCTTAGATTAGCTCTAATCATCTTTCAAACAACCAGGACCTGCTGTGTAAAAAATAGAACGTTTATGGTGTGGAATGGTGACAAATTTGCTTTTGAATGGCAAATTCAGGAAAAGAACATTTAGCAATTACTTAGAGAGAGACTATTTATTCTACAACTAAATAGCTTTACGTTTTCAGGACATATTTAAGTACAATGTAGTGATGTGTATTGGAGCAGGAATAGGTGTTACACCATTTGCATCTGTATTGAAATCAATATGGTAAGCAAAACTACCCCCACCACCACCCCCTCAGTTACTTGGTCAGGTACCCCACCCCTTCCCCCTTTGTCCTTGGATTGGTATTCATTCAGCTATTAGGATCAATAACAAGCTTTTCAGCTCCCCCCAGTTGTTTTGATAGTGACCCTTCATACATAGAAAGCACCTAGGCTGTTTTTATTGGTAACCCTTCATATATGGAAGAATCCCATGACAAGATGTTTTTACAATTCTTTAGGCATCAGTTCTACCATTCACCTGACACTCTCATCATCCAAAAAGTCTACTTCTACTGGATTTGTAGAGAAAGCTTTGCCTTTGAATGGTTTTCTGACTTACTGAAACAGTTAGAGACACAGGTAAACGAAAAATGACCAATAGTTGCGTTGTGTTAACCTTTGTGCAACCATGATACTTATATAGCTTCCATTTTGCCGTGCATCTATACCCTTATAGATGCGTAGATGACGTCGGATTGACCGTGCATCTATACTCCTATAGATACATAGATTACGTTCACGGGACGAAATCGATTGGCGTGACTGTTGCTCTCACCACATTTGGACGTCTTCTGTGCATCTATTAGAGTACAGACTCAGAAAAAATAGAACCTATGTGTTTTATACAATATTCATCAAAACATTTCAACCAATCAAAACGCGCGTAAAATTCAATGACGTCACCTAAGCGTCTGTACTGTAATCACACACGGTTCTCGACCAATCAGTGCGAGCGTAATTTACCAATTATTATATAATTGTTCTTTAATCGTTTTACTTCACATTTCAGTTGACAGACTCTAACGACCGAGACTTCATCCAAATAAACATCTTTTTGACCAAATGGGACACTAAAATGGTAAAGTACTGATATTTTATTAATAAGTTTAGGTTTGTTTTGTGTTTGAGTGTATTCCAGCACTTGCCTAAGAACAAGAAGCTTCTACTACTGGTTGTAATACATGATTATAAGGTCTCATTCGCTACTAGTTTACAACGCTCACAGAGAGATTGGGAGAATATAGATTAACAATCACGTACACTTGAAACGGCAGACGGCAGAGGATCACGTGACCCGCACGCGTCTGGCGTTGCTGTTTCAATGCGAGGGTGAGTCACTTCGCGTTTACCTTTAACGTGAAAAGCCACTCTTTCGTTTGGGTGCCAAACGCGCAACGCCAGGCGCGAAAAAAGTAGGTCACGTGATCCTCTCTGCCATCTGCCGTATCCCGTGCACGTGGCTGACCTACTGCTACAGCGTTCCCATATAAATGAAGATGGGGCCTATGGTGTAACGTCTTTATCCGAGAAGACGTGAAGGTCTAACCATTTGTAAATGTAGTTACAAAGGCACCTTCTCCTAAATTAAGGGCTTCAGATGAAAATGGTCTAAGTGACTTTTTTGAACAAGTTTACTTAAATGGTGCAAATTGGTATCAATAGCCTTTCTTTCTAAGCCAAATATCAAAATCAAGTCATTTTGGAAAGCATCACTTAGGTCATTTTCATTGGCATTCCTTCAATTATTTTGAGAGCCTGAGTGTTGGCACGACCGGAGAATCGAACCCCGAAATAAAATACATTATTGTTAACCAAATACTCTTAACCTGTAGGCCAAGCGCATAGTTTTTCAAGAGCAAACCGCTGTCCAACATGACCCCATTACAGGTTTATTCGCAAGGACTGAATACGGAAGACCGAGTTGGAAAGAAATTTTTAAGGGCGTTGCAGACACACACAATAAGTAAGTTCAAATAAAAATATCAATACACCCTGGGGATACTCCCCCCCTATATATGCTATGCGGGTATGATCCACAAAGTGGATCGTTAAAGGTTGTCGGCCGACCACTACAAAGCAATTACTCTTGAATGATTCAAATAGAATGGTAAAGATTTTCCGCCGTTCTTTTGCTTAATAATTTGCATCGCAAATGTTATGAGTTCAGATCCCATTAAAAACCATCCATTTTTCGACGAAAGATGATTCCCCGAACGAACACTCCACGTCCGTCACGTGGTTTATGACGTCACTTTTCTATCTTTGTTTTAGCACAAAAGTGGGCGTGTTCTTTTGTGGTCCATCTGGTTTGTCACATGACCTACACAAAATGTGCGACCAGTCGAACGACGAAGCCAAAGGCGTCAAATTTTTTTATAATAAGGAAAACTTCTGAAGAGTTTCCACTTCATTCATTAACTCTTATAAAACATTCCACATCCTCAGTGAAAATTTATAACCAAATTTTATATATATGAGCTAAAAATGAAAAATAATTTTAGAATATGATAGAAAAGTCGGCGCCATGTTTATGACGTCATAAACAGCCGCCATTGTGGTATACTTACAAAATAATTTTAGAAAGTTGTAAAATGAATATTTTTTGTATATTGGTATACAAATGTCTGTAATATACAATATGTAACAATAATGGCTTCCTTTTTATCATGTTTATGCTCTCAAGTAATTCTATTTCTCGATGTTTGTTGTTCTTGTGGTGGTGGTGGTTTACGTGGTGGTCGAAGAGAGAAGAGAAAAGTAGAGTATTGCTGGGGTGCATGTGACGTCACGGCAGCCATCTTGGTTGACCTTCAACAAAAGATTTCTCATTAGCGTTTATTGTTTGGTCATCCAACATGGCTACCGCTTCATTGTCTTTGGATTCCCAAAGGTATGGATGCACCCCAGCAATACTGCAAAGTCCTTAACCTCGTTTTGGGGAACTAAGTTTTGCTTCTGTGGTCTACGTTTCGCCAGCAAAGTTTTGTTTGTTTTACTGCCGAATGTTTTCACCGAAGCCAACATTGAGGAGGACTGGGGAATCACGCATGCGTAGTACACTTTGTCGCGGTATCCCACAAAGTAGCTGGTAATATCGCAAATCGTCGGTGCTTTTTGACAACTCTGAGACAGGAAATACAATGACCAAGAACTACTTTGAGTTGGTATAGGGTGCGCCGATAATTAGCCTTGAGTATTGTCTATACAATGATTGATAATAGTCTTTGGACGTTTCGATTCACTAAAAACATCAACAAAAACATCACGCGACAATCACTAAAATCTTAAAAATGTTGGATTGGATAGATGAGCATATGAGCATAAAAGAAATGAGTAAAATAAATATGAGCATGTGAGTAAAATAATATGTTAATGAGCAGTTCGCGTGGCTGTATGCTTCAGTGAGCCTTTTCCACTGCCTCTAACGTTTCGACGCGAGAAAATGTCCCGTTTCTTATAGACATCGTTCAGATTTATTAGTGTTCCACACCATTTAAAAAATCTCTGTTGGTTTATAAGTAAATCAATCAAAGTATTCGTTGTCAAATCTGGTTTTTGGTTAATTTAAGCCGAGAGCGAACTCACTGAAACACATTGTACTGCAGCGCACAAATCAGTAGCCTGATATTTTATTCCAAGGAAACGTTCTAATGAACGGAAATGACTGTCTTGAGGTCTTATGGTTAATGAATCCTGCGTAGCAAGGGGCTGAAGGGGGCCTAATACACAGACTAAGAGCATGCAGCATGTATGGATAACAGTTTCTCAAGGGTGCTATAGAGTCAGTTCATAAAGCAAAGAATAAAGAATATTTCTGTTAAAAGCCGGATTGCCTAGAAATTAGGCAACGTTTTACCCAAGTTTTTACAGGAATTTTCTTGGTGAACTCACTGTGTAAAACCCTTGACGTCATCAGTAGGTAATTTGCATGTTTTGATATCTCTGAAACAAGAGATATAAATATATGACTGCAAACGTCATTCTGATTTTTTAACGGCACTTTTCATATTCGCCTAAAATCTTGAAGGTGATTAGCAATTTTTAAAAAAATCTTGTGATCTTTCTAGTATTCATTCGGAATTGGTTGTAAAATTCAAATAGATGAATTATTGGTATTATAAGCTTTATGTCATCTTGATGTAAAAGTATTAAGACTATGTAAAATATCGGTCTTGTGGTCCAATATCAACAAATTTACAAAATAAACTTCACTCAAAAGTTTTCGCGGAATGTAGTCCATAGTTTGACGAACACACGCAGCTAAACAGCAAACATTAAGGAGTCAATACATTGACTATGGCCAGTTGGTTCACAAACTTTCTAATTCTGTAAACGAGTAGCGAAACAGGAATGGATTTTAGAAGACAGTTCGTCGATAACTGTTGGAAGTATGGACAATCAGAAGAGAGACTAGAATGTCGTTTTCCCTCTCACGACAAAATGAACAGAATAACAACAAGAATACCGTGGGAAAACGTTGTACCAAAGGTAAAGAATTATGGCGCTTTTTCAAGAAAAAACAACCCCAAAACAGCCAAAATAGATGTCAATGTAGTGAAGCAAGCAAAACTGTTGTTAATGAAGTTGAACGAGATAGTTTGCCTCGTCCTCTAACGAGAAAGTATTTTGAAGATGACGAGTCGCCATTTATGGTCATCGAATTCAAAAAGCCTGTCAGACAATATGACGAGAGTTTTTTTACACGGGAAGGACACGAGAAATGGTTAAAGGCAAGAAGAGACCTTCACTTGAACTGAAACTAGTACTTCAGGAGAACAACAAACACTCTGAAACAGCATGACTGAAAACTATATAATTCATGGTAAAAGTAAAACGTTTTGAAATCATTTCGGGAAACTTGAAGGAGGTGTAAGATTTGAGTTGCCGTTTGGTAGTGTATAGTTTTATTATTGGGCTACTTTATTATCAATAAATAATAAAATATATATAATGTATGATTTCTAAAGCGCCTTACCATCTCAATATCGTGCGTGACGCAACTAAAATGACGGCACTTGCGTTACGTAGATGTACGTTGATTGCGTTATGTGCGTTCAGGGAAATGATACGGAAAATCCCTGGTGCGTTGGATGATTTTAAGCGGTTCATGCAAAATAGCGTGTTTGGCACTTTGAATAAACGAGCTGTTTTATTAAATGAGGAATAAAGGTGTCAATAAAGTCCTTGATCAAAAAAGGTTGGGTATGTGCGACGCTGCACGCACTGTCCACACCCGAGACGAGGAGCTGACCAAAAAATTGCGAACCGAAAACAAAAACTAAAAAATTATTTTAAAAGCTATTTTGATTTTTTAGCTGCCGAAAAAGTCATTTATTTCAATCCAAAACTGGATTTATCAGTCATGTTTGACTGAAACATTTAATAATAAATATTTTTACCAATTTTGCGAATATCCAAGATGGCTGCCGTTACGTTACTCGTAAGCCAGTCTGCGTACGTACGTACACTGCGCGAGGCAAATTACGCAAGACGAGGAAACTGAACAAGAATGTTTCCAACGTCCAGTAAGAAAGTCTATATAATCAACGACCGAAGGCGTTTATCCGTGAATGTTGCACAAGAAGCGAATAGACCGACATATCAATCTAATACAGTGGCCGAGAGGATCCACTCAAAGGCAAAATGTAAAAGTGCAAAGTCGAAATTCAAAATGCCATAATCAAAAGTCAAAACTCGTTTCACTGAAAGTCAAAATGCAAAGTGCTTTAAATCGAAAATACGCAACTCGGGAGTCATTCTTTTGCGAATTTCGCATAGCCTCGCATTTTACCCCGCAGCTTGAATTGTTTTGTCACTGTGATAGTTTCGACTTTGCACTTTTGCATTTTGACTTTGTACGTCTAAAGGAACTACGGTAATGCGCTAAAACAAAAGATATCAACTATGACGACAGAATATATATTTTTACTCAAACTTATTCACAGACGGCTCTTGTGTGCGGTAATTAAACGCGTATATTTAGACATAAGAGTGAACCTTAACAGTAAAACACTGTTTTTCCGGTTGTCAATATCAGTGCTCTTCGCTTGTTGTAATTTAGCAGTTTATACGTTTTTCGCAAAAGTCTGAACTTTCTTGGTTTATTAAAACAACTGAGTTAGTGACAAAGAGTTTGGAAGGAGTAAAGGTGCCCCAAGCTGAAAACGCATTTGTTCTGCATAAGAAGTCTTGTGCACTTATTTGAAGGAAGATGGTGTTTAGGTGTAGAGGAACCGAAGTCGCTCGCTACAGTGTTGTGGTAGGTCATTCAATTTTTATTTCACTTGTTACTTTGAACTTAAATGATTCATATCTACTCTTGCTAAGAGTTTGGGTCTCTCTGGAAAAAAGGAATCGAAATGTTTCAAAGTTGACTGAATGTGATAAAAACATCCTCGATCGGCAATCATTTTTATTGCATTCTCGTCATGTTTTCTTGTTTCAAGCTAACATTTTCAACTACAAAATACAGTATTAACTTATTATTGAATGGGTCATTCTCATTAATGTCGCTTTTTTGTTGAAAATTTTACATTGTGATGTTAGCCATTGTAGGTGTTTTAGTCTCAACATAAACGTCTTTGCTATACGCTCCAAAGTCACTCTATAAGAGTTTGCACTCTGACTAAGAGATATTGGACTAATTATATGTTCTAGTGATTTTTATTTATCCCATGAAAGAAAGATGACTATTTAGTTTGTACTAGTTGATAAAGAACAAAAGCAAACAATAGGTTTAGAGTCTACTACTAACTATTATACTTACTATTTTTTCACGGGTTAAATAAAATCACTCTAGATTTAGAGTCTACTACTAATAACTATTAGTTTGCCAACTGTCTTTCGCTGGTTAAATATATTCACTCCACTTTATTTTCCTCTTATTTTTTATGTTGTTTTTGCCGCATTGTAACCTTTAGCTTTCTTTCACACTTTGCCTATAAGACTTAAACATACTCTGCCTCAGTTCATTTTATATCACTGTTCGTGTTCTAGTTCTCGTTAGTATTCAATATTAAGATTCTATTTAGAAATTATTCTTAAGCAATGTAATATTTACTCTCCTAGATTGTCTGGCTTCTGATAAACATTGCGATTTCTGTGTTGGCCTACTGGAATTATGGCATCGATAAGAAATATAAATACTTGAGAACGTTAGCTCAGGTAACGAATATATTTATACTATTTGTTTTAACTTCTTAAAGTAGAAATATTTATACCCCAATAATGGACTGTTACAGACTGTTACACCTGAATGAATAGCAACACATTACCGGTAATCATTCTAACCACAAGATAAACAACAAAAGATGAAATTATTTTTAAATTCAGGATTATTTTAATAACATATCAAAGATCATGATTATATTTAGCTGTCTTATGGCGGAATTTCTTGATTCGTACTGAGATTTCGCCGTAAAAATTTCCGAACAAGCACACCTTTCCTTTTTAACTGATATAAATCAAAAAAGTCATATGATGAATATTTTGAATATGGTGGCACGAAATGTCTTTCGAAAGAACTCAACCGAGTTCAACTGAAATTCTGTCAACAAGGAAATGACCAACCACTCACTTTCGAATTACTCAATATGAGCTTTGAACAATTGCTAGAAACGACTGCTTTCAAAGTTTTCTATCCAGACAAAAACTATTCTTAGTTCTCTTAGGTCATGTTAAGGTGCTGTTAATCGCTGAAACTTTTCTCTGAAACTTGCCTCAATGGCCGTTGCGAGACAAGTTTCACAACGCATTCCGCATAGTCATTTAGCTGAAACTTTCCCTGGGTCGGTTTCACGAGACGGTTTCACAAACAGTAGAACTATTTACCACAATGAACTACTTTCCCACAATGAACCACTTCCCCATGATGCACCACTTTCCCATGATGCACCACTTTCCCATGATGCACCTCTTTCTCATTATGCAACCGTTCTCATGATGCTCCACTTTCCCATGATGCACCTCTTTCTCATTATGCAACCGTTCTCATGATGCTCCACTTTCCCATGGTCCACCACTTTCCTGTGATGCAATTCCTTCCCATGATTCAACACTTTCCCATGATACACCACTTTCCCTTTATACAATTCCTTCACATGATGCAACCTTTTCCCATGATGCAACATTTTCCCCATGATGGTTTCCACCCAAATTCAACGGTCTTTATACATAGAAACAAACCAACTAACGACTTTTTTTCCTGTAGAGAGGCCTTCCACTTGCTCGCGTAGGCTCCCATGGTCTGACCTTCAACTGCGCCTTGATTCCGTTAACGATGTGTCGAAATCTCATTTCGTTGATACGAGGCCACTGCAATGTAAGTTAAATATTTCTCTTTCTTTCTACTTTCCATTCTTAATTAGTTTTTGAGGGAAATTAAAAAAGGAAATCTACACATTAGTTCAAGCTGCATTTACTCAAGTAAGAAGTTGTTTATATGGAGGCGAACCAGCCCGGTAAGCGGGCTGAATTCTTTTGTTTTATTTTCCCTGGGGGCCTGAGAACAAAAGAAGTCAGCCCGCTTACCGGGCTGGCTCGCCTCCATATAAACAGTCCCTAAGTTCAGTCCTTCACTGACAAATTTTCCTTGTATCAAGAAACGTGCTAGTGTAGTCGACGAAACATTTTTTCTTGTTGTAAAGCAGGCCCTCTGTTTGCAAAGGTTTACCTTAAGGCAAGATCAAGTTTAAACGCTACAGTAGATACAATCATCATTTCTTCGCTACACGATGCACAATCTTAAGTTATGCAACTCAAGTCTGCTTTCCATGATTGTTGCACATAGCATTTTTGCAGAGACAGAGATTGTTGCGCGCTTATAAGTATGCAAGAAAAGCTGTGTAAGGCTTCCCGATGTTCTTTTCTATTAGGTTTTAAGACAAATATTGTTGTGTCTTTTTACGCATAGTACCAGTGGACCAGTGAAAAACAGGCCAATTAGCTTTCTTTATACTTTTTTCAGCGTGGTTGTATGAGACCAATAATTCGTGTTTTGGACAAGTCAGTGACGTTTCACAGATACCTGGCCTACATGATATGCCTACAAACTTGTAAGTAGTTAAAGCTACGCGTTCAACTTCTAGCGCAATATTCTTGCGTTGCCAGTTGCAGAGCAAATGCTACTCGTATTACCACTCCACTTGTAGCAAATTGCCTTTCCATGTAGAAAGTAGAATTCCTCTCTACCATTAGCAACAAAGAAAATTTGTTGCGCGCAGGGTGATAATATATTTTCACTCCAACCTGCAACTCGGGAAAATTTGCACAATTTTAATATCTGTATTACCGTTTCTTAATCCTTGACAGAACAAACGCTTTACTACTCAACGGTCATGGAGGGTGTCATGTGGTGAAGTGCCTCGTGCAAATTAAACAACAACTGCACCGTCTTTTCAAAAACTGACTCGTTAAAAAGGCCGTCTGAAAGGGCCGTCTAAACGGTAGCCTGCCTTGTCTAAAACAACGAACAAAAATTGTTGTATTCCCATTGGTTTGTTTGTTTTGATGTTGTTTTTGTTAGTTTGTTTGTCGTAGTTCCCTTCCCCCAGAAACAGATTTCAAAACGTTTCGAACTCGGAAAAAGGTCTCGAACGTCGCCGGCATTATTCCCTTATTTCTGAGTGCCCCCCTTGACGTCTTCCCCCTGCCCCCACTCACAGACACGTTTGTCTCTCCTCCCAACCCCCCCTTCCCCCCCTCGCCCCCCATACCCTAATAATTGAAAGTCCTTTTCTAAAGGCCGTCAATAGCTAGCGTATACGTCTTTCTCTCTGTATGTAGTAATCCACGTTGGTGCTCACTGTTTTAATTTCGAAAACCTCACAATGTCCTGGTATGAAAAAGACAAAGAACATTTAAACTTGATGTTGAAGAAATGCCACAATTGGTTTCAACCAGTCAGCAACGGAAGTTGGGTATGTATTTAAGGGTCAATTTCTCAGTATCCTTTTTTCCCGTTGGTTGGTTGCTTGTTTGTTGTTTGTTTGTTTGTTCTTTCTTTTGTTTCTTTGTTTATGCTTTTTTCCGATCGTTTGCTTGTTTGTCTATTTGTTTGTTTGTTTGTTTGCTTGTTTTTCCTTTTGTTTGTTGTCCTGTTACTGGCATATGTTCATATGCTGACGAGTATTTTGCTTGTAGTATCCAGTGGAAGAGATGTTCAGAGCAAGTAAGATTATTGCTGCTTGTCTTAATAGTTTATGTTACTACTAAACTACTCACTAGAGTGATTTTCATCGGACTGTGAAATAGTTACTAAGCTAATACACACTAGTAGATCCCAATTCCATTGTTTCCTTTTGTTGAATTTTGACTGCTATACACTAATAGCTAGTTAGTATTTCACAGTCCGATGAAAATCACTCTATACTCATAATGCCTGTATGTATTGATCAGTTCCTTAATTATCTCATCTCTAACTAATCATCTTACCTACTAGAGTGATTTCAAAAAACCCGTGAAAGAAAAACTAATAGTGTGTAATAGTTTAACAAAAACAAAAGAAAACAATAGTAATAAGGTCTAACAGTGTCTATTAGTCCAATAACTATTTCACAGGTTTTTTGAAATCACTCTATACTACTCACCATAATCCCTGTATATATTGATCAGTTCCTTAATTATTTCATCTCTAACTAATTATCTTACCTACTATACTACTCACCATAATCCCTGTATGTATTGATCAGTTCCTTAATTATTTCATCTCTAACTAATTATCTTACCTACTATACTACTCACCATAATCCCTGTATGTATTGATCAGTTCCTTAATTATTTCATCTCTAACTAATTATCTTACCTACTATACTACTCACCATAATCCCTGTATGTATTGATCAGTTCCTTAATTATTTCATCTCTAACTAATTATCTTACCTACTATACTACTCACCATAATCCCTGTATGTATTGATCAGTTCCTGGAGTAACAGGGGTAATCATTACTCTCTGCCTCATTATTATGGTTTCGTCTTCAACTGAGCTTATAAGGTAAGTAATACCCCTTCCGCTTCCCCTGCTCCTTCTTTTCCATCCATCCCCCCTCCCCCTCGGGGCAGAAACATCTTTAGGCCTCCTCCTTCAGGTATGATAATCTTAGTACAGTTTACCACAGTCAAAACAAAACCCTACAACAAAAGACTTAACATTATACAGTGAAAGACACCCAACTTAAAGAACTATAGCCTTTGAGGTGTATCCTGGCATCAGCAAAACATGAAATTTATATCTAATTGTAGTTTTCTATTTCTAGACGATCCTATTTCGAAGTATTTTGGTATTCCCACCATCTGTTTATATTGTTCTTTCTTGCTTTGGTTCTTCACGGAGCTGGGTAAGTACAACACGTCGCATTGACAACGCGGCAAAACATCTGCGCATGCACGAGTTTTCGCGGGCTCAAGCGCGTCCGCGTCTTGACCACAGGAATCCCACGTAATATTTTTAGAATTTTAGCAATTTAACAAATTGACACGCGTAATCAGTGTGTTTGTCCTCTAATCAACCAATCAGATCGCGAGATTAGTATCAAGTGTTGTAAAAATATTTTTTGCATATCATATCTTTGAGCTTAATTTTGAGCACGGGTTTAAACAGGAAAGTACTATAGGTGCAAAAGGCAGGCGACAGAATATAATACAATGTCCTTAGACTAAGGTTTTTGGGACTAAGTTTGGCTTCTGTGGTTTGAGTTTCGCCGTGAACATTTTGTGTTTCACTGCCGAATGTTTTCAGGGGAGGTGTTTCATAGGGCACCCATGGGCAGGCACTTTGTTCCGGTCTCCGTTCCATTCAGTCTTTATCATCTAATGTTGGTTTTCTTATGTTTTAAGAGATGTTTTAAGATTCCAAACTAACGTAAAGGAACACGATCCTGACCACTGCATTCACCATCTTGATAACTGGGGCCACAACAGTTCTCATCATTGCAAAGTTATGCCAGAGTTTGGGTCAACAGGAGCCATGGTGAGTTTTGAATGCGACTCTTTGAGGATTGAAATAAATGTACTGAAACAGAGAAAGAGATAAATAAAATAGAAATGGCAAATCGTATCGGCAAGAAATTTCTTATAAAAATGTGCTGTTTCTACGCGAGATCGCGCGAGCTTTTTCTTCCATATAAGGAAATTTGTACTTACCATATTTGGAAGTTGCGGAATAAATTTTCATCGCGAAAAAAAGCGCGAAGAAATTTCTTCGAAAATTCTATCCAAATTTACAGCCATTCGAGTGAAAACATGCTAACCAAGTCAGCCATCTTGATTTTGGTCGAAAAAAGACTGGAACAGTGTAGAAACAGGGACCCGCGATTTGTTTACCACAGGAAGCCCGATTTGTTTAAGACGAACCGGACAAACAGGTGATCGTGCGAACGGAGAAGAAAGGGAGAAAGAAAAGAATGAATGGACATAAATTAAACTGAAAAACGATTAATGTAGTAAATACAACAATATCCATCTGAAAGTCAAAATTCCTGGATGAGTGAGAAGATATACCAATACATTTTTTGTCGTCTTGTTCTAGACATGGAAATTTGTGAGCATATCTATGCTGCTTTACACAATTGAACGATGTGTTCGCTTTTATCGATCAAAGCAGCCTGTAGAAGTTATCAAGGTAAGACATAGCAGAGCCGACTGTTAAAAAGTTCCTTCCTTGTCGTGTCTCATCGTTTCCCAGTCAAGTGGGAACTGCTAGCTCTAGAAAAAGAAACGATTTTCCCTGTGCGACCAACAAAAATCGGGGTTGTTTTTGACCAAGTGTGAATGATAACGAAGTACCACTAACTATTTTGTGATTTCAGGTTGTGAAGCACCCCTCTAACGTTGTACAGATTCAAATGAAGAAAAAAGGATTTAGGTGTGAAGCGGGTCAGGTAGGTTAACAATGGCTTCTCAAATCCACCTGTTTCATTTCTACGGAGTATTACCGATTCTGAAGTACCCTTCTAATTCTATGGTGATTTCAGAGAAATTGCGCTCACCTCCAACCTTTGCACGCGATGCCAGATTCCATAATCTCTTTCCACCCGATATCAGTACTTCGTATTCAAAGGTTTGACCTAGCCTCCTCCGCAGGCAACTCCTTATTATTCCTCCTTGGGCTTCCTTTGTAGCGGTTCTTTCCCCCTTCTCTCCCCACTCTTCTTATCCCTTCTCGCATTTCACCTAAACAGGAAGCCCGCAAACAGTGTTGCCTGCGGAGGAGGCTAGGTTTGACCTACAGCTAATAGCACGAGAAAATTCAATCAAATCGAGATCAAATCAAATCAAGATATAATGAATGAAGGATCAAACCTTTTATCTTTTTTCAGTACATCTTCATCCAGTGTCCTAAGATCTCTCATCTTGAATGGCATCCCTTTACACTTACTTCTGTAAGTATTTCTTGAAATGAATTCATTGTGGTACTACGCGTAACTTTATCTTATCACACCTTTATCATAACTTATCATATTGGATTTTATATAATATTTGGTATATACTACGCGCTCTGATTGGTCGAGAGTTGTGTAATTACAGTATATACGCACATATGACGTAATTGACTATTACACGCACTCTAATTGGTTGTTTCGATGAATATTTTATAAAACAAATAGACCCATTTTTCCGTGCATCTGTATTCTAATAGTCTGACATCAAAATGTAGTGAAAACAAAAGTCACACCACTCGACTTCATCTCATGGCGTACTTTTTTGTTCTCACCACATTTTGACGTCATCTGTGCATCTATTAGAATACAGATGCACGGAAAAATGGGATCTATTTGTGATCTAGTTATTTTTATTACATTCGAAACCAGGCTCCAGAAGAAGATTACTTCAGCGTCCATATTAGAGTGGTGGGAAACTGGACATGTAAGTTTATCGCATATCGTAACAACACAGTACAGTATAATAATTTAATGTGAATAACACAACAAGCTCTCGCGGATTTATTAACAGGTAGAACTCTGAATTCAAAAAAAAAAAAAAAAAAGATATTTGATAGTGGGGAAGTTTTACCCGCGCCACAGGATCCCATGCATTTGGGAATTATTAACCTCCCACAGGAATTCCATAATCGACTCTACAACTTTACACCATAATGGCAAAATATCTTGTGCAGTAGTCACATTAAAATCATTTCTCTTTTTTAACAGCTGCGTTGAAGAAAGCATTTGCACCTGATGGAGCAGACATGAAAAGACCAGATGAGCTGCCAAAGTAAAGTCAAAATAAACAATCTTTTAACATTCATATTTTACTAGATTTACCCTGTACTTCTTGAAAGGAGGCAGCATGGTCGAGTGGTCAGAGCGTCGGTCTCAGAAACTGTTGGTCCCGAGTTCGAGTCCCGCTCTGGCCACTAGCTGAGATTGTATTTGTTCCAGTTCCGATTAGTTCAGATTCAGTTTCTCGACCAGCCAACTGCCATGGTTCGCCACCTTGCCAGTTAGAATTCTTAAAAAAAAATTTATGTTGTATGAACTTTTACTTCGTTTCAGTTTACTCCATTGTAAAGCGCATTGTAGCGTTGTGCTATATAAATACCGAGTTATTTTTTTTTCGTAGAATTTCCGTCGATGGACCATACGGAACCGCAAGTACCGTACGTAGATTAACGCGTTTCTAAATCTCTTATAAACTTGTACCGCAACAACTAAATTGCTTTACGTTTTCAGGACATATTTAAGTACAATGTAGTGATGTGTATTGGAGCAGGAATAGGTGTTACACCATTTGCATCTGTATTGAAATCAATATGGTAAGCAAAACTACCCCCATCACTCCCCTCAGTTACTTGGTCAGATACCCCACCCCTTCCCCCTCAGCAGGAATAGGCGTTACACCTTTTGCATCTGTATTGTAATCAATATGGTAAGCAAAACTACCCCCACCACTACCCCCTCAGTTACTTGGTCAGGTACCCCACCCCTTCCCCCTCAGCAGGAATAGGTGTTACACCATTTGCATCTGTATTGAAATCAATATGGTAAGCAAAACTATCCCATCACCACCCCCCTCAGTTACTTGGTCAGGTACCCCACCCCTTCCCCCTCAGTTAAGTAGCGATCAGTTTGTGTAAGTGTGGCTGTTTTTATTTGGAGGTATCGCATTAATTAATTGTCAGCAAAACCAAAAAGCTTTACCTTTTCGTAGCACAACTTCTTTCCTTTCCATGTAGCTTTAATTATCTTTAATTAAATACCCGTAAAACGGAGCACTGATGGAGAGAGGGGGTAGAGGGCACACCTTCAAACGCTTGATACATGAGCCTTTGGCTCGGGAGACTGGGCAACCACTCCCCGCGGACTCGAAGTAAAATACATTACCTTTGCCTTTTCACAAAAGAAATAATTTATTTCAAATTTAAAGCAACTCAATTTTCAATAGTTTACACAAACTAGTGCTTCGTCCTTGGAGACCAGAGAAATTGGAAATCCTCAATTTCTTGAGCTAGGTTTTAATTCTAAGAATTTTTGTTCTGTGGATCAAAAACCAAGTGATTTGTTTCTCCGTCTTAAAAGGTACCAGTACCAACATGCTCGTGAGTCCTTGCAGATCCAAAAAGTCTATTTCTACTGGATTTGTAGAGAAAGTTTTGCTTTTGAATGGTTTTCTGACTTATTGAAACACCTAGAAATGCAGGTAGGATTGAATCAACAAATTTATTTTGTTTCATTTGATTTTCAAAATTGTTGTTGATTAACGGATACATCCACTTGGCAATTTTATAGCTTTTTATATTGTCTGTAATAGCCAAACGCGAGGCGCGCTAGCTAATTAGAGGGTCGACCACAAAAATCCGTCTGTCAGTTTCTTTTTCCAAACCAAAAGAACCAAAGAGATTCAAACTCGCTCTTACTGACACACTGTGGAAACAAACCCTTTGTATGATCAAAGTTTCTGTGATACACTCAGTAGCGAGGCGTGGAAGCGTTCGTTTGAAAACTGCCACGATATTCTGTCTATTGCAGATGGACGGCGACAGTTCTTTTCTACAAATCAACATATTTCTAACTAAGTGGAACGCTGAAATGGTAAGGTGCATGTAAGAAAGCAGATTTGTTGTTTTACAAATGAGTTTTACTCATACAGATGTACACTCTCTTGATTTTACTCTTTCACTTTAATTATTCTCCATCCATCCGTCCTTCCTTCCTTCCTTCCGTCCTTCCTTCCTTCCTTCCTTCCTTCCCTCCCTCCCTCCCTCCCTCCCTCCCTCCCTCCTTCCTTCCTTCCATTCATCCGTCTTTCCTTTCTTAGTCCTTCCTTTCTTTCTCTTTCCCCCTTCCTTTTTCTGCCGTCACTTACTTCCTTCTTGCCTCCCTTACTCCTTTCCTTCCTTCCGTTCTTCCTTTCTTTTCTTCCTTACCCTCAAATAACTGTCTTCTTGCCATTCACGCTTGAAATACTTCCTAACTCATTCGTTTCTTTTCTAATTTTTCTTTACTTTCTTTCTAAATTACTTCACTATGACAACCATTTAGGCCAGAAGTATCTTGATGGAGGAGTCAACCGCTGACCGTGATCCTATCACTGGGTTGTTTTCCAGGACGTATTACGGTAGACCAAGTTGGTGTGAGATTTATAAAGACATAGCCAACGCCCATCCTAAGTAAGACTATAAACATTTTATCGTTCTTTATGCTGTTGCCATGACAGCCTGTCACCATGACAACCCATTTCATGACAATGCGTTGCCATGACAGCCATTTGCCATGACGATCGACTCAATGAAGTGATCCACGATTCCTGTCCATGAGTTTTCTGCCGATGATCTTTTCATGTGTTCCACGTGACCTATGACGTCATATTACAGACTTTAAGATCATGACCTCATGTCACACAAATGCACGTAATCTATGACGACATGTATAATATATACTTATGTCATAACATACTGACTCACGTGAACTACTTTGTTCATAATGTAAGATCCCTTGTCATGTTCCATAATTTCGAGACATGACGTCATATGATACGTCACGCACGTCACGTCACCTGATCTATGACGTCATTTTTCTCTCTTTGTTTCAGTACAAAAGTAGGAGTCTTCTTTTGTGGTCCATCTGGTTTGTCACATGACCTACACAAGATGTGCGACCAGTCGAACGACGAAGCTAAAGGCGTCAAATTCTGTTACAACAAGGAGAACTTTTAATGTATCTATAGAAAGCTGTTATTTTTACACGAACCTTTCCTTGCATGCCTTAATGATAATCTAAGTATCAGACCCCTGCATCGGCTGTGATATTATCTGATATTATTGAAATCATCTATAAGCCATTCTTTAGTTAGATCACACTTTGCAGACAGAGACGGTCGAAGGTCGTTTGTTTTTCAAACGATCTTCGACCATCGGATTATCAACTATTACTAATCGGGATCATGTCGGCTGTTTTAACACTGATTTTTGGAGCAAAACACAAGTCGTGACAGGCCATCGCCGACCTTATAACCACTGCCAAAATTACTTGGCACGGTTTTATTTTGAACATTTCTACCCATTTTTCATGTCTTTTGCAGTTCCCCACACCCCTTACAATTTTGGTAATTTTTACAATCACGGTCAATCCGGTTTAAAATAGGAAACGTGGAAATGACACACTTTTCGCACACTTTAAAAAATCCGAACTATGCTTTCTTCTCCCCTGAGGGCAGTTAGCGAATAAAGGAAGACTATTGTCGTAGCAAACGAAATATTTGATATTTTTTCTAGAATTATCATATTTAACAGACTTACAAACACACCACATCAGTCAAAGTTTAGTGGAGTTCGTTTTTATTAAAGAATACATTCTATAGAATGAAGTCAACCCAGTCGTGTGATAACCACTCTTGGAGCACAAGATATTGTTTTCAAAATAAACGGGAGACGACAGAGTGGATCACGTGACCTTGGGTTTTTGTTTTTTGTTTTTTTTTTGTTTTGTTTTGTTTTTTGTTCTTATTGTTTGCTTGTTTTTCTCAAGCATGTTAAGGCCTGGGAATTCTTTGTGGGGGGTCTAAAATCAATTTATTTTTGTTCTGAAGTCATTTACGTTTCAAAACGTACAAAAATTGGCATGGGCATGTAACTTGACGACCTTAAGATTTTAGGGTGAAAAGTTTGTGGATTTGGTGGTCACGTGGCCTTAAACCTCACCTTGATTTTGAATTAAAATGGGGTGATGGCTATCATCTGTACTTGAGACATTGTGGTATATTTTCACATCCCTCATGGACAAATATGAATCTGCCTTAACACCTGAACTACCATTGCTCATTTAGGAGATATTTGAAAATGTTTGATTGAACAAGCAGGTCACGTGACCTATTTTGCATAATATCTCCTAAATGAGCAATGGTGGTTCAGGTGTTAAGGCAGATTCATATACCTCTTAGAGGGAGAACTGAAAAAATGCTACAACATTTCAAGTACAGGTGATGGCCATCACCCCATTTTAGTTCGCATTTTGAGAGTGTATCGAAGTGAGGTTCAAGGTCACGTGACCACCAAATCCCCAAACTGTTCATCCTAAAATGTTAAGGTCATGAAGTTATGCATCCATGCAAATTTTGGTGAGGACTGAGCAAAAAACGAGGTCAGAAGAAAAATAAATCGATTTTAGCCGTAATTGGCCTTCAACCCAGGCCTTAACTTACTTGAGTTGGTTTTTGGTTTTGTTTTTGTTTTTTGTTGTTGTTTTTTTGCGTCTGGCGTTGCCGTTTTAACTCGAATCTGAGTCATTTCATGAGGGACGTAATGGCTAGAAGTTACTCTCACAGTTTGCAAAACGCGCCTCGCCATGCGCGAAAAAATGAAGTCACGTGGTCCTCTGCCGTTTCCTGTTTACGTGAAGCTTAAGAAACAAAAACAGGCCTATGCTAAATGAGGTCCGAAGAGTTGTAGAGAAAGATAGCCTCCTCTAGCTCATCTTGGGCTTCCTGTCTCCTATGACCGAGAGGGGACTGAGGCTCCAATTCTAGGGCCAATTCCCCTCGGTTAAGTTGACAAAGGAATCCCATGAAGGGTTGCCTGCAGAGGAGGCTAAGAGAGAGAGAGTTTGTCATGTGAGTTCTTGAAAGCCTGATGATAATAGCTCTAATTAATAAATAAATAAATATTAGATTTAATAAATAATCTTTTCACAGCAGCATATCCACAATGGTTCTTCATTTGCTGGCACTCACACTCCTGACTACCTCTACATTAAGTATTTTACATATATCGCTCAACTCACATGTTGATTTTTAATTGCTGAGGGAGGAAAAACCAGAGAACCCTCGTGGCATGGTGTAGAACAACACAAACAAACTCAATTCACATATAATCCAGCGCTAGAGGACTCGAACCCGGACCACACGGGGCATGAATGGCCAGTGCTCTCATTACTAGGCCAACCATGCCACCCCAGTCTAGCTAATTGAAGACTGATTCTTAGAAATTAAAATCCTGGATTTTCCGCTAATTGGAGTTTCAGGAATCAGCCCCATATCTCTCCTCTATCCTCGTGTGATAATCAACCTTTGTTTCTTCTACTGCCACTGGTTTAATGTCATTTTTCGGTTTCCAACACAAAAGAATAAACACGAGAAGGGAGGCAAAAATACAAACACTACCAGCCATGTAAAACGATGGGTTATACGAACCGTACGCATCGGCCATGAAACCTAAAAAATACAAAGATAGTCAAACATCTGAGCATGCGCGAGATTTCGCGGGCTTACGGAGCTTACGCGCGTTTGCGTCTTGAACACAGGAACCCCAAGCAGTAATTTTAGAGTTTCTTTAGATTTTCCCATATCATATATCATAGAGCTTAAGTTTGAGTACAGGTGAAGACAGGAAAGTACAAGGTGCAAAAGGCAGGTGACAGAATATACTACAATGTCCTTTCACTGAGGTTTTAGGGACTAAGTTTGTCTTCTGTGACCGTGTAGTTTTGCCGTCGAAGAACGGTGTATTTGTTTCACTGTAATGCACCTATCAATGTAAGTCCCGTGGGGGGGGTATTCGGGCAATGGGTGGGGATTTGACAGAAAATGCTTGTCCGTGGATGGGGAAATTGATCGCAAAGTCAATCCCCTGGGTCGGGATTTGATTTTTAGAAAGCGATTGGGATACCTGTGTTGTACAGAAGGCCAGGTCACTAAGTAAACACCTCGTGGTTTTTGGTTCGGCTTGGTGTAGTTGTCAAGGTGAGATGTCAAGGTAAGATGCACAAAAACAAAGCATTAAACGCTTTTTTATCATGTTAAATAGATGAAAATAGTCTTTGTAGATATAAATGTCAGTGAAATGCCATTTTTCATCGGCTCGATTGCCTGAACATGGCGGCCCATAAGCTTACATTAAGCTTATTGCTGCCGCAGCGGAGCGAGCCTGAGCGAGCGCAGCAAGGCAGCGATCCTATTTCAGTAGCTAGCTAAAATCGAGATTTGGATACGACCACAATGCTTAGCGAGTGTCGCAAAAAACAATAGATTTCTTTGTTCTTGCTATCCCACAATGCAAAATTACTTCTTACCACCATGCTTTGCAAGCCTACACTATAAAACCTTATGCGGCTTCTCATCGTTGAGTGTCAACTGATTACTTCATGTAATGCTTTGAAAACACTGCCATTTGTTATTATATTCAATTCATTATATTACAATTTCTTATACTATTTTTCGAAGTAATAATTACGGTAAATAGTAGCTTAAATAGTTCATCTGGTGCCTTTAAATTGCCTTGCATCGCCTCGTGCTTTTCGCATCTTCACGACAGATCTAATGTTTATCAAGATTTAGTTTCAAATAGAGCGGGGCAAAGGGCATACAACGGCGTGAAAGACAAGATGACAGCAATCCGGCGTCATGTAATAGTTTGTAAAAGCTAATGGTAGTCGCATGTAAAATGAGGTATTTGAAAACAAAATACATTCCAGTTCTTTGGAAATATTTTTTGCATATTCTGTAGTAATCATGCATTTTATTTCGCGCTTCGATTTCTGAAGCGAACAACCTTGAGCAATCGGTTTATTGTATAAGGAAAAACAATATTAGGCAGCACTCACTAAATGTCAATTAAGCTAGTATACACTCGTACTTCGCTCAATATTTCAGAAAATTGTCGTATTTTTATGAAGTTAAATATAAACTGTTCCGATATGTGTTCTTTAATATACAAATATATGGTGTAAAAAGTTTTTTTTTTTGGAAAACGCAGATGCCTTTGATGAAAGTCTCTAATGGAACCAAACAATATTGTGTGTCAGCCAGTTCGCTGGAAGAGTTGCTAGTAAAAAACTCAACAAGATGCTTCTGATTATTGGATTTGTGCAATTTGTTGTTTAATACAATTAAATAAAAAAACACTAACATTCTTTTGTATTGGAGTGGTGGAGTTATTTTAATATATTTGATTGACCCCTGGGTCGGGTTTTTATGCACCATTTGATTGAAAGCTTCTTCCCCACCCTGGGGATTTTGAATATTTTTTAAGGATTTTTGTCAAATCCCCACCCATTGCCCGAATACCCCCCCCACGGGACTTACATTGATAGGTGCATAACTGAATCTTTTCGATTGGGAACGTTTCACAGGCATGCATGCATGGTACACTCTGCCGGTGAGCCTAGTAAGATGCTCTCTGAGTCACTCTGAGGATCAGGTAGACGAAGACAAAAATGATGAGAAAGACAAAGGTCAAGAAACGACTCAAGGCGACTGGGGGGAATGCATAATTTATGGCCTCGTAATATAACTAGAAAAACGAGTTTTAGTTAAACCAGTTTTACCTGCTGTTGCTGGACCAAGAGCCATGGGTATCGCGAATGAAGCTAACCAGAGTCCATAAGCAATACCTCTTTGCTTCTCGCTCACTGAGTTTAGTATTATTATATTCATGGACGTAGAAAAACACCCGTCTGCCATACCAAATATGGTAACATAAGCTATCAGCCAATCAAAGCCACCCATTAGCGGGCAAATCGCAGTAGAAAGTCCTATGGTAAAAACCGAGACTTGATACAAGTATTGTGGTTTAACATGCTGTGTTGTCAAGTCCAGTATTTTACCAGTTAAAACACGAAATACTAGAGATGCGATTCCAAAATATATGTAGAGTCTTGAGGCTCGATAAGCAGAGTAGCCCAGTTCCTCGCAATATCGTACCTGTGAGAGGGAGAGATAGAGAGAGCCAGGGGAAGAATAATTATGAGTGCACAATAGTATCTGTGGGAGGGAGGGTAAGGTTGAATTGGTTTATCGAAGGCAACGCGATTAATTTCACGCTAAGGTTTGTTATGAATCCACCAAAATAATATCTCTCAGTGATGATCTGCTACATCGTATGACAAATATTTTTCGCTGACGTTTTGCTTGACAAATCCTAGAAATTTTAATATTTTGCACGCGGCAAAACGACTGCGCATGCGCGAGTTTTCCTGGACTTACGAGCGTCCGCGTCTTGACCACAGGAAGCCCAAGCAATATTTTTTTTTAGAATTTTACCAATAGGTTTTTCCATATATCATATATTTGAGCTTAATTTTGAGCACCCCTGCATGCAAACAGAAAAGTACTTTTTGCAAAAGGTAGGCGACAGAATATACTATAACGTCCTCAAACTGATCTTTTTGGGACTAACTTCTGTGGCATAGTTACCGCCGGCAAAGTACACACCGAGATCTTTTCACAAGTCGCGCATGCGCGGTACATTTTGCCATGGTGGCATTTTACACTTACCAAATGTAATTTAGGAACTGGAGCTCCGAAGCTGATAATAGCCGTTGATAACGTACATACAAACCAGGTTGGATTTCTCCATAAAGGGAGGGCTCTTCCATGTTCTGACTGTAACTGGTCACTAGTTTGTCCCGTAAAATCTTGAGTCTCTACCGACTCAACGACGGGATCAAATGTACAAGACAGAAAAGCTGCCAAACAGGCTAAACCTGATAAAACGAGAAATGTATTACGCCAACCAATCATCGTCAAGCAAGCTTGGGTGATTGGGGTGATGATAAAAACCCCGGCACCAGGCCCCGCGGCAATTAACCCGGTAGCTAGAAATCGTTGCTTATCAAAATATCTCGTGACAATAAGAAACACAGAGGTGTAGATACAACACATGCCAAACGCTGAGATTACACTGTATGAAAGAAATAGCAGGTAGACGTTAGGGATCTGGGACGAGAAGATAAAGCCTGACGTCATAGTAATGGATCCAAATATGGTAACACAGCGACATCCAAGTTTTTCGCACATTTTTCCTGCTATTGGTCCGCAGAGATAGGCAAACGACATTCCAATAGATCCCACCATTGCTACAAAGAAATACATTTTATTAGTAGCTTTTGTACATAATAGACGCCATGATGGATTTCACATTGTAATGCCATGTCAAAAAACTTTTCCCAAGTTTTGCCTGTGCGTTTTTGTCACAAAAAATATATAAAAAATCCTTAAAGTATTTCCATTTTGAAATGCAAAATAGAACCAAGAGAAATGGAGTACTATTTGTATGCACGAGTGTGTTTTTTTTTACCTGTTAAGCCTTTACCAGCCTTAAACTCATCCAATATGGCGGGAAAGAGGATCCCAAAACTTCCTAAAATCCCCGTAACAACTGTATTGGATACCAGGCCACACAGGCAAACTACCCATGACCACTTGCTGTCGCTTTGTCGTTTAACACCACAGCAGTTGCTATTGAGAACCATTCTAATGCAACTGGTTTTCATCTCTGAAAGAAATCAATCAGTAAATAAGTGAGTGAGTGAATCAATTTATCAAATAGATTCCATTTTTCCGTGCGTCTGTACTCTAATAGATACACAGATGACGTCAAAATGTGGCACCAAGTAGTGACTGTTGTTCTCATCACATTTTGACGTCTTCTGTGCATCTATTAGAGTACAGAATTCACGAATAAATGGAGTCTATTTGTTGTATATAATAATCATCAAAACATTTCAACCAATCCGAGCGCGCGTAAGATTCAATGACGTCATCTATGCGTGTGTACTGTAATAACACACGGTTCTCGACCAATCAGAGCACGCGTAATATACAATATACGCACGAAACCTTGAGAATCGCCCTTTTTTCCATTAGTATTGCTAAAGGATTTGTGTATAGTTTCCTGTGTTAAACACCCTCTTTCACTAGAACCAAACATAAGACTAATGCGATGTCAACAGGAAATTAGATTTCTCTGTTGTTAGTCTTGTCGATACCTCTCACAATCGCACACTCTCTTATAGCTAGTCTAATAAACGAGTTGGCAGCACGATCCCTAGAAAGTCCCTCTAAAGGCCCGGCCAAACGAGAAATGTTGGATGACCCAACACCATCCAACATTGTTGGACGATCCAACATTTTGTCGTTTGGCCACCTTGTTGGATGGTGTTGGATGGAGCACCCAACATGTTGGATCGAGTTTGAAGTCCGTCAAACATATTCTATTCAACATTATCCAACATTTCTTTTGTTCTCGTGTTGGATGTGCGATGTTGGATCCGTTTGGCCGGTCCTTCCAACATGTTGGACGCACGCATGGGTGATTTTATAAACCATAATAGACTTTGCGGTTGTTGTTTATGGCAATGTTGGATGCCGTTTGGCCACCCAAGAATTTGTTGGGTTATCCAACAATGTTGGATCGTCTAACAATGTTGGATGGTGTTGGGTCATCCAACATTTCTCGTTTGGCCGGGCCTTAACACTACAGTATAAACGTTACACCAGATCAAGGCCTATCCCATGCAGGTCCTTAAGTCGCCGTTTTTTACAGCAACTTAATGCAAATAATTCGTTTGAAGAAAATGTGGAGAAATTTGTGTAAGTTTTAAAGGCGTTATACGGCGATTTAAGATGTTTTAAGGCAACTCATTAAAAGAGTTGAATTATTAAACTGAAATTAACTTAAGGCTACTTTAGGCTACATCGAGTACTGTTAAGGCGTTTTACGGCGTTTTAAGGCAACTTATCGGTCCTGGAGTAGGCCTATAGATCAAGAGAACTGCTTACAAACCTTGCAATGGAACATCTTGGATTGAATGTTGGCTGCTTTCAATCGTCTCCATCATAAAACTGGTGGATATACCAAGAAAGACTTTCTAGATCATCACAGTGGATTTTCAGGCGCAGGGCTATTTTTCCTGTTGAGATGAACTGTTTTATCTGAAATGTCAGCAGCATAGAAAGCCAATGAACCGACGGGATGCTTGCGTTCGTTTGTTATGATCATCACATGGGACTCTAAACGTGGTACAAAATACAAACAGTTACAGCCTGTAACTCAACGGTTTCGAAACGGTTGAGTTCAGTTGAGTCAAGACACGTACTTTTCCAATCACTGAGATGTCAGAAGACAGATCCCTGTGGGGGACTCCGGTCGTAAATGGACGGGGGTGCTCGTCGTACCTTTTAGGGGTCAAAATCTGCAATCTGGTACCTTTTAGGGTGTCTCAGACTTAAGTGGACTACCAGAGACATAGCTGGTACCTTTTAGGGACTGTTTTGGGGTATAAACTACCTAAAATAAGCGTGAAAGGGACGATTTCGATGATCTGAATTGAATCTTCAAAGCACATCGATAAAAAAGTGTTTCATTACTTTAATTCTTTATTATTGTTTTTAAATTGGTACCTTTTAGGGGTAGAAATCAATTGTTGCCACCTTTTAGGGGTTATTTTTAAAATTTCCGACGAGCATCCCCGTCCTCTTATATATAGGAGTCCCCCCGTGGTCAGACTGAGCTATTATCTTATTCCTTTGGTTCCTTGATGTTCTTAATCCCCTGAAATCCCCTCTCCTGATTATTCGACCAATCAAAGGAATAAATGGATTATACGCTATATGGGCTCTAGACTCAGCTTTCAGCAGTCTGGGTTTCGTGCGTTCGCGATACATGTGAGCCTACCGGGGCTCAGATGCTTGTTCCGCTTGGAAAATTGAAGGGTGCATCAATCAGTAATTTTAAAATTAATTTGAATAATCTGAGCGAACTATTTGAATAAATAAATGAATAATCTAAAGAAGTGAATAAATATATGAATAACTGGTAATTGAACAAATACTCTGACACTGTTTTCGAATGCAAAAGAAAAACGCCTTTTTCAATATGGACACATATCTTTTCCTTCTTCCTTTTTTGTTTTTGTTTAGTTTCTGTTTTTTATTTGTTTGTTTGTTTGTTTATTTGTTTGTTTCTTTCTTTCCTTCTCTCTCTGTTTCTTTCTTTTTCTTTTTCATTCTTTCTTTTTTTTTTCCTTCTGTCTTTTCTTTCGTTCTTATATTGGGCCTTCTGTGGTTCATTGTTATTACCGCTGTACCGGTAATGTGGGCGCACTCACCAACCATAATAAAACATCTAACTCCAAAAAAAACCTTTGCGTTTTTAAGCGGAAATTTGTAATGACCCTCTCTTTACAATGTACCAGGAATATAAGGTGAGTATCAACTCTGTGTATCTTTTCCTTTTGGAATTCTTTTTTCAACAGAGGAGACTAGTAACTTACATGCAAATCATTCTTGTTTTTGTCATTTTTCCAAAAAGATGTTGAACTATTGCGTTTTGGATTTGATGCAAGTTTGCAAGGAAGAAAAACTTCTAGTTCTAAACACTTGTTAGTAATAGCCTACCTAATTATTTCTAAATAAATATTACTACTGTATTTTTTGCAATTCTGATTTGTATGTTAACTTTAATAGGTGAAATGTTATTCATTTCAATGTTTTCTCATAGATTTTTCACGAGTTACTCAAAGGCACTCATTAAAGAAAAAACAAGATATTTTCAAACTATCCATTTTGAAAATCTTTCAAAATGTTTTACAAAAAATGAGGTAGGTAAAATATCCACATATCTGTAGTTCTTTAATTGGAAGGAGAGAAAAGAGAGAATTCATCCTTTCAGGTGATATTATAAATCAAAGTTGCTGTGTCTTTTAAATCCATGCGGACACAATCAAATGTTCTCCTTTTTTTGCAACATTGTACAATCAGTTGCAAAGTTTATAGACTCATGGAGCAACTAATGCGTGTAGTCAAGCAATCATATATTTGACTGTGTTTAGTCTATGAGGTAGTTAAGTTTCTTCTCTCATGATTAGTCAAGCAGACAGTCAGTCATTTATTATTCTGATAATTTCCTTGCAGCATTTAAAATGGAGAAACTTTCACAACTATAAACCATCTTTTCAGTTACAGGTAAAAATAGAATGTTGATATGATGAAATAGAAAATTTATTACCAAATGGAGTTCTATATTGTTCTATTTGTTCATATGAAGGAAGAGACACTCACAAGAGTTTTTTTGACAATAATTTGCTGTGGGCTCTGTGGTGTGTACTATTACTTTAAGTACACACACACCATTATCTCCGTACTCTTCCTGCACAGTGGTGTAGGCTCATTTAATTTCCTCTGAACCAGGCCGTTTGTTAATGTGGAGAGGTCGAGAGAAAGAGGGTCTTTGGTTTAGCATCCTTATCCAAGAAGATTATCTACCCATTTGCAGATGTAATTACAAAGGTAGCACCTTCTCCTCAATTATTTAAGGACCCTGAGTGTTGGCCTGGCCAGGAACTGAGCCCCAACCTCCCCTACAAAACACTGCTACACAAACAACTGAGCCAAGGAGATGGTGAACTAAGTTGCCTTACGGTTACTTCCTGTTGTGATTCAGACAGTATTATTATAAAGAAATATAATACTGCACATAGTTTTCTGCATTTAAGAAATAATGGTAACAAAATGACTTAGTGGACTTATTCCAATAAGCCCCAATTGTGTCTATCAGCCCTAATATTGTCATTTGCTGCGACCTTGTTGCTTTACCAGTCATAAGAAATCTGTTCTAGATATCCCAGTGTCCATGCATTATGGTGAACTTTGTACCTTATGACCTTAGATGGGGCCTATTCATTATTAGCCAAGCCCTACCCCGGGACTCCTATAATGATGAAGGGGATGCTCATCGGAAATTTTGGAATTGACCCCTAAAAGATACCTGTCTGAATGGGAGTGGCAATAATTCATTTCTACCCCTAAAAGGTACCAATTCAAAAACAATAAAAAATTAAAGTAATGAAAGAGTTTATGTACCCCAAAACAGTCCCTAAAAGGTACCAGCTATGTCTCTGGTAGTGCACTTAAGTCTGACAGAGACACCCTAAAAGGTACCAGATTGCAGATTTTGACCCTTAAAAGGTATGACGAGCATCCCCGTCCATTTACAATCGGAGTCCCCTCTCCCCCTGGTAGCCAAGCCTCATTTATTTGCTGTAAAGAACTAAAAATCAATTATTACATGATGTACAGAGCATAATTATATATATATACATTGTATTTCATAATAAACTGATTTATAGAGGCGTGTTGAGTCAGACTGGCTTAATCTACTGACAAAAATGGCTGACACATCACCTGAAGATATTGACATACCAGGATCATCCAGAGACCAAGTAGTGCAGATCAGGTCTATGTTGAGTAGAGCTGTGAGGGTAAAACGAACCCAGGAAGGAGGTGACTTAATGCCAAATGTAAGTAAATTATACTACAAACCAACAAGTAAAGGTAGAGTTAGTAGCTTCATTTAGGAGTACATGTGCAGTCAAACATTCTGAAAGTGACCACTTGAAATGTCAAGTCTAGGCAGTGACCTACAGAAGTTGGTCAACTACGAGAGCTTCCAGCTACATTGATTTCAATGGAAAACCAGATAATCTTTGTATTTTGGAAAAATGATTCTTTACAAAAAGTGTTATGAGAGGTGATTGCTTAATGGCTGGTTTGACTAAAGTACACTTTGTATTTTGCTTTTCTTTTATTAATTAAAGTACCTATAAATAAGTCCCCATTAAAAGTTTACTGACAATGGGACTTCATTAGACAGGGGCTTATTCAAAAATTGTAAAGAAATTCTTAAACAAAATATCATTTTGATGTTTTCTAGGCAATAGCAAAAGAAGTCAGACATTTCTACAATGAGCTTACCTCTCAGGTATGAAATATAATGTCTGGGATTGTGCCATGATGGACACCTCTATAGGACAGACACTTCTCTATGACAGACACCTCTAGAAGACAGACACCCTTCTATGGTGGACACCTCTATAAGACAGACACCCCTCTATGATGGACACCTCTATAAGACAGACACCCCTCTATAATGGACACCTCTATAGGACAAACGCCCTTTATGATGGACAGCTCTATAGGACAGACACCTCTCTATGACAGACACCTCTATGAGACAGACACCCCTCTATGATGGACAATCCTGTCTTTCGATTCATTTACAGGTAGAAAAGATGGCCTTCTTTCTGATCATGGAGCGTGATCTGGGTGTCAACCACCAAGAAATTTGTGAGGTTGCTGAAAGTCTCCTAAGAGTTAAGGTAAAAACACCCTTGCCCCTACCTATCTGTTAGAGTAAATTTCGTATGACTGTGAAAACAGCACTGCACAGTCACAGCACAGTTATGGCAGGATTTTTGAATGTTTTTATAGACATCATGGCACTGACACAGTCATGGCACAGCGCTGTCCATTTCACACATACAAAATCTGCTCTACATACTCCCTTCTACCTGGATAAGACTTTTTACTCACACGTACCCCTACAGGCAAATCAACCTATTGAAGACGTAGGTGAGGCACACACACACACACACACACACTATCCCATCCAATAGTGAAGAGGTAATAGCCATAAACCCCACCTCAGCCATCCCACCCCACATCCAGGTGAAACAGACTAATAGTAATAAACCCTATCTTACCTCAGTCTGACCTTCCCAGTACATCCAATACTTACCGTATGTATCAGAAGATACTTTTCTTCTCTGTCCATCCAAGCCAAACCCCACCCTCCACTCTACATATGACATATTGTTACTCTCCCTACCCTCCTTGGTAAATCTACCTTTGTTATTTTAGGATCAAGGAATTCAACCCCACCCTCCCCCTACAAAGGACATATTCTATCATTACTATCCCTACCCTCCTTGGTAAATCTACCTTTGATATTTTAGGATCAAGGAATTCAACCCCACCCTCCCCCTACAAAGGACATATTCTATCATTACTATCCCTACCCTCCTTTGTAAATCTAAGTTTGTTATTTTAGGATCAAGGAATTCCTGCGGTCCTTCGCGCTGAAGACCGTCTACGCCAAGTTTTGGAGCCACATTATATCCAACTATTATCTAATATCAGTAGACTGGAGGGTGGTGTTAAGTTTATCGTGGATTTACGCAACGATTTATCGGTAACGTCTTACATAATGGGTCTACGTAATTACGTCTTGCCTTGTGCGACTATCTAATTAGTTCTAACGTTATGGTCTATGCAACTAAGCCAAACGTTATGCGTCTACGTAATTACGCATCTAATTACGCCTACATTATACGTGTACGTAATTAAGCCGCTAATTACGCCTACGTTATGTGTCTACGTAATTAAGCCTTACGTTATGTATCTACCTAATTACGTCTTGCATTGTGCGACGATCTAATTACCTCTTACATGATGATTCTTTGCAATTACGTAATACGTTATGCGTCTACATTACGCCTTACGTTATTACATTGTGCGTCTACTTAATTGCGCCTTACGTGTAATTTCCCCTTATGTTATATATCAAGGTCATTACGACTTCCATTGTACATCTATCATTGTGCGTCTATCTAATTACGCCTTACATTATGCGTCTACGTAATTGACTTATAACGCTATATGTTTACGTATCCGGTTTGCCTTACGTTGCGTCTTACGTAACAAAAAGAGCAAGGAACTGGGTCCAAGTTTGAAAAGCCAACTTAATTAAGGTTCCAGAAAAAAATACCCCATTACATGGAAGAGTAGCATACAACAAGCCTGCTGACCAAGTTGGAGCATGTTTGACTCAATAGAAACAATGTTATGAGCATTCAAACCCTGCCAAAATTACAAAGAAATGTATGGTGTCCAGCCAAAACGTCCAGCCAAACCATACATTCTCTGTATTTTAAGAAAAATGTGAAACATCATAATTCTATTTACATTTGCTCAAACCTGATCAAATTCTCAATTCGTACGTATTTTGATGTGTTCTTTCTTATTATGGAGCAGTCTGTTTGTGAATTAACTCATATCTAAGAAACTTGGTTCCATTCTCCTGTTCGTTTTGTTACTGGATAATTAAGCATTACGTATGAAATATGGCTTATTTCTATTATATTATTTTTGCTGTGGTTTCAGGAAATCCTCAGTAATCAGTCAACAATAACTCATCGACAAGAACTCCAAGATCTTAGCTCATCGATAAAAACACTTTTAGCTCAGTGGTTTTCTGTTGGACTTTTGGATTTGGAAAGAATTACCTGGAACTCATCGTGTAGTATTTTAGAAAAGGTTCAAATATTTATTTTAATTTGTTAACAAAATTGCGTATTTGTGTTTATTGAGGGCGTCTGTTTTTGGTACGCCCGCTGTATGAAGACAATTTAAAATCAGAGATTCGATTCTTCCGTGCGTCTGTACTCTAATAGATGCACAGATGACGTCAAAATGTGGTGAAAATAAACACTAGCCTTGGAACAAAAGAGTAAGTAAAAAGTGAATATTCGGAGCATATTTTGACGTCTTTTGTCCATTTATGAGTATAAACACAATCTTTATCAAATATTTCTACTAATTAAAGTGTGCATTATATTCTGTGACGTCATCCGTGCATCTGTTCTCTAATAACACATGGTTATCGACCAATCAGAGCGCGCGAATTATACCAATTATTATATAATTGATTTTCTGTTGAACAGATAATTCGTTACGAGGCAGTCCATACTATCCAAGGATGGGATGATTTAAAAAGACGTCTAGCTCCAGATAGAAGATGCTATGTATACACACATCGATCTATGCCTCGAGAACCAATCGTAGTCCTTCACACAGCCTTGGAGTATGACATACCCAACAACATACAGGTATGGCGTAGTATACATTTGTATGTGAAATTTTAGGCCACGTCGTCCAGGGTGGCCAAGGGGTAGCAACCTCTACACATCAAATCACGCAAAATGACGTGAACATGACGTCAAAATGTGGTGAGAATAAAAAGGTATGCCACGAGACGAAGTCGAGTGGAGTGAATCTTGTTCTCACCACATATTGACCCTCGGAAAAATAGAATCTATTTTATGTAATGTTTATGGAAATATTTCAACCAATCACAGTGTGTGTACGATTCAGTGACGTCATCTATGCCTTGACTGTAGTAACACGCGGCTCTCGACCAATCAGAGAGCGCGTAATATACTAATTATACAATATGTGTTATAATGTTTACAAGTGTATTTGTCTTTTGTCAGAGTATTCTTAGTGAGCCAGAAGTAGATATCGATGAATGTGAATACGAACTGGAAAATAGAACAACTGCAGTATTTTATTCTATATCTTCAACACAAAAAGGCAAGGACAGCAGAAAACGTATTTTGTATAATATAATTCTCATAAGGTAATTGTGTCATATAATATACATAATGTAATTGTTGTACAGTACAGTACACTTTATACTATCATCATCATCATCACTCTTAGCCGTATCAACATTATACATGCTCTACTGTTCCACTAGATGTTAGAACAGTTTTCATATGACTCTCAAAACCGCACGGTTATGGTAGGAATCTTGAATGTTTTTATGGACATTACGGCACTTAGACTAACTGACCGACGGGCACGGCACGGCGCGGTCCGTTTCACACTCATACGAAATCTGCTTTAAAAGGACAATATAAGAATTAACATCAGCTAGCACAAACATCATCATCATCATCACCATATCATCCTGTGTTAGTTTTAGCAAACACAACGCGACGTTAAAGAGGACGCCGCGCGCGCGGACGAATTTTGTTCGAAATGACCGTTGACATCGCCGACGTCAAGAAGGGGACATGAAAACAAGCGTCCTGAACGTGGCTTCCCGACCTTGTCACGGTAGTCACGCAACGAACGAATGTGATATATTCGTCATCTAACGTCCTGTTTTCACGTCACGTTTGCTAAATCACTCTATATTGATTAAGAATATATTGTTGTATATTTATTTATAGGTCTGATTTAAATAATTTAATGATGATTTTAAATAATTTTAATAATTTCTAGGACTAAGTGGGGTCGATCTGGGGAACTTTCTTATCAAACACGTGGTACGTGAACTCCAGCATGAGTTCCCTAACATCACACAGTATGCTACTTTGTCTCCAATACCTAACTTTCGTCGCTGGCTTCTTCTGCATCTCAACGATAGCATCGATACTGAAGGTATTCCATCAGTCTTACTGGGAAATACAGTACTGAGGGTACAATAAAGTGTGTTGTTGTTGTTGTTGTTGTACAACATCTAATTACAACACCTCCATAATACGGACACCTCTCTATAACGGACAGGTCTCTATGTCCCAACAGTTGGAATCTCCATACATTTCCTTAGAAATGAAACCTCTATAAAACAGACACCTCTCTATAACGAACAAGTCTATATGTCCCAACAGCTGGAATCTCCTTACATTTCCTTAGAAATGAAACCTCTATAAAACAGACACCTCTCTATAACGGACTGGTCTCTATGTCCAAACAGCTGGAATCTCCATACATTTCCTTATAAATGAAACCTCTAAAAACAGACACATATTATGAACAGTTTTCTTCTGCCACTTGGTTTCCGCTTTTAATAAGTTTTTCTGTATTATTGTTTACCTTACATACCGATTCCTCTTTCTCCTTTATTTTAAGACAAAATCTGATTCTAATTATTCTTTTGTTATTCCGCAAAGCTTACTGGGAAATATTTTGACACAGGAAGCCCATATGCCTCATCGTTGTCGTGTAACCTATTCCTATTGATCTTTTGAAGGCAGCACCTCAGATGGATCAAACAGCATTCTGTTAGACGAGGAATGTCAGAAACTTTTCGAGTACCGTAGAGATCAAAGTCCTACTGCTACATTCAAGGTACTTGTTTCATTTCATCTTTCTGATTCCTCCCATTTTACCTTGTTTCATTCTGTTTCATCCATTTGCTCCCGTTCTACCATTTATCCCCTCCTAGTATTGTGATTACAGTATTCCCACAATATTCGTCCTTTCCAATCATTTTCTATTGATATGATTTCTCCAAGGACTTGATACAAATCATAGACTGGCACCAAAATACAGATATCGTTGAATATGTCAAGACGCCATTAATGAGACTTTGCGCTAGGTAAGGATGGCTATTTGTTTATGACAATAATTAGTTAGATACTAGCAAGGATGACAAAACATTTAAGTATAAGGGGGGGCTACCGTCCGTCCGTTTTCTGAAAAAAATGGACTTCATCGAAGGGGTGCGAGTTAAATGTCATTATAAGTTCGTGTTATTTTGTTTACTTAATAACCGCCGCCCGGTTGGCTCAGTTGGTTGAGCGTCGGTCTCTCGTGCGGGAGGTCGGGGTTCGAATCCCGGCCGGACCAACACTCAGGGTCTTTAAGTAATTGAGGAGAAGGTGCTGCCTTTGTAACTACATCTGCAAATGGTATTAGACCTTCAGGTCTTCTCGGCTAAGGACTTTACTTCCTTAATCTGTATGTGGGGGACATTAAGGAACCTGTTGAGCTGTTCGTAAGAGTAGGGGATGTCTCCTGGTTCAACATTCTGGTCTTACTACTAACAAACTCTAAGCGCATTTGATTATATACCAATAGATATTTGCGCTATATAAATGCAATTCATTTCATATTTCATTTCATTTCATTAATAGATATTTGTTTGAAGAGAAACGAAGAGGTTTTGCCATGGATCCTGTTGGTAAGAAATATTATTAGTACCCGGACACAAAAGCAATTTTTTCTTGCAGTTTTTCTGTAACATCGCGCGCGACACAGAATTGTACCGTGTGTTCATCCTTGTAACATTTGCAGGATCGAATTCTACTTCTGCAATTCTTTCTACAATATTGCGCGCAACACAGTTGTACCGTGTGTCCACCTTTGCAACAATTGCGCGCAAGAGTGGAAGGATTAGGATCGAATTCTACTTCTGTAACATTTTCTGTAACATTGCGCGCAACACAGAATTACACTGAGTGTCCACCTGCAATGTTGCGCGCAACAGTTGAAGATTTAGGATCGAGTGCTACTTCTGCAACATTGTACGCAACATTGCAGAGGTGGACACACGGTGTAACTGTGTTGTGCGCAACACTGCAGGGATGGACACACGGTACAACTGTGTTGTGCGCAACATTGCAGGGATGGACACACGGTGCAACTGTGTTGTGCGCAACATTGCAGGGGTGTACACACGGTGCAACTGTGTTGTGCGCAACATTGCAGGGGTGGACTCACGGTGCAACTGTGTTGTGCGCAACATTGCAGGGGTGAACACACGGTACAACTGTGTTGTGCGCAACATTGCAGGGGTGGACACACGATGCAACTGTGTTGTGCGCAACATTGCAGGGGTGAACACACGGTACAACTTTGTTGTGCGCAACATTGCAGGGGTGGACACACGGTGTAACTGTGTTGCGCGCAACATTGCAGGGGTGAACACACGGTGCAACTGTGTTGTGCGCAACATTGCAGGGGTGGACATACGGTACAACTGTGTTGTGCACAACATTGCAGGGGTGAACACACGGTACAACTGTGTTGTGCGCATCATTGCAGGGGTGGACATCCGTGCAACTGTGTTGCGTGCAATGTTGTAGAAAGGGTTGCACCGTGTGTCCGGGCCTTTAGGTCAATTGAGGTTCTGTCTTTATCAATGATTAACTCTTTGTCTTCCAATATTTTCAGCTAACTTTCATATTCGCAATGGTGCGTGGATGTGGAGATTAAACTGGCTAGCAGACACTAGTCCACGAGGTCTTGCTAATTCCTTTGGTTTAATGATGAACTACAGATATATACTAGAAGATGTGGATCGAAACAATCAGCAGTATTTATGCAATGGAAACATTGCTGCTCCTCAACAATTCCTTGATTTACTAAGGAAACAAAATTGAAAAAATTGTAATATTCGTGGGGTGGGGAGGGAAGGGGAGGGGAGGGGTGGGGTGGGGGAGGGGAGGGGTGGGGCGAGAGTGATCCTATGAATTCAAAGGGGTGATTGACAGGAACACAAAACAAAACAGTCTGTTAAGGCCCGTTTCAACTTTTTTTGCAACGTTGCGCGCAACAAGATGGTTGTAGGGGTTGTCACACGATGCGAATTGTCCTGTGGAGTTTTGCCTTTATGGCTTGAGAGAGGAGTCAAACTGCTGAAAGACTGAAAGTCAGGCTGGGCCATCGCTTTTCAGTACGATGCAAATGCGCGCAACGTTGCAGACGTACAACTCGATTGTCCTACAACTTTTTCACGTAATGTGACGCGCAACTCTAGCAAATGTTCGTGTTTATCCCCTCCATAGGCTCCAGCAGTAGCGAGCGCACAAACCCACGCAAGCTAGAGATTGAACCAGGACCCTCCCACCCCCAAATTCCTTCAGAGTTAAGATGCGGTTGAGTACAGACGCCCTACTGTCGACGTCCTTCGTCGGACTACGCGAACCTTAAATAAAGTGTGGATTTACCTGCGTATGTACTTACGTAAATTACGTACGTAATTGCGTCGGCAGTATGGTTTTCTAGTGGCGTCCAAGCCTCAACAGAAATTAATTTTTAATCAATTCTTACTAAGGCTCTTATGTTCCTACCGTAAGGTATTAATTGTAATATATGCTTGTAGAAGTCGATAAAATATAAACTTTCATTATAAACTCTGTATCGATGTTTTTTTTCTTTCGTAGTCTCTTAGAGGAATAGTCGTGATATCATGTAGATTTTGACTAAGCAACTAAAACATCACTGAAAAGGGGGGCTCCAACTAATACATGAATATAATAGTAATCATCCCCCTAAAAAATGCCGCCTTCTCTAGTGGTAGTTTTCTTCCCTCAAATTCAAATGCAGTAAAACCTGTCATTACAGACACCTCTAGAATACGGACACCTCTAGAATGCGGACACATAATACTGACACCTCTAGAATACGGACACCTCTAGAATACGGACACCTCTAGAATCACAGACACCTCTATAATACGTACACCTCTAGAATACTGACACCTCTAGAATGCGGACACTTATAATACGGACACCTATAATGCCAGGACTCGATATTACCCGATACCGAATCATGATGCATTCACGTTCTGTTTTAAGGTGGCGTTACATGAGACGATTTTTAACAACGATTTTCCGCGCAACGTTGCAACAACTTGCAATATTTTGCGTTGCGATTTTCAGACTTGGATTCAAAAACTCGCAACGCGTTGCCGAAGCGAAAATTGCAAGGAAAATCGTTCCAAGTGTCATACTACACATGAAAGATTTTTAACGCAACGCCGTTGCGCTGAAAATCGTCGTTAAAAATCGTCTCGTGTAACACCGCCTTTATGAAACTTTTTCGGACCTTTGGTGTGCGGTTTGAAGAGATTATATAGTACAGAGGAGCGGAGGAATTCAGGTTGAAGAATTAAGAGATACGATACAATGCTGATTGAAATCAAAGTACATCACAGTGAACGTATGTAAAAACTGATGACATTAGTGTTATTAAACTCGAGATAAAGTCGAGAGGCAAAATTTGAAATTGAATAAGAAAACGAACATTATAAAGGCGGACTGGGCAATACTGTGAAGACCTTAGCTTTAATTGAGGGAAAACAATCATTTAACTGTTTCTTTCTTTCTTCCTCTCTCTTCCTTTAATAATTCCTTTTTCTCTTTTTTCTCTTTCTCTTTATTTCATTTATTCTTACCTTTTTATCCTTGATCTTTTTCAATTTCTTTCTTTTGTTAGTTCTTACGTATTTTATTCATTGATAAATTTTGATAATTTTTTATCAGAAAAAGAAAAATGAAGTAACAGAAAAAAAAAAAGAAAAAAATTTCTGTCCGTTTCGAGGCTCGAACCTGGCTCACTTGATTCAAAGTTCAAGGGTTTTCCAACTGCGCCACCGGGACACGTAATTTGCACAACAATAGACCGTCCATTCATAGGATACACTAGGTTATTTTGTCCTCCAAGTCCCTCAGTAGACCAGTTAGTCTAGTGGTAAGGTGCAGTCATTTACGGCCTAGGATCCGACTGTTTCCTCCCTCTTTGACTGCGAAGCTCGCTGCGTTCTACCGATAGCGCGGAAGGGGCCGAAATCTCCATCCTATACGTAACATGCGATGATTCAGCGATTTGTCTGGATGCATGGTCGGATTTTTTTTAGTTTTGCATAAAATTAGCATACTAATTTACTTTCGGTAGCAGGTTCGAGCCTTGCCTGCGTCAAAGACTTTTCTTTTTTCTCCTTTAAAATATTCGTTAACGATTTTATTTTTCTTTTCTCTTTGTTTTCGGAAGGACAAGATAGTCTTTGACTTGAAAATTAGGTTTGGGACTTCTGCCTATGAAAATTAAACGACTGTTTTTCACTGAACACAATTTAAAAATTATTCCCCATCGAGGACAAACCATTTATACATTCTTAGGTGCTGCAGTTCATTCCATACTTAGAACCTCACTTAGGATTTCTGAACTGTTACACACACTTCCAAGTACGAGAACTACGTCCCCCCTCCCCTCCCCCCTCTCCCCCACTTTCTTCGTTGCCTCTCATTCCCTCCTCTATGTCCCTTTGCCTCGAGTAATTGTTTCAAAGAATCTTCTTCCTGCTGTTATTTTTTAACCATGCAAGTTCATTGATTTATTGCATGCATCTTTGTATGTCATTGTGAAGACATCGAAGTTGTGAGCATCTATTATGCTCTCACACTTCCGGCATTTCTCTCTCTCGGAGTTCCTGTGTCACACCACTATCCCCAGTCAACAAAGATGGCGGACTAGCAAAACAGCTTGATGTCAAAAAGCTGGGCTAATTTGCTCTCTTTTTGGGGATTTTTCCTAAATCAATCAAAATGAGCCTCCAACAGAAAGTTCAAGCTTTGCTTCAGTCTGACGAAAAGTGTCTACATATATCCTTTGTTTACATTTTAGTTGGAAACTGTTGTCGATGTCTTTGCACATCTCCTGTAGCTCTGTTGAATGTCTATTTATTGATAATTGGCCTCAAGTTTAAAACTTAGATAATTAGAATTTAATTTAGTTTAGTTAGAAATTTATTTCCTTGGCTATGATATTGTCTTTCTGTTTAATGTAGAACCAAAAACGAAGGAAGGAAGAGTTCATCCCTTAATCCTTACATAAATTCATTAATGTTATTCTGAATAATTTGTGAACTGGTAGTTTCAGCTCGAAATCCATCGTATTTAAATTAATATCAATTGCTATTTAAACAACAGAAAGAAAAACTGCAAATTTCTTAATTTGTGCTAATACACAGTAACACTAATCGACAGTTACAAATTCTCCGAAATTTCAGTTCTAAGTTATAATTTTGTTCAGAGAATTTCAAACGATGTGACCAAAATTTGAACTTAATTTTTACTTGTCAAAAAATTAAACTTACGTCGAGTTTTACCTCCCTGTATCAAATATTAATAAGTTACAGATTTTCTAGATATCTCTTTTATGAGCTGTAAGATTGCATATCACTTGAATGGAATATTATACCAATTTTGAGTTAAGTGTGCTGTTTACATATATTCCTTTAGATAAGGAATTTTTCATCAAAACTTTGAAGATGTATACATTGAAATATCATGAACAGAACCAAATTTGATCTGAAAATTTGATTAAAGGAAAAAATTGAATTTTCTGTTCTTACCATAATAATCAATTTTTAAAATGATCCACTTCTAATCTAACTTCTTGTAATTGAATTTTGTCATTTACCTAATTATAATTTTAAATCTATTTCTACACAGCAATTCCCTTTGATATTTCTTGTGTTCTGATGTATCAGTACTTGCAATGTAGCTTTTACTCTCTACCTTAATGAGAAATCAACCTTTATGCAGAGAATTCCCTCTAAGGTGGACACCCTTGGGACCAGCTCTTACTGTCTAACTTAGAGAGGAGTCAACCTTATACAGTGAACTCCCTCTAAGGTGGACACCCTTGGGACCAGCTCTTACTGTCTACCTTAGAGAGGAGTCAACCTTATACAGTGAACTCCCTCTAAGGTGGACACCCTTGGGACCAGCTCTCACTGTCTACCTTAGAGAGGAGTCAACCTTATATAGTGAACTCCCTCTAAGGTGGACACCCTTGGGACCAGCTCTTACTGTCTACCTTAGAGAGGAGTCAACCTTATACAGTGAACTCCCTCTAAGGTGAACACCCTTGGGACCAGCTCTCACTGTCTACCTTAGAGAGGAGTCAACCTTATATAGTGAACTCCCTCTAAGGTGGACACCCTTGGGACCAGCTCTTACTGTCTACCTTAGAGAGGAGTCAACCTTATACAGTGAACTCCCTCTAAGGTGAACACCCTTGGGACTAGCGTGCTCTGTTCTGCATTAGAGAGGAGTCAACCTTATACAGTGAACTCCCTCTAAGGTGAACACCCTTGGGACCAGCTCTTACTGTCTACCTTAAAGGAGTCAACCTTATACAGTGAACTCCCTCTAAGGTGGACACCCTTGGGACCAGCTCTTACTGTCTACCTTAGAGAGGAGTTAACCTTTATACAGTGAACTCCCTCTAAGGTGGACACCCTTGGGACCAGCTCTCACTGTCTACCTTAGAGAGGAGTCAACCTTATATAGTGAACTCTCTCTAAGGTGAAAACCTTTGGGACCAGCTTTTCATCTATCATTTTCCCAGAGATACACTCTGAAGCAACTTACGGTACATGGCATTGTATGGCACATCACTGAAAAATGTTGTTGCAATTGTTTCATCGCAATGATCTGGGGCAATGCATGGTATATTACACACTGCAATAGTTTGTGTAACTTATTTTGCAACACCATTGCGAGATGAGCTGCAGAAAATCTTGAACCATGTAACAGGACCTATTATGAACTAATTATAAGTGTACTTAAAAGAATATATCTTGTGTGATCTTTAACTCTGTTTTACTGTATAATTGGTGAGTTAATTAAGGACTCAGTACGTACAAGATGTTTAGTGTCACTTATTATGAGACTTGGAGATAATGCGTAAGTCAGACAGGTTTTAGTCAAAAGTAACTCAGTAGCCAATTGATCACTATCAATATCATCATCATTTAAGTGGTTTTCCTTTGCCCATGAAAGAAAGATGACTATTTAGTTTGCACTAGTTGATAAAGAACACAAGAAAACAATGGATCTTTGTTCTGCTACTTAATTACTATTAGCTTGTCTAGTTTTTCACAGGTGAAAGAAAATTACTCTATAATAATTTCTGTCAACATTTCACCATCATCATCACAACCTTTACATTAATGATGAGCACTTGATCTTTCTTTCCAGGCTGCTTGTTCACCAATACCCCACCCAGGGTTCCCTGGGGAGTCCTGAATTGCCACTTCTGTATGTCATGCCTGTGAGAGCAGCATTTAATGTGTCCAAAAGTGAGTTATGTTTGAAGTAGTTCTATTATAACTGCCCCAGAGAGGGACTCCATTGTAAAAGAACTGGTTATGATCGTCGGAAATTTTAAGAGGGGTGTGACTGGACGATTTTTAACCCTTAAAAGATACCAGTGATAACAAGCAAATGAACATAATTATAATTATGAACATAAAATTCAGCGGTAGACATGCTTTTTGTTGGGCAAATTTCTTCCATTTGAGAAAAAGATAATAAGCAATTGCCTCTTTTGATACCCTAAAAGATACCAGGAAATGCTAATTAAAAACTCTAAACTTCAATTATAACACCATAAAAGATACCAACTGGAAATCACTGATTTTTTACCCCTAACAGATACAATGAGCATACCTGATCCTTTTACAATGGAGTCCCCTTCCCCTGGGTATAAATATAAGGCTTTCATCAGCTAAGTGAAATCAAGCACTATACTGTATGTAAATTTGTGAAAATGTTCCAGGCAAAATATTTCATGAAATAATGTGATTTTTTCTTCTGCTCTAGATCCAGATCCCGAGGAAGGTGGTGGTTAGTATTGTAGCACTTCAATAATAATAATAATAATAATAATAAAAATAAATCTTTATTGAGGATACTATCGTCACAAAGGTAATTTACAGATAGGTCCTCTAAATAATAATAATAATAAATATAAAAATAATAGAGAAATAGAGAAAAAATATTGATATATATGAAAACGATAAAAAGTATAAAAATTATAGTAAAAAATATATATATACAGTTAATAACTATTATTATATCTAGAGTACAAACACTAAAAATATGCAAATAAAAATTCAAATAAAAATATGTCTCTACAATTGATTAAGTTCATTATTGATTTAATTTATAATATGAAAATAATACATGTACTTGTACTGTGCACCATAATTGATGGATAATTTCCTCCTCAGGTCTAATGATTAGGTTCCAAGTTCTTACCGATGAAAATGTCAAGTATATTTTTGAAGTTGAAAACTCTGATGATACTGTAAGATTTTTGATGGCTTTGAAGGATGCAATAACTGGTAATTAAGTAGAAGATAATTAAGTTTACTTTTTAGTTGCAAGTATTACTGGCATCATTGTTGATTTTCATCATCATCATGATCATTAGAGTGATGTGATACAACGTGAGAACAGGATGTTCGAGGATGACGAATGTATCACATTTACTTGTTCTGTGACTATAATGATGACATCATGACACCTGAAGCTCAGGATACCACTTTGCTTTGTTTTCCACATCCTCTCCTTGATGTTGGCAACACAAACAGTCATTTCCAACAAAATTCATCAGACTGGCATCCTCTTTCACATCACATCCTGGTTGCAAAATTACTTGACTATTATAATTTATCAGTCTCATTTAATATCAGTGTTGTCAATAGCACACCATAACATAACACAACACAACAGTTAAAATTCCACATCTGACTTGTACGCATTTGTGACACAAACAAAGTCATCCACTACTGGATATTATAAATGAGCGGAGAGGAACAGTTTAGGGAGGAGGGAGAAATGGCCACCAAAAAGTAGGGAGGAGGGAGAAAAGAGGCAGAAAAATCGGTTTGGGAGGAGGGAGGAAAACAATATTATTATGAGATGTAGTGAAGGAGAAATGGCCGAAATAATTAGGGAGGAGGGAGAAAAATGGCATTAAAATGAGGATCAGGAAGGATATTGAAATGCCTGTTCCTCTCCACTCATAAATGTATTGTACTGAAATTAGTATTGTTCTTTGATCATTTTTATATTGTGTATTATAGTTTACAGGCAAAGAGCTCATATAATTGGAGTACCAGAATTTAAATGGCTTGATAGATATAAACAACAAATAGTTCGAAAAAGTCTTGACATTCCAGGTAAGGCTGAAATATTGCTTGTTCATGAACAGTGAACACTCGTCTGTTGACTTTTCTTAATTAAACCACTGCCTGGCCATTTGAGTAGGACTTTGGGCCCGGGGGAGGAGGGGGGGTACTCCAATATATTTGCTATACAGGTACGTGCAGCCAAACAGGGTATGGTTTTCAGCGATTTTACTCAGTGGAACAGGGTCTATAAAATAGCTCTTTCTCTCTCTGGAACAGGGTAGTTTTTTACAAAGTACGTCTGGATGTTGCATAAACGTCGCTCTGTAATTAAGTACCTAAAGAAATCAGTTGGAAAATCAGATTAACTCTTCATTAAATGCTTGACAAAACCGATAGAACAAACTATTGCATGTCAAAATGCAAAACATTTCACTGGGACAGGGGTATATTTTGTGGTACTTACTCTGGAACAGGGTAGCGTTTTAAGCTTTTTTACTCTGGAACAGGGTCAGGGTTTGAGGGGCTCAGTGGCACGTACCTACCCAAAACTGGAAGGAGTAGCCCCCCGGGACTTTGGGGTTCAATTCCCAGCCAGATCAAAACTCAGGGTCTCTGAATAATGGACAAGAAGGTGCTGCTTTTGTAACTCATTTACAAATGGTTAGACCTTCACTTCCACTTGGATATTAGTTGTAGGCCCTGTCCTCTAATCTTACAATCAGATTTTTTGTTCATTAACTTTTTCAGATGACTGGGTATGGAATCACATTATGAATCAAGATGGTGGCATGAGTACAGCATCTACTTCAACATCAATACCATGTGAGTTTTTTATGTCCATTCGTTCATCCATCCATCCATTCATCCATCCATCCATCTGCCCGTCCGTCCTTCTGTCCATCTGTCCATCCATCCATCCATTACATTCATTCATACATTCTAATTCCTTCATTGACCCGACTGTTAATTCTCCCACCAATCAATGATATATTCCATCAATCCATTCATCCATCCCATCCATCCATCCATCCATCCATTCATTCATTCATACATTCTTTAATTCCTTCATTTGACCCTGATCTGTTAATTCTCCCACCAATTCATTGACATATCCAGCCATCCATCCATTCATTCATTCATTCATTCATTCATTCATTCACTCATCCATTCATTTGTTCATCTACTCATTTATCATCCATTGGTGTGTTTACTTGTTCATCCAAAGATCTCTCTATTCATTCACTTCCTTGGTTGTTTCTTTTTTAAATTTTCACTTCTTTATTATACTTCTGTTTCTTTCCATTATTATACATGTAAATATTTAATTTAAACTAAATTACTTAATTAATAATAATTACTTCTTCCATCCATTTCCTCTTATATTACATGTATGTTTATTTTTATAAGCCTCAAGTTCTGATGCTTTTTCACAAGCCAATGGTCTTGATGCATTTGGCATGCCTGGTTCTGTAGTACCTGGTGATTCTCTCATTTTTTCTAGTTTTTTTTTACCTCTTCTATCCACTCCCTCTTATACTCTCTTGCTTCTATTTATTTCATAAGCTTCAAGTACTGATGCCTTTCAACAAGATGATAACCTTGATGCATTTGGCATGCCTGGTTTTGTACCCGGTGATTCCATCATCCACCCCTCTCCATCCACTGGTAGCCTGTCCAAGCTAGAAGCTCCTGACAGACCAATAACTGGATCACCATCTGTACCACGTAAAACTCCGCTACCGAAAACATTAGTTGCACGTGAAGGATTCTTGAGGCTTCATATGGATGCTAGAGAAAAAGATTACATTGATGTTACACAGTTTACGTAAGTTGATAGAAAATGCTCTTTACTTACAAAATGTTATCCTGCACAATGAGCCCTTGGAAAACAAGAGGGGTGGGGGAAGGGACAGTGGAGGCAGTGGGGGAGAAGCAATTCCCCTTCCCTCCCCTCCCCCTTCCTAAGGGCCTGCCATGTGTAACTGGAACAGGACACCATGCACCAAGATGTAAATGGAATGTTTAGTCTCATGGCAATACATAGTTATACATGTACACAGCAGTTCTGTCGTTACAGTGTATCAATTTCTAACATGTACAGTAGATTTCATATGGTTACAGCAGGAATTTCAAGTATTTTTATAGACGACACATGCACCTGACAGTCATTGCATGGCATGGTCTGTTTTACAAAAACACAGAAGAGCAATTACAATTACTGACAATAATTGACTGATTTCTGTAGATTTTACATTGGTACATGGAATGTAAATGGACGTAGTCCTGGTAATGAGAACCTAGCGCCTTGGTTACTGTGTGATGAGAACCCCCCTGATATCGTAGTAGTAGGGTGAGTACAACAAAACCACCATGATGATAATGATGATCAATCAATCAATCAATCAATCAATCAATCAATCAATCAATTAATCAATCAATCAATCAATCAATCAATCAATCAATCAATCAATCTATATTTAATAAAGCAGGTTAATAAATGCAGCTGAAAGGATGATGTTGACCTGCCATAACATAAATAATTATGAAAATAAATATGTCGATAATAAATATTATATACATGATATACATGATTGATAGCATGATTGATGATTAATAATAATGTGCTGCTGCTGATGATAGAAATGATGATGATTGTCATTGATCGTATGATTGAAGAGCTTTTGTAGCAAAGAAAAACACAAGACAGTGTCTATTATCACCGTGCAACATTCTGAATGTGAAGCATGCAATATTCAAAATGTTGAAGAGAAAAATTCAAGCTTTTGTCTGAACATCAGCATCAGTGCATTTGAAAATTCTTATTGATATTTGCGCTATATAAATGAATAAATTATTATTATTGTTATTAACATTCTGCAACACGATTTTTGTTGCATCATTGTTCCAAGACAATGGACTCAGTACTTCTGTCCTTGCAAGAGCAGTGCAACAAAAAGAAAATTAATTATGTTTCCAGCATGTGAAAAAAATGCAGTTTGTATCTCCAACTTTATAACCTATTCAAGTCTCTCCATTGACAACCATGAAACTGACAACATAATGCATGCATAACATAATCAGAATTTGTTTTTATTACTTCTGTATCAGCTTTCAAGAACTTGATTTAAGTGCAGATGCCTTACTAAAAGCTAACATTACATCAACTGCTTTCTCCGTCAAAGAAGAAGAGTGGAACAAAGCAGTGGAGAAAACACTGTGTTCCAAAATGAAATATAAAAAGGTGATTCACAATGCTGTGTCATTTTTGTCTAAAAAGAGTGTAATTCTCAACAAGTTAACTGTTTCCTTCCTTCCTTCCTTCCTTCCTTCCTTCCTTCCTTCCTTCCTTCCTTCCTTCCTTCCTTCCTCCTCCCCCTCTTTCCCTCCCTCCCTCGACTCCCTCCCTTCCTCCCTCCATCATTCCTTCCTACATGTAAGTTCCTTCTTCACTTGCTTCCTTCCTTCCTTCCTCCCATACTAATTGGTATTTGTTCTCGTAGGTCCGTACAATACGACTGGTTGGTATGTTTCTACTAGTGTACGCTAAACAACAACATATGAGTTCTATTGGTGGAGTAGATGCAGTGTGTGTGGGGACTGGTATCATGGGAATGATGGTAAGTGAGTGCGCACATCAGGATGATAGCAGGAGTGCACACATACAGCTTGGTGGACTGACAGATAGCTGGAGGGAATAACAGACAGACAGACAGACAGATAGACAGCTTGATGAACTGGCAGACAGACATCTTGATGGACTGACAGACAGACATCTTGATGGACTGACAGACAGCTCGATGGATTGATAGTGCTGACAGCTCGATGGACTGACCAACAGACAGGTGGAGGAACTTAGTGCACCGAGTGAAAACCTAACACAGCCAAACAATTTGACACCGAAACCTTTTGAAACATATGGGAGCTGGTTTATGAGGGGGTGGTCACAAGTTCAACTGGAGCTAATGGGTCCACCAGGGCAGTACACAGACATAGTTAGTTACCTCTAAAACAATATATTTTATTGATTGACAGGGTAACAAGGGTGGTGTTGCGATACACATGGAGTTCCATAACACCACGTTATGTTACGTTACCTCTAAAACAATATATTTTATTGATAGACAGGGTAACAAGGGTGGTGTTGCGATACGCATGGAGTTCCATAACACCACGTTATGTTACGTTACCTCTAAAACAATATATTTTATTGATTGACAGGGTAACAAGGGTGGTGTTGCGATACGCATGGAGTTCCATAACACCACGTTATGTTACGTTACCTCTAAAACAATATATTTTATCGATTGACAGGGTAACAAGGGTGGTGTTGCGATACGCATGGAGTTCCATAATACCACGTTATGTTTTGTAAATTCACACTTAGCAGCTCATCAAGATGAATATGAACGACGAAATCAGGTAACATTACTCCTCTGTAAGCTGAAGACAAACTCGTTGTAGGGGTAGCACTAACAGACCTCGTTCCACTAGACCTCAAATGTTCTGCTTGTTAACAAGGCTTCTAGGAAATTATTCGTCATTTTTCAACAAAAGAGAAAAGCATTTTCTTGTTCTTTTATCGAGCTGAATATTTGAGATCTCCAACTCCCAACCTCCCCCCCCCCCCCCCCCCCAATTTGCCTACCATATAGTGCTAGGGGGAAAAGAGAAGGGCATGGAAGCAAGGGTAAAAGTAACTACGTATAAGGGGCAAATGTCCCAGTCAGAGGTAAAGCTTGCACCTTTTGTTAGTGTCAGAGAAATCCTTGGTTATATATTTCTTTGAATTTCTACTGACCGAATATCTTTTTGTCTCTCTTTAGGATTATAAGGATATTTTGAGTAAATTAAGTTTTATTAAAATGTCAGATGACCTATCAATTTTGGACCATGAGTAAGTAGTAGGCTTAGCATGCTTTGGGTAGTTCTGTTGAAGACTGAGCGGGGGGAGGTGGCTACAGGGGGACCAATCTCGTACCCAGAGCCTGCGTTCCTCTTGGTCACCGACCGAGAAACCAAGAGGAACGCAGGCTCTGGGTACAAGATTGCAGGGGGACTAACGCCATGACAAAACGACTGCGCATGCGCGACATTTCGGGAGCTTATGCGCGTTCGTTGATCACAGGAACCCCAAGCAATAGTTTTAGAATTGTTTTCTTTAGATTTTCCCATAATTATCATACAATCTTTAACCTCTTTTTTTAGGAGTGGCAAAGTTTTGTTTGTTTGTTTCATTGGGGAGGCGTTTCATAGGGCATGCATGTGAGGTATATTTTACCACGGTGGCTGGGGTTCTCCAATTCACCTTCGTGAGTTCACCCTTGGGTCCAGCTATAATCTTTAATGTTCTATTTTTCAATAGCATTATCTTCTGGCTTGGCGACCTAAACTACCGTGTTAACGATATTGACACTGAACAATGCAAAATTCTCATCGAAAAAGGCAGACTCGACAAGCTACTAAAAAACGATCAACTTAATACCCAGAAAGGCATTGAGAAGTGCTTTGTGGGCTTTGAAGAAGGACCGATAACTTTTAAACCGACATATAAATACGATCCTGGGACAGATAACTGGGACTCGAGGTAAGAAAGAGAGGCATGAAAAAACTGTTATATTACAGAAAAAGTTTATATTTTATTTTAATTGATGGAATTTACATTAAGGCAATAAGTTGACCAATGTCAGTCTGTTACTTGGGCACTGAACATTCCTAAAATGATCAGTGTCCGTCCGTCTGTCACTGACATCCATCTGTCAGATGATCGCTGCCTCTTCTTCAGAGAGACAGTCAGCCTCTGAAGCTGCCAAACGTTTCAGTGTCACTCAAATTCTGATTTAATAATGTTGTTTTAATTCACAGTGAAAAAGGCAGAGCCCCTGCCTGGTGCGATCGTGTTTTATATCGTGGTATTAATATAAAACAGATTGCTTATCGCAGCCATAATTTACTGAGAATCAGTGACCACAAGCCTGTTAGTGCATTATTCAACGTAGGGGTAAGTACGTACTAGCTTTTTATTGGTTGGTATCACAGAGACATAATCTTATGTGCACTGTGATTGGTTGAATTTTATGCTCTATCAGAGAATAATGAATGACAAAGGAATTCTTGTTGAGGTTCCTCTGGAACATGTTTATAGGGCTGGAACTGATAACAGATTTTTGTAGTGGTGGATCTAGCTAGGACATTAAAAGTTGAATTTAAAGTTTAATCTTTAAACACGGTTTTTGTTCCCTCTTTAAACAGATTAAAGTTGTTAACAGAGAAAAAGAAAAACAAGTTTATGAAGATGTGGTTAGAGTGTTGGACCGACATGAAAATGATAATCTGCCACAAGTTAGACTAAGCACCACAGAGGTAAGACGATGTGAACTGAAATGTTTTAGAGGGTTACATTGGTTTTTGCTTTCTTTCTGAATCTCCATTCCTCATTCAGTCCAACCGGAACCCCAAAAAGAATATCTTTCCCACTCCACCCCTCCTACTTTCTCCCAACAAAAATCCCCTCCCCACCCCTTCTACTTTCCATCACGAAAAAACCCTTCCCCACTCCACCCCTCCTACATTCTTTTCCCTGCTAAATTCTCGTGAATGATTTACCTTGAAAATAATTTGCTTTCAGGTCAAGTTTAAAGACGTTCAATTCCTTGAAAAGAAATCACAAATAATTAATATAGAAAACACAGGACAGGTACAACTTGAAACCGTTTTTGTTCATCTCTACTTTTTCCCTCAAGGTTATTGTTTTCCATAGGTCTTAGGGTCAGTCTCCAGCCAATAGAGTTTCATGCACTTAAAATAGAGTACAAAGTAAAGTGACCATATTTTACGTCTATAACTCATGACAGTAATTTGAGTAACTGATAAACTTGAGGTTGACGGTGCGCTCATTTTACTCCCCTCTGTCCATCAGTGCTCCGTTTTAAGGGTATTTAAAGCTACTTAAAGTTACACAGAAAGGAAAGAAGTTGAAACAAGGATGTGAGATCCGAGGATCAAACTCTGGACCTCTTGCACCAAAGGCTGCGCACTAACCAACTGTGCCATCCTTGCTCCGCACTTGAGATACTCTTTTACATCGTGGGCGCACAAAACCCGACCGCTGGCAACCAAGTCAGATAGGTCCTGCTGGGACTTGTTTCTCCAAAGACCCGATAACACTACGGGCCCGGGAAAATTACGGGAGTGCACGAGCACCCACTATACTTGTCTGTGAAATAGAAATGAATATGGCGTGCACTTCAAACAACACCTGAAAGATTTATCGGTCATGTTTACAGGCCTGTAAGAATAGGACAAGCACTAAGTACCACCGTGTGTTTCTCACAGCTTTGAGAAGAAAAGTTAAGCACTACTAATGATCCAGAGGAACAAAAGCTTATAGCTCTCAAAGTAGCGTATTAATTATGCTCTCTTGGCAATATTGTACTTACTCTGTGCAAATTTTCTGCTCTGATTTAGCTAGAATGCAACACTTATTACAGCTGAAAGCTTTGCATCGTGTCCAGCAAATTACAAATTTTGGTTTGGGTTTGGGTTTTTGGTTTTTCTGATGCGTCAATCAGTTTGGGGGTGGAGCTTATTTCAAATCAACCAATCACTGAACGAGTTCATGTAAGCTCTGCCATCAAGAATGATGGATGGATCACAAAAGGCAAACACTTTACCGATGTTGGAGGTCACGAGGTAACGATTTTAGCTGTAAAAAGAACCCTCTTCCAAAATACACTTCATCCGTGTTTGTATCGTTTTAGGTTCCCGCACAGTTTCAATTTATTGCTAAACTAGATGAAAAAGATTACTGTAAGCCATGGCTGACTGTTAAACCACCCATTGGTATCATTATGCCTGGTAAGTACCAATGCTATACTGGTAATTACCAGATTACTGTAAGCCATGGCTGACTGTTAAACCACTCATTGGTATCATTATGCCTGGTAAGTACCAATACTATACTGGTAATTACCAGATTACTGTAAGCCATGGCTGACTGTTAAACCACCCATTGGTATCATTATGCCTGGTAAGTACCAATACTATACTGGTAATTACCAGATTACTGTAAGCCATGGCTGACTGTTAAACCACCCATTGGTATCATTATGCCTGGTAAGTACCAATACTATACTGGTAATTATCAGATTACTGTAAGCCATGGCTGACTGTTAAACCACCCATTGGTATCATTATGCCTGGTAAGTACCAATACTATACTGGTAATTATCAGATTACTGTAAGCCATGGCTGACTGTTAAACCACCCATTGGTATCATTATGCCTGGTAAGTACCAATACTATACTGGTAATTACCAGATTACTGTAAGCCATGGCTGACTGTTAAACCACCCATTGGTATCATTATGCCTGGTAAGTACCAATACTATACTGGTAATTACCAGATTACTGTAAGCCATGGCTGACTGTTAAACCACCCATTGGTATCATTATGCCTGGTAAGTACCAATACTATACTGGTAATTATCAGATTACTGTAAGCCATGGCTGACTGTTAAACCACTCATTGATGTCATTATATGCCTGGTAAGTGAGAACAGTTTTAACTGTTAAACAAGAGTGTCTTTTGTCTCATCTCATCGCCACTGTCTCTTGCACCGATTTGCGACTATTTGCAATCGACTTGCGAGCACTTTGAACGTATTCATATTTGCTCACAAGTTGATGCAAGTTTTGTCTTGTTTGAACAGTCACTGCCCTAAACCTCGCAAGTGGTTTTTCTCGTTTTTAGTCCGAATTTATGCTAATTTTCTTTTGTGCTAGCATTTCAAGGAAAAACCAACTAGATCTTCTCCATTTGCAAGGCTGATTTTCGATAAGAGTTTTCCAAAATCTTGTTTCATCTCGGTCTTTAAAGTTTATGTTCTTCACACTTAAATTCACATTTATTTAGAGCAGATTTCGTATGACTGTGAAAATGGCACCACACAGTCACGGCACGGTTATGGCAGGAATCTCGAATGTTTTTATAGATATCACGGCACTGACATGGTCACAGCATGACGCGGTCCGTTTCACACTCATACGAAATCTGCTCTATATGTAATTTGGTTTCATTGCCCTTTTGATTTTTAGGGTATTATTAAGTGCAATTTTAACTTTTTCTCAATGCAGATGAAACAAAACCAGTAAAGTTTACAGTTTATGTTGACAAACAAACTGCTGGCTCGCTGAACTCTGGAGACGATCAAATGGAGGACATTTTGGTTCTACATCTCATGGGTGGCAAAGACTTCTTTGTATCCATAATTACAATAAATAGATGATGATAAATAGGGAGGGAAGGGAGGGGATAAATGACCTGGATTCTCAAAGATGATTTTAAAGACGGTATAGTAAACTTAGTAATGCCAAAAGGTAGAAAGAGTACTTAAGTGTTCAATAGAGCATAAACTTTACGTACATAAGAAATGGCAGACGACAAAGAACATTTGTTTTCACCAGATGATGCGCTTGTAGCACTTAAGCATGAACATTACTTTGGCATTTACGCAGGCAAACACGAAATGACTCATCTTCACACTGCATTTAAACGAAAATGCCAGATGCAAAATAAATGTCACGTGACCCTCTCTGCTGTCTTATAATGATGATGATGATGACGACAGTACAACTCATTGTCCATCATATGGGCTCCATATGATGATGATGACGATGATGACATTGATGGTAGAAGCTAGTGCTCATCAAAATTGTACACCAACTACGGTAAACTAGTTTAACTAAACCAGGTTTAGATTTTTTTCAATTTCTTGATAACCCTGTCGTGTTACCTTCACAAGACAAATTCCAAACAACCTTGGCAAAATATGTAAATCAAATGGATTTTCACCTCTTTTAGTGGTAAGGTGCGCATGTTATGAGCAACTAATTTTTAACCTTGTTTAGTTAAACCACTTTTAATTAAAACTAGTTTAACTGGTTGGTGTGAATGCAGCAATATGATACTCTCATCAAAACCATTATTACTCGATGGTTGATGTTACATAAATGTCTGTAGCCTTTACAGATGTAATGTATCGTCACGTTCTAATCCTTAGCACCTGTGTAGATTATCATAAATGGTAACTATTTACCAAGCGTGTTTGGTTCGTCTCTTGAAGCACTTGTACACATGTATGGACCAATCAGAGAAGTACCTGTAGCAAACCTTATAGACTTGGTGAGTCACCGTTCTACAATGAGCACCTCTGTACAATGACCAACTCTGTACAATGACCACCTCTGTACAATGATCACTTCTGTACAATGATCACCTCTGTACAATGACCATCTCTGTACAATGACCAACTCTGTACCATAACTAACTCTGTACAATGACCACCTCTGTACAATGACCAACTCTGTACAATGACCACCTCTGTACAATGACCACTTCTGTACAATGACCACCTCTGTAAAATGACCACCTCTGTACAATGACCACCTCAGTCTGTACAATGACCACCTCTATCTGTTTAAAATTTATTAGCTTTTGCAATACTAACTTGTAATCATGTAAGTCATGCAAATAAAGCAAGCTCCTACTACTACAATGACCACCTTTCCACAATGACCACCTCTGTACAATGACCACCTCTGTACAATGACCACCTCTGTACAATGACCACCTTTTACCTTCATTGGTAGGAACATTCACAAGATCGTCCCAAATCTCCTGTCGCACCGTCAAAAGAAGCGTTAGAAATCCCCAAGGAATTATGGCTGTTGGTCGATCATCTCTTCAAATGTGGCTCACAGGCGGTAAATGAGGGCTTTCGAAATTATAAGCTTTGAGTTAAACTCTGTATAACACATGACCCAATCAAAGTTAGATCTCAAGTACTGTCCTAGGAAGGCTAGGCTAGTTGAGCTGAACTGAGCTGAGCCGAGCTGAGCCGGCACAGGACGGGGAGAGCCGAGCTGGGATTAAACTGAGCAATTTTTTCATATGAGTTTGAAACAGGACCAGCGCATGTGCTGTGACTGTGTCAGTGCCTGTGTTGTCAATAGAACCATTCTAAATTGTTGCCATAACTGTAGCCGTGTGGTGAATTCGAAAACTGCCCTGTCTTGTGTTTTGATTTAGTAAGGCTGCACGTGAAGTATGGTGTTCAACTCAGGCCGAAACGACTTCAAAAGGCATTGGGTGAAAAGGAGTGAGGGCATTTATTGTTTATATTTTATTGTGTCTAGGAACTTATATTCGTTAAAACCGGAAATGAAGACGAAATCAAGAAAATAAGATCGCATCTCGATACTGGGAATACTGGTAAATTATGTATCCTTTATGAAACTCACTTTATTAAGGCTTCTACCTATTTCATTGCTGTAAAGCCTCTAATCACTTAGCATAGACCCCCTACTTATTCCATAGAATAGTTTCCGTATGAGTGTGAAATGCAGTGGCGGATCCAGTTTTTTTAAAGAGGGGGTGCGTTTTTTTGATGGTAGCCAAAATGCACGCGCACGTGTGATTTTTCCCGCCACCACAGGCTTCCCGGCCCCAAAACGATTAAAGTAGCAGGCGCGCGTGGTGTGCTGGTTTTCCCGCCACAAATACCACCACAGCCTTCCCGACCCAAAAACGATTGATGAAAAACGTTTATATATGAAAAAGCTTTCACTGTCTTCCAAAAGGGGGGTGCGTCCGCACCCAACGCACCTCCCCTGGATCCGCCCCTGAAATGTACTGCGCCGTGCCGTAACCGTTTCAGTACCCGTGATGTGTATAAAAACATTCATAATTCCTGCCAAAAACTTACCGTTTTATTTTTACAAGCATGTGAAAAGTGCTGTAAGGCTTTTACATACACTTGCGATTGTATGTGGGATTTTTAGAACAAAGACCTCTACACATTGTGAGTCAGTGCTGTAGGGTGTGGCTTTAAACTCATGTGGTTTACATGGGTAGCAAAAGCATTTCACGTGATGCGTGATTTGGGTAAAAAAAGCGCGTGATCTGTGAATGAACCCACGCGTGATGTGTGATTTGCTATTTCATAAAAGTGTGGGTGTGATATATTGAGTCAAAATTTCCTTCGTGATACGTAATCTGCAACCCCTTTGCTACCTTGCTTTACTAAAATCGTCCATTGTTAGTTTTTTTTATCCCATATGTTGCCGTTGCGTCCATTGAGTACCCTACACCACTCCACGCCACTCCCACAATCGATTTAAACTTTAGCGAGCAAACATTTTTGCAATTTCAAGATGCACAAAGATATGTACCATTAAGGTAAATCAATGCCTTATAACTCGCTTTATTTACAACTGTATAATTCCTTTACTAGTAAAATATAGCTGGTAATATCTACTCAGTAGCTGAGGCACTCCTGCTCTTCCTGGAAGCGTTACCAGTTCCTGTAATACCGTATGGATATTACTACAAAGCCTTAGAATGTTGTAACAACTTCATTCTGTGTAAGCAGGTGAGTATGTCAATCAAGTATGTGAGGGAGGGGAGGGAGGGGCATAATTATAGAGGGTTTGTGCTATAAACTCCTTGAAAACTCCTTGAATTTCATTTAAGTTTTCAAGGGCGTTTGAAAAACCTTGAATTTTAGAAATTCTGATCAAACTCCTTGAAAACTCGTTGGATTTGAATTGGATGGGAAACATAGAAATTCACATTTTTCTTTTACATAAGTGACGGAAGAGGATGTCCTAGCATTTCAGTAAAACCAAAAGTAAAATCATCGGGTAACACTACTCCTTGAAAAATCATTTTTGGGTACTTGAATACTCCTTGAATTCTCCTGGAATTTGAAATTCGTATCTCAGTACAAACACTGTAAACTCCTTTTCACACGTATCAATGAAAGAGTAACAGGTTTATGCAACGATGCACGCAACATGTTTAGGAACACGCAACAACACTATTTTATATATAATAATTGGTATATTAGGTACGCTCTGATTGGTTGAGAAACCATGTGTTATTACAGTACACATGCATAGATGACATCACAGAATCTACACGTACTCTGATTGGTTGAATACAATTCGAAAAGCATTACATATCAAACAATTGTCAATAAAAAGTTGTCATTTGCTCGGCAGTCAACTCTATTCCATATTTGGGCAGGCATTACCTTATTTGGAAGTCCCATTGATCCATTTTTGCTGATTTTTTTGGCAAAACAGTAAAAAATTTGACCAAAACTTGCAGAAATTTTAGCTACGAAACACATCACATTGCCAGCATCTTGAAAATTACTTAGAAACCTCACTTTTCCATAAACGGGAAACCCATTGGTAAATACACAGGGAGCCCGCGAAAGGCAACAATTGTTTGATATGCAAATGGCACAAATGGATTCCATTTTCCTTACGTCTGTACTCCAATAGATGCACAGAAGATGTCAAAATGTCAAGAGAGCACCGTAAATTTTTGTTCTCTACACATGACATCTTCTGTGCATCTATTGGAATACAGATGCATGGAAAAAGGAAATCTATTTCTTAAGTTGACCACAATGATGAAAGAAGGAATAAAGTTGCATGGTGTATTTATCACAGAACCACGTTAGTTACAATGGAAACACCGCTAAAAAATTTATTCTTGTTAACAGGTGATTTATCAGCTTCCTGAGTGTCATCGTAACGTCTTTACATACCTCACAGCTTTTCTTAGAGAACTGCTTTTATCATCTGCTGTAAACAAACTAGATGCCAAAACACTAGGTAGGCTACATCAACCCCTCCTCAACCCCCACGGGGATTATCTGTACCCCACTCCACCACCCCACATTGCTTGTGTGAGAAAAGACAAGCACTGCTAATGAGCAGTACATTACTGAGTCTGTGTGTGTTGCTTGTGTGAGAAAAGACAAACACTGCTATGAGCAGTACATTACTGATTATAATGGCTCTCTTTTCAGCTACGCTGTTTGGTACAATGTTTTTGCGAACACCTAAAGACCTCTGACCCAACTCTGTCAAAACGTGCCAACGCCCAACAAACCAATAAAAAGGCCAAGTTTGTATATCATTTTCTTACAAACGATTTTGAAATACAATAGCATATTCGAAGTATAACAACTCAAAGGATTTTAGTACTGGGCTCCCTGAGTTTTAGAAATACTTGAAGTGTTGAACATTTTGATAACAGGTAAGCCTGTGTTGAAAATTTTATCAAAGTTAGTTCATAATCATTTTATTACTGGATTCCTGTGTTGGAAAGTTCAGTCAAGTTTTCCCCTCTTTTGTACAAATATCTTGAATTATGAATTTTTAAATAGCTGTTGGATTTTTACGTAATATTGTCTTCCGGGCTTCCTGTGTCAAGGAATTTGCTGTCTGGGCTTCCTGTGCATGCTTTAAAAGACAATTTAATAATGTACAATATATTATTTTGATTGTTAATTGATAATTACAATTGTGAATATCATAGTGATGGAATACATGTGAATAGAATCATGAATCAAAAAATTGTAAAGAATAATTACTTTGGACAATATTTTTCAATACAATAAAAGTTAAGAAAAATCCAGACGAGTTTAGTCAAGCTGACATGCTTGTATTGTTACTGGTATATATAGAGAATATTACTTGGTGACGCGAAGATATGAATTTCAGCATTTCCGAGTGGTGAAAAGAATATTTTGCGATTGCAGGGAATAAAATGTTTTTATCACTAGAACATGAAATTCATATCTTCAAGCCAATGTGTAATGTTCTTTTTATTATGTGGACAAACTGAGGCAAACTAAAAAAACATAAGAAACTGGTGGGAAAATTTTTTGCCTGCAGACATCCGGGACATTTGGTACATGACTTTTTCATATCTTCACTAGTGAAAATATGGAAAATACAAGAGTTTTAGTTTCGGGTAAAACACTATTCAATAAAGGAACTTCTACTTGCTACCACCTTGGGTAAGTGACCACTTCTGTTCTGCGACCAAAAATCCCAAAAGTTTCCTACACAGACTACTATAATTGGCACCCCAAGTACATGGCGATTACTTCTTGTAGGCACCGTTCTGCCATGACATAGATGTTATTGTGTCACATTTTTGTTTTTATGCTTTCGTATGCGACCACTTGGTAGATATTTGTTGATACAGGTTTGTGTACACCTGTTTTCTTCCTTCCCTTCCGTTCCCTTCCCATCCCTCCCTTCCCTTTCCTTCCCTTTCCTCCCTTCCCTCCCCTTTCCTTCCCTCCCCTTCCCTTCTCTTCCCTTCCCTTTCCTTCCCTTCCCTCCCCTCCCTTTGCTTTCCTTTCCTTCAGTTTCTTTCCCCTTCCCTTCCCTTCCCTTCCCTTCCTTTCTTACTTCCTTCCTTCCTAGCTTCCTTCCCTCCCTCCCTCTTCTAGGGCCATGATGCATGTTGAAATTTGTAAAAATGTCTGATATCTAATGTTAGGAATAACTATGCTAGGGGATGCACTCCAAGAAACTTTTTGAAATGCAGAGGCCTTAAAATACAATTTTACAATTCGGTCTAAAAAGCTCAGTTATAAATTGGTCCTCATTTTAGTATTATTAGTGATTTCTAACTCTTGATTTTTTAATGACCCTTCAAGCTACTACAGGAAAATCTTTATAACGATGATCCAACCCCCCCGGGAGGGGTACTCCCTATATTGGTGTGCTAGGGATGATCGTCGTATTTTTTAGGGGTTGAAATCGCCGATTTGGTATTTTTTAGGGGTCAGAGAAAATCCAAGGTTTTTCAGAAAAGATGGTATTTTTTAGGGGTACAAACAACGACACTTTGAATTAGTGCTGTTCGATTGTTTTCTTTCTCAGTTTTTTGTTTGATTTTTTGGTATTTTTAGGGGAATTTGTGAGCTGTTAGGTATTTTTTAGGGTCAAAAATTTTGGCATTTGGGCCGTATTTTTTAGGGTACGTTTTGAAGGTTTCCAACGATCATCCCTAGCGTTTTGACCCTGAGTGTGAAGAACCCCTTTTGGCTGAGAACAAAAGTAGTTGACCCATCACCCCTTAATTACTTCAGCCCACTTCCTGCTAAAAAATGAATACTCCCTTAGATATATATCAACAATTCTCAGTAAAAAAGTAATTTTTATTTCTTTAGTTTGCGATTGCAAGTGTGTACTTCAGTTTTCTTGGTTGCACCAAGTGTAGATAGCTGTATCCGTTGGAAAAAAAAACATTATGCAATGGATAAAACAATAACATTTTCCAATAAACTACTCACTGCATTTATCCATCACATAGTATTATCCATCCTTCGTGACCAGAACCCTGGTATCCCATGGCAACGCCCTGCTGGTCACCATGATGTGATATTGTTTATTTTCAAATCGCACATTTTTGCTAATCAACACACGGTAGAGTGTTCAATAGCTACTCTTTGATATTGGTTTATGCTCTCTTGTTTATATTTTGTAGTTCAGGGTTTCAAGAAACACTAAATGTTTTTAGTAAAAAAACTGGGTTCCCTGTGTATAAATAACCCAGGAGTGATCCATCCAACTCTGCTGAAGGATTATTACTTTTCACTTCATTTATTTTCTAATTAAACCGTGTTCTTTTTATATTTCTATTATTTAGCACTATTTTTCAGTTTCTTCAAAGTGTTTCATTTTTACCGTGGACCCCTTTCCCTCTTCTTCTTACCCTCCCCACCCATGCATCCAAAGGCCGTTTCTGTAAACCAATCAGAGTGGAGTATTTTCCCGCCTTTTCACGTGTCTTGTCAAGACCTTTTTCAGTTCTTTTACTTGCAAGTCGTTCAAAGTTGGCTCCGTTTATTTATTTGTTTTATGGAGTGTTTTGACATCAAGTTATGCTCTCAAGTACACAGAGAAATTACAACCAATATCTCCACCTCATAGTAAGTTAATCTTTGTCATTTTTCAGGGTTTTTGTCCTAAAAACGAGTTGTAAAATTTGTTTTTGGTTATTCTTTCAGAGTGGAGGTTGACACAGCGATCAACTGCCAAGGTTAGCTCAATTATTGCTGGTCTAAAAAGATTAAAACTTCATAGAGTTGTAATATAAATGACATTAAAACCATAATAATTTTTATGTCAGTTTTTTTTCTAGTTTTTATTTCAACAAATCAGTGATTTTATGAAAGGACGAAATTTGCGGTGACTATTTGTACGGCAACCGCACTCTTCAAATGACTGAAAAACAACTTTTACTGACTTCAAACTATCCTCTTTTTATTCAGAAACATTAAGCACATTTAGTTTAATATCTCTTAATAAAGATAGGATAGTTTGAAGTCAGTAAAAGAAGGATTTTTCCACAATTTTTCTAGAGTGCGCATTTCATGTGAACAGTGCGGCAACCAAACCACAAAACTTGTTTTTCTTCACATTTTACTGACTTAAAACAACAGAAAACCAAAACCAAAAATTATTTCATGAATGAAAAAGTTTAGATAAATGATCAGTACTTGAAAATTCTTTGATAATTTCCTTCAATCTTTGAATTTGAGCAAAAAAAAGTGATTTTCATTCAAACAATTGAACACAATTTGTGAGTAAAACATGAATTTTATTTGTACAAAACATTGAATATTTTGACATCTCTAAACAACTAAATATCTTCAAACTGTACAATACTTTATAGAAATTTCTATTTATTAAATATTGATATTCTTTGAACAACATTTGTAAATGAGGAATTATTGGAGAATAAAGATGAAAAGTGGTTATTTACAAGTGATTTAGTTTATTTATATGAACAACACAAAATGACGATGTTTAACTTTAAACAATTCACGTACATGTTCTTTATCAGTTATTTTATTCCAATACAGCCCTAGCTTCTCTAGCTTATGATTACAATTAGCCAAGTGCTGCACACCATTAATAGTTATGTTATTAGCAGTCAGGTATAGCTGGGTTAGTTTAGTGTGCGGTAAATATGTACACACACACTCTACACATTTATCATCTACATTACACCGCAACAGTTCCAGTACAGTTATAGTGTTAGATGGGTTAGTTAAAGAGGAGAACATTAAATTAGTGCTGTGAAATGTTAAAGGTGAATTATAAATGTTCAAACAGCGAGGAAGAGGTGAAGATGAACGTGAATGTTGTGATACGCGAGGAACAAGTGAAGATGGTTGTTCATTTAATTCACTAAGTACATTTATATACATACTAACTACTTTATAGTCTATATTATATAAAATAATCTCTCCCTCCCTATTCCAGTATTTATAGTGTTTGTTTTTCTGTACAACTTTTTTTGTTAATTCTTTGTCATCAAACTCGTACAAACAAGTTAACGATGCTACACTTTGTCCATATCTACCCTTCTCTTTTTCTATGATGTATTCTAATAGTTTATCCATTAGTTGTTTATCTCCATTCATCTGACCTGCCATAAACCTACAAGTTAAATCACTAAGAGTACTTTGTGCTGTTATTTCATTCATATTTGACACAAAATACCGAGCAGCAAAGTACTCTTGAATGCTAGTATGACAGAAGGTGTATTCCTTAACAATTTCTGAAGAAAATGCAGACTTTTTGTTGGAACTAGCCTCTACAACTAACAAGCTACTTGACTTAAGGTAAGTTAATTGTAATTCATTAATTTTTAGTTTTTTTAAGTCTTCTTCGGTAAAACTGTATTTACCTTGTACAAGTGACTTGGCGGCCAACTCGGACATTTTGTCCTTTATTTCCTCTACAACTGACAATGCTGCTTCCTTATCCAATTTATCTTTTTGGATTTGTCTATTATAATTTATCTCTATGCACGCAATAACTTCATCATAAAAAGAAGTTAATGTTTTAGGAAAAGCGTCATTAGATTCTGATATGTTGTGCTCCATGTATACACACATAAGTGCGCACATTAATGGTACACTACCAAAACTAAGAAAATCGTGCAGATTTTCTTTGATGGTGCTAATTGCCTTGGCTTTCATTTCGTGGTTGTTTTTGAAGTATTTTTCTACATATTCTATGACTTGTTCTTCTGAGAAACCCATTATTTCAACATATCGGTCAAAACTAATGCTTTCAGAGATCTCAGCTGCTTCGCTTGGCCTTGAGGTAACCATTACAACACAATTGGGTAAGATTTTTCTTCTCAGGAGTTTGCTGACAAGAGCGGCTACAGGCATTTTGGATCTTGGGTTGTCAGGAAATGAGCTCTCAAAATGCTGATTGTCCATGTTGTCGCTTTCTTTGTATTCGTCGTAGCCATCCATAATGATAAGCAATTGCTCTGGGTTTTTGATAATATAGTCGATTACAGAGTCATTCATATTCTCCTCCAGCATTGAAAAATAATTGAGTAGTTCACTGAGGTTCATTTCCTTTTCAGTTATTATATTTATCTGCCTGAATGGTAGTAAGAACGCAAACGTAATGTCAGGGCTGTCAGGATTTTTTTCTTGGCTGAATATGTCGTCTTGAGACCAGTCCTGGAGCAGTTTTCTGCAGAAAACCGTCTTCCCTACACCTGGTTTTCCTTTTATTATAACTGATTTTGGGTTTTCTTGCCCTGTTTTACCAAGGAAAACGTCTTCGATGCTGTGAACTGTTATAGGTACCTCATCAACAGGTCTCTCTGACTGATCAAAGTTTGGTTTTCTTCTAGGGCCATGATACATGTTGAACTTGGTGAAAATGTCTTCAAGTTTCATTTTCTTAAGAAGAGGGATTTCAAAACTTTCATATTTCTGTTGCACTGTTTTTTTAAGTTGCTTCGAAAACAATTCAGCATCTGAAAAAGAAAAAGAGGGAAAAAATATTAGGGATATTTATATGCAAATGGTCATTTTCATTTCTCAATTAATGTTTCCTTCATAAAATGTGCTATTGTAAGATTTAATCATCGTTTTCTTGTTTATTTCTATTTAATTTTATTAATTTATATGTATTTACACAGCATTTATTGCTGATTTATCTATTATTATATTCATTCAATCATTTATGAACCCTTCCATCCTTTTACATTTTTCATTTCTCCAATCTATCATTCATCCATTCATTCATTCTCATCTATTCTTTCCATTCATTCATTTATCTATTTATTTTTTTCATAAATTCATTCATCAATCATGCCATCCATCAATTCATTCATCACTCTCAGTCATTCAGCTATCCCTTCATTTGTTCTCATTTATCATTCATCCATTCACTCTCATTCATACATCCATTTAGTCTCATTTACTCATTCATCCATTCATTTATTTATTCATCCACTCATTCTCATTTATTCATCCTGTCATTCGTTCATTTTCATTGATTCATCCATTACTGTCATTCATACATCCATTTTATTTGATATATTCATCCAGTTATTCATTTATTCACTGAGTCATTCATTCATTCATTTACGGTTTCATTCATTTATTCATTCACAATCAATCATTTTACTCACTCAAAGTCATTCATTTATTCACAGTCTATAATTTATTCATTCACTTAGTCAATCATTTTTACTTATTCCCAGTCATTCATTCATTCATTCATTCATTCATTCACATTCTTTCATTTTGTTTATTCACAGTCATTCATTTAATCATTCACAGTCAACCATTTTACTCACCCACAGTTATTCATTCCCAGTCATTCATTTACTCATTCATATATTCCCAGTCATTCATTCATTCCCAGTCATCATCAGATTGAGTAGTGGTTAGCTTTTTTAACTTTTTCCATTTTTAATTTTTTTAGAATTCTTTTAGTTTCGATTAAAATACGCCGAAAAAGCAAAAACTTAAGCGAGGGGTGGTAGATTTTTTTATGACACTTGATACTAATCTCACGATCTGATTGGTTGATTAGAGTGTAAGACAACTCAAAACCATCTTCAATTCATTTTTTACAACAATTATTTGAGATAAAAGTTTAAAAAATCCCTTGCAAACGGGGCAGCAGAACAAGCGTGCATGCCGAAACGCATCAGCAGTGTGTCTATCTTATTATTGACACACTCTAATCAACCAATCAGATTGCGAGATTAGTATCAAGTGTTCCGGGTGTTGTAAATTAAAATTGAAATATTTTCGAACACATCAGGAAGCCCGACCAAATTTCGATATCAGCGCGCTTGGACTAAACATGTATGTAACTTTACAACGAAACGTAAAATAAGAAGATTGAAGTGGTGTACATGTTTACCTTGAAAATACTTGAAATTTCCAAATTTGGCTAACCTTTGTGTGCTCTTTTCAACTATTATATTTTTAGATCAATGGTGTGTTTGTACAGTCATAGGATACATATTCTGGAATAAACAAGTTCAACTACGTTTTCTTTTGTAATTTTTTGCTAAGCTTATTCGGACAAAATTGTCCATCTTCAAGGCAATGATTGTCCTAAAGATGGACAATTTTCTCCGAAAGCTTGTCAGAAAATTATAAATGAAAACGTAGTTGAACTTGTTTATTCCAGATATTATATTTTTGTTTTTGTTGGATTAAATTGAAAATGACATTGTAATGTCACTTAAGGTGTACAAATCCCCACAGCAGTAACAAATAAGATCTCTGTTTCAAGGGACGCTCTATTTGATTATTTTGCTTATTAAAATCATTGGCAACCATTTTGAAAACTAACGTTCATTTCCCCGCGTTAAAAAAAATTACATATTGGACCAGTATGCTCCCTAAAATCACTTTTATTAATGATCCTGACAATCCTGGTTTTTGTAGCATCACTAATTGTGAAAGATTTGTGGCCAAACAAGGTTACAGTATTGCATGTATAGATAAACTATTGAATACAAATTTCTTTCTGTATTATTCCAGTGTTCTAAATTAGACTTCCAAGGCAGGTGTTCATATAATATATTTTCTAGAAAATTTGCTTCTTTAACTTTGTTTCTTTTTAAAGCTTATAGAGAACTGTTTTTGTCGTAAATTGTTTTTTATCTAAATTTAGTGATAATTCATTTATTGATTAGTTTAAACTGAAATTTTACATTCAGAACGTGCTGATCTTAAAATTTAACAATTCGAAAATTAACAAATTGAATATGGTTTTTCATTGTCTGTACTCTTAATTATTGACACACTCTTGACGTCATAAAATGTTCAAAGCTGAAGTGGAATCACGAGTGCAGCGAGTGATTTCACTCCAAAGTTTTGAACATTTTATGACGTCAAGAGTGTGTCAATATATAAGAGGACAGACAATGAAAATCCATCTTCAATTCGTTTTTAATTTTACCACAATTATTTGAGATAAAAGTTAAACAATCCTTTTCAAACGGGGCTATAGAACGAGCGCGCGTACTGAAACGCGTCAACATTGTGTCTGTCTTCTTATTGACACACTCTAATCAACCAATCAGATTGCGAGATCACTATCAAGTGTTGTAAAAACCTTTTTTGTTCATACCACTAACCTTTGGCTGGTAAAATTCAAATCTTTGCTTTATTCAGTTAGTTTTGGTGTATTAAATGTGAATGTCGTTTATTTAATTTATTATTCACCAATAAATATCAGTTTAAATCTGAAAATTGAACATCACAGTCATACCTTTCTTATTGATTGATGGTTGACTGCTGATCTTAAGTGAGGTGCGCAATTGCGGAAAAAGTAAGTACAGTAATATATTTCTTTGTAGAACGACGAATGGTGTGCTTAATTTGCATACATTTGCATAAAGTTTCTGCAATCGCGCACCTTTATGTGATCTTAAAGTTAAATTTATATCCAACTTTTTCACACGCAACTAACCTTTTGCCACTGCCATTTGATCTGTTTTCTCTACTTCCTGTATTACAGTACCTTCCTCTTGAGACATGCTGCTGACTAGAAAAATACATTATTTGTTATTTTATTACATGGAATGTTTACAACTTTGCCTTTGAAACATTTTGCCAACTGATCATGAGGGGGTTGTAAGGGGGATATGGAAACCGCAAAGCCGCAAAGAAAATTGAGAAAAATCCGCAAGAAAAATCATCAAAATCCCCATTACTGCAAACCGCGTAAGACAAAAACCGCAAAACCGCAGGTTAGAATAACAAATAACCACAAAACCGCATCAAAAATAACTCAAAACCGCATCACCGCAAACCCTTACGTCCCCCTCCCAACTCCTTAGTTAAAAGTTGTATTTACATATACAAAAAAAATACCTTGCCAAACTTAAGTTCCCAGGTATAAATTTAAAGGCAGTAGGCTGGTCCTCAACCGCTAATTGTATGCATACTCATTAATTTTAGTGCATGACCTCTTTATAAGTGCCCTTTATGTATTCAAACGTGGAGGCAGAGTGTCAATTAATGTTTGTTGTAAAACTGCTTTTTTAAGAATTCTAATAATCTGAAAACTGTGGATTTGTTCAACTTTTGTTGTCAGGTGACTTTTTATGAGATAAAACTGTCGAATCCCATTACCATTTGTTTATGTTTCCCATTCCTGGCAGTAGCCAAATCCCAGTCCTAGTACATCAAATCCCATTTTGGCATCAATAGTATTTAATACCTTGATTGCTGGTGTTAGGGGGTGATGCATGTAGCGTACTTCCAACAGTGTCACCAATTTTCTGATCAAACTTCTCCTCTAACTTTTCAATTCTCTCTATAATGTTGGATTCTGTGCTTTCAATTTTCTCTGTAACGTTGGATTCTGCGCTTTTCAATTCCTCTTTTAACTTCTTTTCTGTTTCTTTAAGTTCCCCAATTACTTTGTTGTCATTCTTTTCCATTTCTTCCAAGCGCTGAATATAAGACTGTTGATCATGATCTGCTGGGTCCATTGATGCAGTTTTTAGTTCATCAATATTGTGTTTATCCTCTCCATGTCTCAACAGCACATCTGCTATCTCATTCCAGTACTTGTTAAAATCTGCATCTGAAAGAGCCGGTTCTGTAATGTGTCCATATAGTTTATTTCTATATATTTTGATTCTAAGAACGTCATCTGCTTCGTTAAGGCTTGTGGGTGCAGGTTCCTTGTCCCAATTACCTGCTGTTGGTGTTGGCAATTTGTGGCAAATGTTTCGTAACAAAAGAAACAACAAAGTAATATCGAAACTCTTTGAATTTACTGTAGGCCCTCCAGTAGGCGGGTACAGCTTGTCCCACTGCTCCTTGAACAGTACTTTTCTTTTCAAGTGGAGTTTATTGAGAATAGCATAATTTGTGGAGTCGTTAAGGAAACTCTGTAGAGAGGGATGTGGGGGTATGCAGGAATCCAAGATTTTTCTCAGTACCTCTGTACCACCATCAATAAGTAGTTTGCACAAACGTGCAAAGTTTGTGTTTTCATTAGATACATGGGACCAATTCTTTGTACCTGTAGCCATCACAGATTATCTGCAAATTTAACAAACTACGTAAGTTATAAAGATATGTCAAATAGAAACTAACTTAAGGAGGCTGCCTATAGTATTTTTTATGCTCGACCGCTCTACTTTAAACGGCTGTAGCTCTGTCTTACACTAACCTACAAATCGGATGTTTCGTCCAGTTACTACATAAGGGTTAAACTTTTGGATGGTGTATGTTTTGTTGACATTGGTGTTACCATGGAGACAAAACAATGGCGTCACTGGTTTTACGTTTTGCTCATTTTACGCGCTTTTCGATCTAAACTTTTAAAATGACACCCATGACGGTAATATTTAGGTATTTGCCTCTAAGTGTACGAAATAAGAAAAATTTCTGTTAAGCCGATTTTGAGATATTTGAGGCGAATCTTTTGAACATCCAATATTTCATGATTGTTTTTTAGTGGTCCAATAACTTTTCACAGAAAACACTTTTAGAGCTGTCCGACCGTCTCATTGTTGCTCAACTGTCATACTAACTTCTTGTACAGTTTCAGATTACATGGTGTTATGGATCTCCGTCAGTGTTAATCAGCGTAAACACAAAACTGAGCGGACTTTTTGCAAAATGTTCAAAAATTACGTTCATCTCTCGGAAACAAAAAATCGTCGATAATTTTTTTTTTAATTTCTGTCATTCAAAATTGAGCATATTTTGAATACCCTTGCAAAATGCCAGTTCGATTGAAATATTCTAAGGCACTCAAAATAATTTTCAAAGTTGTCTTGTCGAAAGTTATTTGGCCGGCATAATTCATAGTTCGATGTTGTTGCTTTCATGTTCACATTCCTTCATGCTGCAATATGCTAATTCAAGACAACGAACTCCATGCTGTCACGCCATCAACACATCCTTGCGTACACGTATGCTCATTTTGCGTAAAAGCTTGGCGTGTTGTTATATTTTCTTCATATTCTTCAATATGGTTTTTCCGAAAGCCTCAAGAAAGAGAAAGGCAGAAACTTTGCGTAAAAATATTGAAGTGGGTAAAAAAGCGAAAATGCAAGGATGTGTTGGCGTGACAGCATGGAGTTCGTTGTCTTCAATTAGCATATTGCAGCATGAAGGAATGTGAACATGAAAGCAACAACATCGAACTGTGACAAGAGACCATAATACTAAGAGAGCGAAGCTCAGTATTGATGTCTGTGCCATGTTCGTGGCGGCTAAGGCTATTTTTAGTAACTTCGCCATCGCGCGCGCAAGGCACTTAAACAATAGAATTCAAACGGCCCCGTCCGCGCGCACGTCAAAAATCAAATTCTATTGGTTGAGGGACTTGCGCGCGCGATTGCGAAGTTACTAAAAATAGCCTTAGCCGCCACGAACATGGCACAGGCATCAATACTGAGCTTCGCTCTCTTAGTATTATGGTCTCTTGACTGTGAATTATGCCGGCCAAATAACTTTCGACAAGACAACTTTGAAAATTATTTTGAGTGCCTTAGAATATTTCAATCGAACTGGCATTTTGCAAGGGTATTCAAAATATGCTCAATTTTGAATGACAGAAATTAAAAAAAAAATTATCGACGATTTTTTGTTTCCGAGAGATGAACGTAATTTTTGAACATTTTGCAAAAAGTCCGCTCAGTTTTGTGTTTACGCTGATTAACACTGACGGAGATCCATAACACCATGTAATCTGAAACTGTACAAGAAGTTAGTATGACAGTTGAGCAACAATGAGACGGTCGGACAGCTCTAAAAGTGTTTTCTGTGAAAAGTTATTGGACCACTAAAAAACAATCATGAAATATTGGATGTTCAAAAGATTCGCCTCAAATATCTCAAAATCGGCTTAACAGAAATTTTTCTTATTTCGTACACTTAGAGGCAAATACCTAAATATTACCGTCATGGGTGTCATTTTAAAAGTTTAGATCGAAAAGCGCGTAAAATGAGCAAAACGTAAAACCAGTGACGCCATTGTTTTGTCTCCATGGTAACACCAATGTCAACAAAACATACACCATCCAAAAGTTTAACCCTTATGTAGTAACTGGACGAAACATCCGATTTGTAGGTTAGTGTAAGACAGAGCTACAGCCGTTTAAAGTAGAGCGGTCGAGCATAAAAAATACTATAGGCAGCCTCCTTAAAACTCTTCCTGCAGGCTATGCATGACGTAAATGACATAGGGGACACAGGAACCCCAAACAACATTCAAATTTTTGCCCATTCACTGCATTTTCCTATCATAGGAACTGGACAAAAAAAATGTAATGTACAAACATTATACATTCCCAGATAATTCCTATCATAGAAAATGGTATTTTCTTACTTTATTATTTTAGTCAAGGAAATACTATTTTCCCACATTTTGTGCAGTTCCTATTATAGGAAAATGCAATTTCCTAGATACAATTCCTGTAATAAGAAATGAGCAAAATATTTCCAGTGCTAGGAAATAGAAATGATATATATGTTGCATTGAGATACCTACATATCTAATTGAGTACATACTAGTTATACAGTGGTTTCGAGTGGAATTACCATGGAATATGCCACATACATTTTCTAGTTAGCCCTCTAGAAACCGGCCGTAAAAATTCTACTCGTCTAAAAAATTACTTCTTACTAAAAAAGGACAACTCAAACTCAACTTTGGTACGAAAGTAAGCTCTAGTAAATGTCGAGTCAAGTTTTGAAAATCAAACATTGTGAAACAACTGGCGATTTCCGCAGCAGAAATTCGTCATTTCAAGGCAAGGAAAGGAATTAAAAATCACCATCAGTTCTTGGGCTCAATTTTCATCGTTGAAAATCACACACTTTGGGCCTCAATATTTCTCAACGAATTATCCTTTCCTGCACATGAAACAGCATTAACAACCAAATTCAGTCCTAGTCTTGTGTTCTCATGGACTTTTTGGCCCTCTTTTCCTTTCACGGACACAGCTGCGGCTGATTCATTGTGGCCATTTTGCAAGCACGTGTTTTTGGACTTTTACGACCTAAATGCATTCTGGGTAATTCAGCTCCTACGCGACAGCCACAGCCCTTCCCTCCATCTTTTATCGTTTTTAGTCAAGTCTCGAGCCCCCTCGAAATTCTGCCCAAATTTTGCGCTTGCTGTGTTCCTTAATCGTTACAACTCCCAAAAAATGCCATGGCAGGTCCGAGAAATTGCCCTTGGACCAGTTGGACGAGCTTCAAAGCACACTTCGTGTTGTCGCCACTCAAAATTCACCCAGTCAAAGCACAGGTAGCCCAAGCTCACTATTAGTGGCTATTTATAAGAGAATGTATGTCACTCAATAACACTCAAAATTTCTATCTTAATTTTAAAAAGATTCCACGAGACTTCTAGAGTGTGTTGTTCATGCTTTCTTCTAACCTCTGAATGAGTTTCAGTGAAATTCGTCGATTTTAACTGCTGCTCAGTCATTTTCTCACGGATATTATCTGAAAAGTTGTTTTATTTTTGCTACTCAATTTTGAATTGATTTTCAGTAGGTTTTTGTGATATACCACTGTCAAGACTTGTTCCTTGCAAACGAAGACTACCAAACTATAACAAGCAAAGTTGAATCTTTGAGAAAAGTATGCAAAACTTACATTTGCTCTGGCTTCAGAACAAAGTTTAGGTGACACTTCTCCTGCGACTTGACAAGCTGCTTCGATAAAAGAATCTGAGTAATCATTACGAAATTTTCCGAACATTTCTTCACGCCACGAATCGCAGACAGCTACCATTTTTATTTGGCGCGAAAAGTAAACCACGAGGGTGTGTCAATCATTGCTCAATACTCACATCCCGTTATATGAACTGACGCATGCGCAGGCAAATTTCCCTGGACCCACTTTATCGCGTCCGTTAGCGTTACATCGCTCGCTCCAATTTTAAATTTTGGCCGCGCGTGCGGAAGATAAATTGGGTCCAGTTCTGGACTATCACTCGACCAAAAACGCCACTGCTTCAAACTGGTTTCAACCGGTTAACTTGAGCCCTCAATAGTACAAAACAGCAGAAGTTTCTATGGTTACTCCAGTAAGAAGGCGAAAAAATACACAAATCGATTATGACGTAAAATCCTCAAAAATCCCCAGTAGCGAAAGGGTTAAACTTATCACCATTAGATGAGCTTGGGATTTGGTGCAATTGATCATGAACAGAAAGACTGGCAATGCACATCCAGTCCCCTACAGGAGGTCACCATGGCAACCCTGCAACAGTCCACCACCTAACACCTGTCACACTAAATGAACAGGGGAAATATACCAACCTGGTTGCCCACCCAAAATTAGGGCCGGGCTGACAGGGAAAGATTGATCCACAATGATCAGCAACAGAAATCCAACAATTAGTAGCATGATCCGTGAAGATCAGCAAGAATGCCTGTATGGGCTTGGCATTAAGATATATATAGCCCCTGCACATGCCCTGAGTGCCCCACATTCCCCTGGGAATTGGGAGATACTGCTGGCTAGCAATGCCTCAAGTTTAACCTTGCCTAAAATACATTTAACCCCATTATATACACATGAGCCTTTAGACAAGTGACTGTGTATAAGAAAATACAAGTGAAGAGTGGGAAATCAAGGGTGTACTATGAGAAACCATTGTATAACTATGTCATAACACACCATAGAAAATCCATTGAATTACAGCATTGTCTTATTAGGGAGGGAGAGTCGGTTACATGAATACCACCAAATATACAATGGCTTTCCTGCTTTCTGATTCACTGTACATGTATTTTCTATGATGTGAGATAAATATATATATTTGCCTTTTCTACTTGACAGTCAAAAAGACTGCATGATTTTTCAAAGGTTTTATTCTAGGCTATAAGGACTATAAACATAAGAGATCTAATTGAATAGGAATACTTCAGTTTGTTGTCAATATAATGTAGAAACAGATGTGACAGGGTCACTTTGACCTCAAATTGACAAATTATTTTAGTTATATATTTTACTTCTTTTTTCAACGTTCTTCAGTATTTTCTAGAAGGAACTAGTAATATTCATCGTTTTATCGTTTTGTACAAAGAGTTAGATGTAATTTATAAATACGTTAGTGACGTTTGTAGTAACGCAACGCCGTGCGTAAGATACGTGAATTGCGTGGACATCCTGCAGTTTATCGTTTGCTTATTTTATCGTTAAAGTTACGGAACCACAAATTACAAACCACGTTTTGTTGTAGTAATGTAACGTATTTCCGTTCTAATAAGGCTACAATCAAGGCGCGACCTTAAGTCATCCTGTTGTGATCTGTCTAATCTAGGTGTGACATTTAGGTCATATCCTCCTAAGCCAATTAGCAATTAGTTAAATCGGAGTCACACAGGAGTCAAACGGGAGTTAAACTGGAGTCAAATCAGAGTTAGACCATGGATTTGTTTGGAGTTCACTTGGTGGACGACTGTTCTGTCAACCAGAGCTAAAGTGAGGTTTGCTCCCCGGAGGACCTGTACCTCTGTAGTGCTATGTCTAGTTCTGTGTTCCTTTCCTTTTCTTTCCCTTTCAGATTTAGAAAGCGCATTGTTTTAAGATTATCAGTTTTCCTAGATCGTTAAAATGTCTTTTATTCTGGAAACGTACTTTTCTATTCGTAATATTTAATTGTAATCAACGTAGTATTGTAAATAGCATATATTCCTATTGCATTTTATTCGAGTTGTAAATAAATTCATTGTAAGTCCACTCCTTGCATCTAGTATTCGTTCCTCGCGCATCGCATTTGTTAAGTTATCGTTTTCGTGCCATCCCTGGCTGGTGTCGGAACCCCATTTCCCATAGTTTTACCGCTGTAGTCATCTCGTTTTTTGTATTTATTTTTTAACCGGCGGGCTCGCTAGCTCGGACGTGCGTTTTCCGCCAGGTTACATAGAGGTGATAGACGTCTAGTTTATTTGGTCTCAGAACACCATGCACATATCTTACCTATAGTTTAAAGTTAGAAATGATTCAGGGTGTGGTTATACTGTATCTTAACCTCGGTTATTAGACGACCTTTCACTTGTGTTCTTCAAATTCATCTACAAACAAGTTTAGAGTTCCTAAAGAGAATGGACTAATAACAGAATTAGATTTATTTCATCGACTGTAGTCTCATTAGTGGATTTAACATAAATGAATAAACGAAGAACTAAATATACTAATTCATAGAGCATAAGTTACCATGGAATTGGTTACCTAAAATATCTAATTATATCGAAGAATGAAACATGAATGAATAAAATGACGGATGGGCTGTCAGATGTAGTGATCAAATTTGTGTAATTCTGATTTTCCTTCAGAGGAAAATTCAGTTATTTCACTGAAAAGTATTGAGCTTCCTGTGGTTATCATACTCATGCAGTCAGACGGTCCTCAAATTATTATATACACATTGGCAAGTTGATTTGGCTGTAAAGTACGAGGGTTGTTTTGGATGTCACCTGCTGAGGTCACAGCCGAAAGGGCATCTTGTTATATTTACATTGGTTGTCGGTTTTCTTTGTTCTTCGCTTCAGGCCAATACACTCACTTGTTGATATTATGATTGTCTTTCAAATGCGGGGTGCAGACTGCAGGTTGTGGATAGATTTTTGCAGATTGCAAATATTTTAGTGGATATTGACCAAAATATAAAATTAATCCAAAAATTCCAAATAATTATAAAATTAAAGAGGATGATTAATGATAAGTATGAGCAGGGAAAAAATAAAAAAATAACTGAACAAACACTGAAATAATACGACAAAAAGAAATTCGTCTTCAGGTTTATAACATTCGTTTCTTCATGTGTGTTTCAGTTCACTAGCTAGTTGCATATTTATTTTAATCTTGAAATGCAAGATATTGCAAGATAGTGGTCGAATTTAATCCAAGACTCAAATCCAACCCAAATCAAACCAAAGATTTCATCAAACAAAGCGGAAATGGTACAGTCTGGTACAGGATCGACATGTATTACTTGGTATGAACAAGAGTCTTTGGACCGAGTCTTTCTACACGATGCTTTGTAGTCGCTTTCACTTATGTTCTTCAATTTCGACACACAATACAAATTAAGAACTGAATGCATTGCGCATCGACGAACTTTCATTCTGTTTATTCTTAGGTCGAGACACCTCATTTTTTCTTGGGCAAAAAAAGGCAAAATATTGAATCTTCAGATGTACTACTTATATGCACTACTTACTTACTAGATGATGTCTGTAGAAAAGAACGGAGAGCAAGAATCTTATTTGATGAACCGTTTTCGACTCGAGACTCATTCGGAACATGAAGACTAATTCACTGTCGTTTCGTGATGCTTCACAAAGGAAGTTGTAAGATCACGCACAAGAATATCAACGATTTCCTTGCCTTGCAGGGTTCTAGTAAAAAACGATTCAATCGTTATCTTACCGTTTTTGAAGAATATAATGCCAACAATTTTTAATAGACACTCTTTATCGAACGACGCCTTCTTATACCAAACGCTTTCTTCTCAGCTTGTGTGTGACTGTCGTAGTTACTAAAAGTTGGAATCACCTGAAACCACCTGAAACCACCTGAAACCACCTGAAATCATCTGTAAACTTCAGTTAGCGGGATATGTTACCCCTCCCTAAAATGGAGTAATATGATTGGTTGGTGGTTCAAACAAAGCTTGACGTGACGTCAATGAAGGCCATATTTTTTCAGGTGATTCAGTTTGAAAAAAGTAACCATCCCCTCCCCCTCACCACAACTCCACAGGAAATTGGAAATGTCTATTATATATGGATAGTTGACAAAATAATCAACAAAAACACGTTATTTTCTTTAAGTGGTCATCACTATTTTAAAAAACGTTTCTCGGCCGGTAGCTTCAAAATTGGTAACGATTACACTAAGAGTTGATTTACATAACAAAAGCGGAATATGGTTTGCCTATTTAGGCAACATCCTCACTAATTTGCTGATAGATTTAAAAATGCATCCCATCTCTTCCCCACACTAAAACAACGTCTTCTTTTTCATATTTACTGGATTAGCATGGACGTAGCCTTACCAGTCTTTATTTAACAAATAGAACATGTTTTTCTGTGCTCCGTTCAGTAACACAGCACGCAGGAAGTGACGAAGGCACGAGGACACGCTTCTTGAGTGCTGTCGGCACTTTCTTAGTGCTGTATTAATGAACGGAAAAAAGATGTTCTATTTGTTTTATTGTATATTTTAAAGCTAGTAAATACTCAAGCGAAAAAGTTTGATTTTCTCCTACAAAAATTCAAAAGGTGGTCGCGCGGTCGAGCTCGCGCTGCTGACATCCGAACTGTGCTCCGTTGTCTGATAAAGCACAGCTTTCATCCAATCAGAGCGCGCGTATCGACAAGGGTATATCATAAAAGGATAGAGCTATGCTCATTCCCTTAGTTAACAAAATAATCAACAAAAACACGTTATTTTCTTTAACTGGCCATCACTATTTTTTAAAAAAATGCGTTTCTCGGGTAGTCTAGCTTCAAAATTGGTAACGATTACGCTAAGAGTGCATTTACACAACAAAAAACGGAATATGGTTTGCCTATTCCGCCTATATTCCGCTAAATCGGAAATCTCTATTATATATGGTCTGGATTATTCCAGTGTCGTGTCTTTTTCCTCATCTTTCGTGATTGTTGCCTCAACGCAGTAGGACTTTAATTTGGGCTTACAACATGAAAAACCGTGAAAGTACTTTGAAACCAATATCTGTAACAAGGCGGTGATATCACGCGAGATGCTGCTTACCGACATTGGGATGTTTTGACGTTTTTCATGATGGTGGTCTAAAGTGAAACTAAATATAGCTAGATTGGTAGAGTGATCGCACTTAGAGTGATAACACTTAACCCGTGAAATAGTTAGACTAAAGTGGACTTATTTCCATTGTTTTCTTTTGTTTCTATTGAACTATTATACACTAACATTCAGTTAACGTTGCACGGGTTAAGTGTAATCACTCTAGAGTGATCGTAGAGTGATTTTCATCGGACTGTGAAACAATTACTAATAGTCAGTGTTTAATAGTGTCTAATAGTAAGTTGTATTGCAACAAAAGAAAACAATGGGTGCAGAGTCTATTAGTGTCTATTAGCTCAGTAACTATTTCACAGTCCGGTGAAAATCACTCTACTTAACCCGTGAAAAAGTACAAAATCTATTTTGTACTACAAAGTATAAAATCCTTTGTTTTTCATTGTTTAATAATGCTATTTTGCATTATTTAGCTAGTATAATTTCACGGGTTAAGTTTTATCACTCTAACCCGTGAAAAAGTACAAAATCTAAATAGTACTAAATAGCAAAAATCCTTTGTTTTCGATTGTTTAATATTGCTTTTTACAACATTTGACTAAAATCTTGCAATCTGATTGGCCGAGAGCCATTGTTAATAAGAGTACTGACAATAGCTGACGCCAACATGTCACGCTCGTCCTTACAGAAAAACGTTTGGGACAGTTTTTCAAACAGATTTGGACGGAAAAGATCTAAGATAATGCTGTAAAAAACAAATTGAAGATAGTTTTCCATTGTCAGTACTCTTATTAATCATGGATGACGTCAAAAAATGTTCAAAACTAAAGTGGAACCACGAGCGCAGCGAGTGGTTTCACTGCTAAGTTTTGGACATTTTTTGACGTCATCCATGATTAATAAGAGTACTGACAATGGAAAACTATCTTCAATTTGTTAAATTAACAATGTTGAGCGTCTCATTTTTATTTACTAAATTAGTAGTGCCCAGGTTTATTGAAATCACTATTTTTAATACAAATTTGATAGTCATCTTTCTTTCACGTGCAATTGATGAAAATCTCTAACTTAACCCTTGAAAAATTAAAGTTGGCAAGCTAATGGTAGTAGACTTTTCCGCTTTATCAAAAGTATTCACTAAATAGTCTTTTTTTCTTCTTCGCGGGTTCTAATTAACACACTTCACAAAATCCTTTCATTGTTCTCTATATTGCTATTTTGTACTCTATATATGGTTATCTCATTCTTTTATTATTATACGTATTCAAGTTTTATCATAATTATATGAATTCTCAACTAAAATAGGGCGCTATTTATTCATGTTTTTTGCTTGTTTCAGAAAGTTTGAAAACGTTTGATCGCTTGCTATGTGTTGACAGTTATGTCAGAGATGTTTTGTAACGTTTTACTGACAAGAACACTCCACCTTCAGTAGATTTCGTATGACTGTGAAAACGGCACCACACGGTCACGGCACGGTTACGGCAGGAATTTCAAATGTTTTTATAGAGATCACGGCACTGACACGGTTACGGCACGGCGCGGTACGTTTCACACTCATACGAAATCTGCTCTAGCAAAACAAGACCCTTATGTGTCCGTTCTCATGGGATCAGGTCTTGAGGAGAAGGAAATGGACATTTTACTCAATGAAGACTTAAATTGGCAAACTAGATTAAAACGTATAGCTGATAAGTCGGGTGAGAGCAAGTAGAGCAGACTTCGTACGTTAAACCAAGAGACCATAATGCTAAGACAGCGAAACTCAGTTTTCCACAGGAAGTCCATCGGTACAATATTAAAGCATTCTCATTACCACGACACCCTATTCTGACAAGAGGGTCTGGGAACGAGAATGTATTTTAAAAAGCAGATCAAAAATAATAATACTTGATGTGAAAAATATCATAAATAAAGAGCAAAATGTTCAAGAAAAGAAAAAAGAAAAAAGAAAAAGAAAAGAAAAAAGGAAAAAAAGAATTGCTTCTGGCGGCAACTGGGGTCGAACCTGTAAACTTTAAATTTGCACCCCCCGGAAACAAAATACAATAAGTGAATAAATGTTTGAAAAAAAGGAAACGAAAAATAAATATTGGGACGATTCTCCCGAGACATTCCTAGAAGCTGAGACATCGAATCGACTTACATTACGGATGAAGATTTCGGCCCCATCCACGCTATCCCGGTGCTACATATTACAGTTATCTTAGCCCGAAGGCCAGGGAGGGAGACAATGTCCGGACCCTAATCCATACCTTTAGATATCACCTTAGACCGCTGCGCTACCTAGACACTTAATAATTTTAATGTCTAATTGGGGTAGTCTATTCGGCGAAGTTTCATTGTGATGCTAATCCCTTTGTCCCAAATCCTCAGGGAGATAACAGAACCAATCAATCAAATCTATTTCTATTTTTGAGAATAAATAAAAATAATTCATTCATTCTTTTCTTTAGTTTTTGTACTTAAAACATCCAATCACAATGGCTGTAACAATTGCCAATCAAAATGCTAGTTATAATTATAAAAATGCCCAGTCTCTCACCTCGTGACGTCACGTGTTTATAAATAGAATCCCTGAGGTCAGCTCGAAAGAAACTGCAAACTTTCTAAAGTAAAGTTGGATTTTCAGTATTTTAAAGTCATAAAATGGCTAAAATATTTGAAGACCTGCAGTTTGTGCTGGACTCGTCCAGTTTTACCTATGTGCCATTCAAAAAGAAGCAAAAAATACGTGATGAAATAACAAGTAATGGCGGAAATATCTCGTATGTTTTGACGAAAAAGGTAAGGAATATTGTCAATTTTATTCTTTATTTCCGGCTGAATTTGCTTCAATATGGCTGAAGTGGTTTAGAGAAATATTCTTCTTATGTTTTGTAAAGTTTTTAGCCCTTTAGGGGCTGTTGTCAGGGAAGTTCTGCTGTATTTTAACGTGAAGTTTGAACATGATTCATTGACACCATTGCTGGCTACAGTTGTGTTGCTGTCATACATTGCGGAAGAACCGTGCAGCTAAGCTGAACTTCTCAGTTTCTGCTACTATTAACTCTCGAAATGTTTAGAAATTAGAAACAAAGTGTTAAAAAAGCTAACTGTATAAATATATGTAATGTCTTCATTGAGAAATGACTGGGAATGAGTAGAGTTCCACTGCTGCAGAAACTAGAAGTAGTAAGTAAATTTGTGATGGTCTAGTGGTTTCTACAAGAACTGGGGAGAGAAACCATTGGACCATATCACTTGATGACAAACAGCAGTAAAGTCTATTTGAAACACTGCGCCAGTTATGTGCCGTAGCTACATTATAATACTGTTGACTTTGAGTCTAGAGCAATTTGGAGTTATGTGTCATTCAGATACTGTCAAATTATTGCTCAGGTGAAGAAATAGAAAATGCACTAATACTGCAGAGTACATAGTGCAGATTTTGTATGAGTGTGAAAAGGCCACGGCACGGTCGCAGAGTGTTTACGTCAATAGGGAGTTTAATATTGTACGACGGCAACATTGACGATGACGGTAGAGAACAATAAGGTTAATCAAGAAGAATAAAGCCCACACATGGAATTAACAAATAGATTCCATTTTTCCGTGCGTCTGTACTCTAATCGATGCACATATGACGTTAAAATTTGGTGAGAACAAAAAAGTATGCCACAAGATGAAGTCGTGACTGTTGTTTTTTACCAGTTCTTCAATCTGCTTATCGCCCAGGACATAGTACAGAAACTGCCTTACTTAAGGTTAAGAATGATATATTGATGAATATGGACCACCAACGTGTTACTTTGTTGGTTCTACTGGATCTCAGTTCTGCCTTCGACACGGTCGATCACAGTGTTCTTCTCGATCGTCTTTCAGTTGATTTTGGTATAACAGGGATTGCACTAATTTGGTTTGAGTCTTATCTCTCAAACAGACGTCAACGTGTTAACATTGAAGGTGTCTTGTCTGATTTGTTCGACTTAGAATATGGCATTCCACAAGGAAGCTGTTTGGGACCTTTGTTGTTTTTACTGTATTCAAGTAAGCTTTTTGGAATTATTTCTAAGCATCTTCCTCAGGCCCACTCTTACGCAGATGATACTCAGTTGTACCTGGCTTTTCAAGGCTGGTGATGACATCGATGAGAGATTAGCTGTAGCTGCCATGGAAGCATGTGTTTTGGATATACGTAAATGGATGTTATCTGACAAACTTAAATTGAACTACGGACAAAACAGAGTTCTTGTTGATTGGTACTCAACGACAGCTAGAGAAAGTTAATATCACGAACTTACGACTCGGAGAATCTAGAATTGAACAATCGTCTTCTGCTGTAAAGAACTTGGGAGCCTGGTTTGACTCCCACTTAAAAATGCATGAACATATTAAGAAAACTTGTAGTTCATCATTTTTTCATCTTTACAATGTCCGTAGGATTAGAAAGTATTTATCTCGTAATGTAACAGAATCCTTAGTTCACGCTTTCATAACAAGTAAATTAGACTACTGTAATAGCTTATTGTATGGCCTTCCTGATGTTCATATTAGTAAACTGCAGAGAGTACAAAATGCCGCAGCCAGACTTGTTGTAGGTCTTCCTAGGTTCTGTCATATCACTCCTGTACTATCTGAATTACACTGGCTGCCTATAAGGTACCGAACCATACCTTTTAGGTTTTATAAGTTTTTAAATTTTTATTCTATTAGGAGTTAATTATTTATTTATTTAGTTCCAGCTAGTGGAAGGTTTAAATCGGCCATTAAGACCTTTCTTTTCAAGCTTGCCTTTAAGGATAATTAGATTTTTAATATCTTGAACCATACCTTTTAGGTTTTATAAGTTTTTAAATTTTTATTCTATTAGGAGTTAATTATTTAATTATTTAGTTCCAGCTAGTGGAAGGTGTAAAGCAACATTAGGTGATAGGGCTTTTCATATGCGCTTCCTGTAGAAATCAGGAATGAAGAATCTTTAAATAAGTTTAATTCGGCCATTAAGACCTTTCTTTTCAAGCTTGCCTTTAAGGATAATTAGATTTTTAATATCTTGAACCATACCTTTTAGGTTTTATAAGTTTTTAAATTTTTATTCTATTAGGAGTTAATTATTTATTGTTAATTAATTAGTTTATTAATTAATTATTATTATTTATTTATTACTAGGTTTGTTTTAGCAGTGCGCATATGAGCATATCCATATGAAATATGCGCGTTATAAATATTAAATTATTATTATTATTATTGTTCTCACCACATTTTGACGTCTTCTGTGCATCGATTAGAGTACAGAGGCATGGAAAAATGGAATCTATCTGTTTTATATTATCAAAAGATTCCAACCAATCAGAGTGTGCGTAAGATTTGATGACACCATCTATGTATGCATACTCTAATCACACATGGTTGCTCGACCAATCAGAGCATGTGTAATATGCCAATTATTATATAATGTTTAGTAAATAAGTAGATTTCAACTGTCCTCTGTCAATTTACAACAGCAAACTCGAAAGTTTCACGCTCTTAACCGACAACGCGAGTGTCCAACCATTTTTCTTTCATAATTTACTTTGCTATGTACCATTCATCGTGTGTTGTAATTTTATGGCATAATGAATGCAAATTCAACTTCTAAAGAATACAAGAAAGCATAGATTTAGCGAAAACAGAATAGGGCACTTTTTCAACCACGTTGTCGTCGACGTTGCTGTCATACAATCTTAAACTCCCTAATGTTTTGATAGGAAACACGGCACTTGACACGGTCACGGCATGGCAGGGTCCTTCTCAAACTCATATTCAGTTCTTCTCAATGCTTCTTGGGTGTTCTGTTCAATTGCCCAGGGTGCTAAAGCTACACATGGTAAAGCAGACAAGTTTTCTATTTCTTTTATATTATACAAGATTGTTTCTGAGCAAATTCAGTATTCATTAACACTGACCTAAAATTCAAATATATTGTGTGTGTACCTGTATTTAGAGTTCATAGTACATGCACCCTTTGGCCAACAAGAGTGCATGTAAAATGTATAATCAAAACCTTTGCTGTGATTGGTTAACAGTGTGACTTTGTATTGACGGCCAATGCTGACAAGACTCTATCATCATATAAAGGTGCAACGGCAATCAAGTATGGTGTACCAGTCATCCATATAGATTATATCAATGATTGTCTCAAGGCAAACGCTTATCTTGACCCCTTTCCTTATTTCTTGTCTGGTGGTATTGAAGACAAGCCTTTAAGCTCTGGAAAAATCAATGGTTTGTATTCCAAAGATACATTGTAATTTTTCAGAATCAGAAAGTAATCGATAGCATTATTAAACTGGCTATAGGTGTATGTGTATTATCAAATAACCATTTACAACCAAATGTGTTCCTTGTCATTGACTTTGTGAATAGAGTGCAGCACACATTTCATAACTTTGCATCAGAGAGACGTTAAAGAACCCACACCACTATCAGGGGAGAGTAGCATAGGCCATGGAGTTGCCGATTGTGTGTGGTGTGACTTACTACTGTACAGGGCCACAGTAATTGGCTGTCAAAGCTGTTGTGGTATCCCTGCCTTCATTGGAAGGAAAAGCTAATATACTAAACTAATCTAAAACTGACTAAGTTGCTCTTCGTTATGGGAAATTGGAGCATAAAATTATGTTTTAATCTGATTTAACTTGTGATTTGAAATGTTACTGATTTCGTATATTTTTGATGTAAACAGTTAATGTCAAACCAAAGAGCTCATCTACTAACAAAAGAAAAAGTGGATCAAAGCATATCAAAGTTGATCTCAATAAATTGAGGTATTTTCTAATCTTCATGACCATTTTTAATTTGTAGCAGTTTATAAATTATTGCATTTTGCATTTTCATTTAATTTCATGACTTGCTTTCATTGATATCATGATTTGTTTTACACCTTTCTCGTTGTTTTTCCTTCCCTGATTTGTTTCCCTTCACTCATTTGTTGTTTTATATTCTTACAATCATTCATTCACTTACCCATTCAGCTTTATTTTCTTCAATTCATATTTTGATTCATCAAATTTGTTCATTTATCCATCCATCTATTTATTCATTGATTCACTCATTGATTGATTCACTCATTCGTTCATTCAAGGAGCAAGGATGGCACAGTTGATTAGTGCATGGTCTTCAGTGTGAGAGGCCCTGAGTTCGATTCCCAGTGAATCATATCTTTGTTTCGACTTCTTTCCATTCCGTGTAGCTTTAATTAGCTTTAAATACCCTTAAAACGGAGCACTGATGGAGAGAGGGGGACAAAATGAGTGCACTGTTAGCCTCAAGTTGACTATTTTGAGCTACCGACATAAAATAAGGACTCTTTATCTTTACCTTGAACATTTATTCATTCATTCATTTACTGATTCACAAATTGACTCATTTACTTATTCACTGCATTCACTTATTCACTGTCTATCTTCTGTCAGTTCTCTCTAACCAGAAAGTTATTTTCCCAGGAACTATTCATTCTATCATTTAATTCCCTTTTCCCATCCATCCATTTATTTAATTATCTCTTTTATTCAACAACAGTGTGTGGCCATACAAAGATGCAAATGCACCACCATTTCCTGGAAAAGATTATAAAATTGCTAAAGACATGTTATTTCAGGTACATTTACTGTGGTTTGTAAACACGCTTAGTTCAGGAAAAGCTGTACTTCTTGAAAGAGCCAATAAAGCCTAGCGAAATCTTTTTGAATCTAGAAATACATCAATATGAATAAATGTCATCTCATTTGCATTTTCAGATTTGATTGCTTAATTCTCATAGAGGAGTTGATTTTATTCAGAAATATTTAATATATAAAATGTTTATTTATATGATGTATTTCTAGATTCAAAAGGATTTGGCTAGGCTTTATTATTGGCACTTGAATTTATTATACATATTTGAATTTATTATTAATACATTTTTCTTTTCATTATCTTGCAGAAGTCAGACAATCAGGGCAAGATAACCCAATTCTTTGCAGTTGAACTTCATGTTGTTCCATCCAACATTCCTTGTGAATCTCGACGATATTGTGTGTTTACTCACCATGGACAACTAGAGCAGCTAAAGAGTCACCATGAAGGACAACACCAGGTTATTAAGGAGTGCTATTTCTCCTACACAGCTGAAGAAGCTATGGGGATATACATTGCTTTGTATGAAAGAGTAACCAGTCCATCATATGGTTTTACAAGGGCTGTGTCACAGTTATCAGTCAAGATTGGGTCAGATAAAATGAAGGAAGTGAGTTTTACCTCATCTGAGTCAATTGTTTGCTTTTCCCATTCATTCATTCTTTCATTCATTTATCCATCCATCCTTCCATTCACTCATCCATTGACCCATCCATTCATTCATAATTCATTCATTCATCCTTTCATTCATGTATGTATTCATTCTTCCATCCATCCATCCACTCATCCAGCAATTCATTCATTCATTCATTCATTCATTCATTCATCTATTCATTCATTCATTCATTCATTCATTCATTCATTCATTCATTCATCTATTCATTCATTCATTCATTCATTCATTCATTCATTCATTCATTCATTCATTCATTCATTCATTCATTCATTCATTCATTCATTCATTCATTCATTCATTCATTCATTCATTCATTCATTCATTCATTCATTCATCTATTCATTCATTCATTCATTCATTCATTCATTCATTTGTTCGTTCGTTCGTTAGTTTGTTTGTTTGTTCATTCGTTCGTTCGTTCGTTCATTCATTCATCCATTCATTCACCCATTGATTTGTTCAATGATTTAGTTATTCAATTGTTTGTCACTTGTTCATTTATTTAATTTGTCATTCATTCATTCATTCTTTCATTTATCAGATTCAGTCATTTTGATCCATCCATACATCCATAACTGTTGAAGTACCAACTATTATAATGGGACTCTATCATGTTCCAATTCTAAAATAATGGCACCTTACAAAAGGAAGTAGTATTTCTCAAAACGTCTGACTCTAGACAATCCTGGACTCCACAAGGTATCATTATTTTAGGATCCATAATGTAACGGACCGAGAGAGAGAGTTTGCTTCAAGTGACCTTTATTTGCTGTCCACAGCTTGACTGGCTAAATGTTACAATTTGTGCTCTATTTATTACAATTTTAGTGCTAAATTAGTTACAAACGTAAAGGCTGCACCTTAGCTAATTCTAGAGAAAAGTATGTCAAAAATACGCCTAATTTACGTAAGGAAAGTCACTAGAATATTACATAATGGTATACGTCCCGTAATCGGATAGCTAAGTGGCGTAATCAGGGAGTGCCGATTATAGTTACATACAGGAAATATCTGTCACGTTGTGTCACGAAACCCAAGTTCGTTACAATAACTTTTGTTCAAGTTGTCACAAGTTTCAAGTTATCAAAAGCTTAAGTAACACAGAGTTAACTAAACTTAAAACTTCTTTGCAGCAACTCATAGATGAACAACAAAGTGATGATGGTACCCCACCCCTTTTAGAAGTTGCCAGTCTTGTTGATTATCTATGGAAAGAAGCTATAGGATGCCTGTCAGACATTCTTACAATTCCTGTTGAAAGTATAAAACTACAGAAAGTCCAGGAAGCTGAAGCTGTACTGGTATCAATGAAGACAGACATGGATAATAAATGTGATAATAAACAGCTTGAGGAGTTGTGGAAAGAATTCTGTAAACTTATACCTCATGATGAGGACAATGTTGTTTTTAATAAAAGCTTGATAGCAGAAAAACAAAACTTATGTCAGGTTAGTATTTTATAATCATTATGCAATATATTATTCTCAAAAGAACATGCGTGATATATATATACAAGAACACAAAAAATATGGGACCATATTAATTAACAGTTGGTTGGCTTCTTGTGCACACAGTTGGTGCTCAGGTTACTCACTGTACCAAGACTAAACTTTTGTAAGAAAAATGGCATAAGCAGACTGTTAGTTCTTTTGAGAATTGTCTAATAAATATTAGGTAATAAGTCAACTAACTGGGTAATACAGCTGCTGTGAATTAATTACTCATCACTTTAACAAATTGAAGATGGTTTTGAGTTGTCTGTCCTCTTATTGACACACTCTTGACGTCATAAAATGTTCAAAACTCAAGTGGAATCACGAGTGCAGCCAGTGAGAACAACACATCAAACAAATTCAGTTCACACATGGTTCAGTGTTTGAGCTGGGACGTGAATCTATACCACAGCATCAGTTCAAATGATAATTATTTATGTATACAATGATGATCATGAAATTTGATCAGATGATGATGATGACTATCAATCCAAACTTTATTCAGCCTCATTCAGTTTTTCTCTTCATTATAGCTGATAAGAGATATAGTCACAGTTAGCGAGTGGACTAACATGTCAACTGCAAGCAGTCAGTTGGCCAAGTACAGAGCTTTGAGATGTCATATTGAATACTTGGATCATGATGAAGAAGAGTTCAAAAAGATCAAAGATTACATTTTATCAAGTCAAAAATGGTAAAGTACTGGAAGTCAACAGCAGTCTGTTTAATAATTGTGATGAAATAGTCAATATTATTGACATTCATGACCAACTCACCAACTGATCACTCACAGATCAATCACTCCCATTTCCACATATCTATTGACTAGCTTGTGTTTATCTTAAAAATTATTGTCAATTTGTGTGTTCAGTTTTTCAGAAATCAAGATAATCAACATCTTCTCGCTACATCGCCCTGTTGAAGACAGTAATTTTACATATAATATTGATGACAAAAAACTTCTTTTCCATGCTTCAAGAGTAAGGCATATTCTGAATAGACCTTTTTCGAGTTTGTTGATACCACTGTAAAACTAGACAACAGACGCACTGGCGCAGGGTTAGCCTCGAGTCAATGTAAATTATTCAAAAATACCAGCGAGAAAAGCAAAACATTTTGACTAAGAACAATACAGAAATCGATTTAATTTACTCCCATGGATCTTTCTTGAAAAGGAGGCTAACCCTGCATAAATGCGCCTTTTGTAAAGAAGCCCAGTGGACTCTAGCAAATGGAAACTGGACTATTAGAACAGCTTTCATACGAATATGAAAATGAACACAATCACTGCACAGTATAGTTGTGGTAGGAATAATATTATAAATGTTTTTACATATAGCTCCAACACAGTCATAGTACAGTGAAGTCCAATTTTCACGGTCATATGAAATCTTTTCTATCACAAAAATGTCCAAGATAACAATGATTCATTTGATGGAATAATTTAAGGATGTCACATTTTTTAAATTTGGGTGATAAAAGTAAGAAAATATATTAATGATTCTCTGTGAATTGATATAAGCAATAATAATGATGATGATCATGATAATGATGATGATGATGATGGTGGTGGTGGTGGTGATGGATGTGTTGCAGTTGTCTCAGGTCTACAACAAAGTGACCCATACTTCTGAGCCACCTAACGTGCAGAATTAGAACTGTGACTCCCAGTACCATCAGTTTTACCTCTCATCCATAATCTCCATAGGGCTTTCTTCCTGCCTGTGATAAGTCATTTTAAAGTGAGGGTCAGCACTCCCACTCCAACCCCGCAGTGGCACAGTAGACTCAGACGGCTGTGGCAACCACCAGACTGTAGGTTTTTTCAGACTATCCTTATCTGAGACTCGTGGAGGGCAGGAGCATCTGCTTTCCTGTGCAGACTGTTGATGGATGTGTATTGTTAGTAGTGTTATAAATTAGGTACAGTACAATATATTTACATTATTTCTTTTCCTCTTTTGCAAACTTTTCAGGTTAGCAACTTTGTTGGAATTCTTTCAAGGTAATTGCCAGACTTTCTTTAAACCTCAAAATCTCTTTCTCTCTACTAAATCATTAAAAAGGAATTTATATTTAAATTATACTTTCTCTTACAGAGGACTACTACTTCCCAAGATTGTTGTAGATGACTTTGGTGGTAAAAGATCTGATGCAGGAATGCTTGGCAGTGGGATTTACTTTGCTGATTCTATAAGGTTAGAGTTGCCAAGCTGTTCAACATAAAACAGAAACAGAACATTATATAAGGGGCAAGATGGTTGGGCAAGATGGCAGATTGGGGGTGAGATGGTGGGGACGAGATGACGAGGGGCAAGATGGTTGGGCAAGATGGCAGATTGGGGGTGAGATGGTGGGGACGAGATGACGAGGGGGCAAGATGGCTGGGCAAGATGGCAGATTGGGGGTGAGATGGTGGGGACAAGATGACGAGGGGGCAAGATGGTTGGGCAAGATGGTAGATTGGGGGTGAGATGGTGGGGACGAGATGACGAGGGGGCAAGATGACTGTAATTTGTTAGAGCACTGGTCTGTCATCCCAGGTTCAATTCCCACTAGATGGTATTCCATGACTTGAGTTTGTGATTTCCTTCTCTCCCTTGTTTTGTGGGTTTTTCTCTGGGTCCACTGGTTACTCCTCCATCAGTAAAAATAAACTTGTCTAGTAATTTGGGAAGCCAATTACATTACCGTCCACTGTGTGCACGCACTCTGACAAAATCGTGCCAACAATTCTGGCAATGATTGTAGATCAAGAGGATATTTTGGAGAAAAAAAAAACAAGGAAAATGTCTAAATAGGCCCCTTGCAGCACGTCGGAATGCAGCTTAATTTGGAGGGCAAGACAATAGGTTTCTAGTTCTCTGGAGTTGAGATTCTTTTGTCTTGCCCTCCAAATTGAGCTGCATTCTGACGTGCTGCAAGGGGCCTATTAAGTTTTCTCAGGAGACTGGGTGTTCCCCCCTGACCCTGCCCTAAATGCAGCCCTTCTTTCCCAGGAGTTACTTAATAAATGTGATAACATTTCTTGTTTTCCTAAAGTACAAGTGCTAAATATGCATCCCGTGGTTCCATGGGCTCAAGATTTATGATGATAAATGAAGTGGCTTTGGGAAGAATAATGGTAAGTCCTCAATGCTGCATGACAGTCACAGGAGAGTCAAGGATGGCACAGTTGGTTAGTGTGCAGCCTTTGCTGCAAGAGGCCCAGAGTCCAATCCTTGGATCTCACATCCTTGTTTCAACTTCTTTCCTTGCTGTGTAGCTTTAAGTAGCTTTAAATACCCTTAAAACAGAGCACTGATGGAGAGAGGGGAGTAAAATGAGTGCACCGTCACAACCGTCAATCTCAAGTTGATCAGTTACTCAAATTACTGTCATGAGTTATCGACGTAGAATATGGTCACTTTACTTCACTTGCTTTTGATATGGGTCCATCTGCAAGATATAAGCATAATCACAAGACATTACATGTATTAATTAATCCATTTATACATGAGTGTGAGAAAAGACAAGCACTGCTAATAAGCAGCAATGTTTTCTTATTAGCATTATAGACACTTTAATAAAGAGTTGGCTGCCCCACCTCAAGGTTTTAATAGTGTTCAAGGTATTGCTGGAACCTCTCAGGAACCATCAGACTTTGAGGTAGGTACTCTCTTGACAAGTCTACATATTTAACAAATTTAATTTTTGTAATAGATGCACACATGACGGCAAAATGTGGTGAGAACAAAAAGTGCACCACAAGACAAGGTCGAGTGATATGACTGTTATTCCCACCACATTTTGCCATCTTCTGTGCATGTATTATAGTACAGACCCATGCAAAAATGGAATATATTTCAACCAATCAGAGCACAAGTAAGATTCAGTGACATCATCTGTGCACAGTACTTAAATCACACACAGTTCTCAACCAATCAGAGTGCGTGTAATATACTGTACCAATATTATAAAACCTTGAAAATAATCCTTATATTTTGCTGTTTGTAGGATAATGAATTTGTAATCTATGACACCAACCAACAACAAATGCGGTATGAAACTAACCATGATTCCATGTTTTGCATAGAACATTGTGAATTGATGAATAATTGGTCTGTATTTTTAGTTACCTTGTTGAGTTTGGGTTTGGTGGAGAATACACAAGAAAGCGCCATGTTGATTTTGCTTTATTGAAGGAACTTGAGCCAGATGTTGAACCTGAGGTCCAATCTACTGAGGGTAAAAACTTGAACTAATTATTCCTCCATCTTTTCCTTCCTTCCTTCCTTCCTTCCTTCCTTCCTTCCTTCCTTCCTTCCTTCCTTCCTTCCTTCCTTCCTTCCTTCCTTCCTTCCTTCCTTCCCTTTCTCCTTGCCTTCCTCCCTCCCTCCCTCCCTCCCTTCCTTCCTTCCTTCCTTCCTTCCTTCCTTCCTTCCTTCCTTCCTTCCTTCCTTCCTTCCTTCCTTCCTTCCTTCCTTCCTTCCTTCCTTCCTTCCTTCCTTCCTTCCTTCCTTCCTTCCTTCCTTCCTTCCTTCCTTCCTTCCTTCCTTCCTTCCTTTAAAAAAATTCCAGGAAACAAGATATGGCATCTATATCAGCCTATCGACAAAACTTATTGTTACTAGGGGCAGACATCGATTTATCTGATGTGACTTCAGTAGTCGATCCTCTGTCGAAAGTCCAAGCAGGTCTGAAAGGCAGCGGTGATGCACCAGTACCCTTACAGGCTGTACATGTTAGAGCTAAGCTATTGGATCTTGTTGCTCAGGTAATAATTGAACATAAGGATCACAGTTAACTCTATTGAAGATGGACACAATCAGGACTCTCAACGAGTGTCTGCCTTAGAGAGGTGTCCGTTTTAGAAAGGTGTCCGTCTTAGAAAGGTGTCCATCTTAGAGAGGTGTCCGCCTTAGAGAGGTGTCTGTCTTAGAGAGGTGTTCGTCTTAGAGAGGTGTTCGTCTTAGAGGGAGTTTAAATGTAAATATATGATTTCAGCAGAAAGAGACAAGTCTTGGCTGTCCATTTTAGAGAGATATCCTTCTTAATGAGGTGTCTTTTTGACATGATTTCACTGTAAAGACGAAATTAATGGAGGAATGGACGGAAGAAGGGATTGATGGATGGTTGGATAAATGGATAGATGAAAAAATGAATGAGTAAAGAAATCTTTCTCCCAACAAACAAATGAAGAAAGCAAAGAAGACAGGGAGAAAGGAAGAAGTAAAGGAAGGAAAGTTCTAAAGAAGAAGCTGAAGAAGAAAGGAATGAATGGAGGGAGAATGAATAGATGGATGAGGGATTGAGGGACTGAAGCAAAGGAAGGGAGGGAGGGAGAATGAATAGATGGATGAGGGATTGAGGGATTGAAGCAAAGGAAGGGAGGGAGGGAGAATGAATAGATGGATGAGGGATTGAGGGAGGGAAGGAGAATGAATAGATGGATGAGGGATTGAGGGACTGAAGCAAAGGAAGGGAGGGAGGGAGGGAGAATGAATAGATGGATGAGGGATTGAGGGACTGAAGCAAAGGAAGGGAGGGAGGGAGGGAGAATGAATAGATGGATGAGGGATTGAGGGATTGAAGCAAAGGAAGGGAGGGAGGGAGAATGAATAGATGGATGAGGGATTGAGGGACTGAAGCAAAGGAAGGGAGGGAGGGAGAATGAATAGATGGATGAGGGATTGAGGGATTGAAGCAAAGGAAGGGAGGGAGGGAGAATGAATAGATGGATGAGGGATTGAGGGAGGGAAGGAGAATGAATAGATGGATGAGGGATTGAGGGACTGAAGCAAAGGAAGGGAGGGAGGGAGGGAGAATGACTAGATGGATGAGGGATTGAGGGACTGAAGCAAAGGAAGGGAGGGAGGGAGGGAGAATGAATAGATGGATGAGGGATTGAGGGATTGAAGCAAAGGAAGGGAGGGAGGGAGAATGAATAGATGGATGAGGGATTGAGGGAGGGAAGGAGAATGAATAGATGGATGAGGGATTGAGGGACTGAAGCAAAGGAAGGGAGGGAGGGAGGGAGAATGAATAGATGGATGAGGGATTGAGGGACTGAAGCAAAGGAAGGGAGGGAGGGAGGGAGAATGAATAGATGGATGAGGGATTGAGGGATTGAAGCAAAGGAAGGGAGGGAGGGAGAATGAATAGATGGATGAGGGATTGAGGGACTGAAGCAAAGGAAGGGAGGGAGAATGAATAGATGGATAAGGAATGGAGGGATTGAAGCAAAGGAAGGGAGGGAAGGAGAATGAATAGATGGATGAGGGATTGAGGGATTGAAGCAAAGGAAGAGAGGGAGGTCTGAGGGAGGGAAGGAATGAAGGAAGGAAGGATGAAAAGAAAGGAGGAATGAAGGAACAAACAAACAATGAACAAGTGAGAAATGTGGGATAATAAGTTGTCTTCATGAGTGAGTAAATAACAAATGTTAATTCCTTGACATACATTTTCTGATTGAATGGCATTGTTGTTGTTTATAGGTTGTTGTTTTACAGTCGTACAAGAACAACAGTTCTGTTCCCATTGAGGCCAAGTACGTTTTTCCACTAGACGACATGGCAGCTGGTATGAATTAATTAATACTTAACACTCTCTCCTTGACTTTGCTACCGGGGGGGAGGGACTCCTATATATATGAGGACAGGGATGCTCGTCAGAAATTTTGAAAATGACCCCTAAAAGATACCTGAGTGGGAGTGGCAACAATTGATTTCTACCCCTAAAAGGTACCAATTCAAAAACAATAATAAAGAATTAAAGTAATGAAACATATGTTATCAATGTACTTTGAAGATTCAATTCAGATCATCAAAAAATTTCCCTTTCATGCTTATTTTATGTAGTTTATTTACCCCAAAACAGTCACTAAAAGGTACCAGCTATGTCTCTGGTGGTATCAGGTTAAGTCGCCCGATGACCAAGTCGCCCGAGACAAGGTCGCCCGAGAATTGACCTGCTCGCCCGAGAGATATAAGTGAGGTCGCCCGAGATAGAAATATCGTCTAGTTTGGTATTTTTTTTTTCTTTTTCTACATCCTAGATAAACTCATCTATATTACTAGAGTTATTATTTCTGCTTTCGGGAAAGTTTCTTGACGAAAGTAGAGCGAAAACAGAGTTCGAACCTTCGATCGCCGAACGGACTTAGACTCCTTGCTCGGCAATAATAATCCGCTTTACCATTCTGTTTGACCTAAAACTGTCGTAAATCTACGTGTTATTGTTGATAGAATCCTAAATAAATTCATCTTTATTGCTACTTTTGCTCTACAAAAGTTTTCTCGACGAAAATCCGTCAACAAAGTGGGAGTTTGAAACAACGCTGTCGTCGGAACGAGTTAGACTTCTTGTTCGGCTATAATAGCCCGTTAGCTTACATTCCGATTGACCAAAATCTGTCAAACAGTGCTGCGTCATTGTAGATTATATAATTTTCGCTAAATTCTAACTACACTCAGTATTAAAAGCCATGCATCCACGATGTTCTCAGACGCCGGGCGCCATTTTGAATTCTTCGCGAAAGGGAGGAGACTGGAAACAAACGACACACAGAGCTGATAGCTCAAAACGACTTTATTTCTTATTTTCTTTAAAAATGTAAGTACAATTATAAAAATATATTCTGTATATATTCGAATAAAATCGAAATTTAGACCCATCCGATCAGCTGGATAAAGAGTTTTATCAATAATGTGCGATTTAAAAGAAAGTTAAGATATCGGGCGACTTCACATTCAGGAAAACTCGCCCGAGAGCACACAGTTAATTGTGGTATTTCTTTCCGGCTTCGACAAATACTTACCCAAACTGTTTCAGGATCTTGGGAGAAAGCAATTTTTAAAAAGTTCATATTTTATAAACAGCTATAATGTGAAAAATCTACTAAGAAAATTCAGTATGGAGTAAATTGTGCAGTTATTATTGTTTTGTCGGCAACTTTATACTTCTAATCCACAGTTCTTGTTGTTCAGATTTACGCGGAATCGGGTTAAATGTTGTCCTTTTTGTTTCATACTTAAAAAAATACAAGTTTGTTTGGGGTTTTCATAAACCATATAATATGAGGGAAGTCAACAATCAGAGTTTTGAAAGTAAGGATCGTTGTTGGCAAGTGACGCCTAAAAATCTTGAAAAATGATTTTCAGCCATTTTGATCCCGGCCGGGTTGATCCCGTTGAGTGTAAACAAAGATTTCGGAATTACTAACTTTAACACGTCAATGAAACACTTCAGCAATTTATGGCAATTGCAAAAATAAATAGTTTTAAAAGATTTTAGTCAATCAGAATGGTAAAGCTAACGGGCTATTATAGCCGAACATGCAAGAAGTCTAACTCGTTCGACGACAGCGTTGGTTCAAACTCCCACTTTGTTGACAGATTTTCGCCGAGAAAACTTTTGTAGAGCAAAAGTAATGATAACCGTAAAGAAGATGAGTTTATTTAGGATTCCATCTCCAATAACACATAGATTGCAGACAGTTTTAAGTAAATCAGAACGGTAAAACTAACGGAGTATCAAATAAGGACTGGATTCCTTCGGCGACAGCGTTGGTTCAAACTCTCGCAACTATGTTGACAGATTTTCGTCGAGAAAACTTTTGTAGAGCAAAAGTAGCAATAAAGATGAATTTATTTAGGATTCTATCAACAATAACACGTAGATTTACGACAGTTTTAGGTCAAACAGAATGGTAAAGCGGATTATTATTGCCGAGCAAGGAGTCTAAGTCCGTTCGGCGATCGAAGGTTCGAACTCTGTTTTCGCTCTACTTTCGTCAAGAAACTTTCCCGAAAGCAGAAATAATAACTCTAGTAATATAGATGAGTTTATCTAGGATGTAGAAAAAGAAAAAAAAAAACAAACTAGACGATATTTCTATCTCGGGCGACCTCACTTATATCTCTCGGGCGAGCAGGTCAATTCTCGGGCGACCTTGTCTCGGGCGACTTGGTCATCGGGCGACTTAACCGTAAACCTCTCTGGTAGTCCACTTAAGTCTGAGACACCCTAAAAGGTACCAGATTGCAGATTTTGACCCCTAAAAGGTACAACGAGCATCCCCGTTCATTTACGATCGGAGTCCCCCCCCCAGGTTTGCTACCTACCCTACAAACACTGTTACCAGACGAAAAAATACACTGTCACAGTTATGTTGTAGTTACATTACAGTTACATTGCGGTACGTTATGCTTACTTTGTGGTGATGTTACGCTTACGTTATGGTTACTCTAGATAGTTACATTACACTGACATTGTACTTTTGCTACAGTTACTTTGTCGTTACGTTACAGTTGCGTTGTAGTTACGTTACACTTACACTGTGTACATTATGGTTACTTTGTGTTTACATTAACGCTTACGTTATGGTTACCTTATGGTTATATACTCTATGGTTACGCTACGCTGACGTTGTACTTTTGCTACAGTTACTTTGTCGTTACGTTACAGTTGCGTTGTGGTATGGTTACTTTGTGTTTACATTAACACTTATGTTATGGTTACTATATGGTTACATTACGCTGATGTTGTAGTTTTGCTACAGTTTCTTTGTCGTTATAGTTACGTTGTGGTTACGCTACAGTTACGTTGTGGTTACGCTACAGTTACGTTAAGATTACGTTGTCTGTTCCACCAAAGTTACAGTTATCTTACAGTCAGAGAAAAATTCTACTTTACAGTCGAAATCTTTCAATATTTCTATAATTCATGTCATTTTGTCCACTATCAGTATGTGGTTTTGAGGCATTCATCAATGGCAAGCATATCGTCGGTGAAGTCAAAGAGAAAGAACAAGCTCACAAAGAGTATCGAGAAGCCATCAGCCAAGGACATGGAGCTTACCTCATGGATGAGGAAACACCAGTAATAAATTAATAATTACAAATACTTATTGAAAATTAAAGCTTCCAAACACAAAGTGGTTGCCACTAGAACATAATATACCTGATGTATGTACTGCTGTGTTTGCGCAAGTTGCATAGCAGAAAAACTACAGCCAAACTGTTGTTATGATACAGCAATGTATGGTACAGCAAAAACTGTGCTAACATTGTGTTACAGAAAATGTTTTCCCGCCCTCTCTGAAATTTTTTACAAAAACAAGAATTTGTCATGAGCTCTTACTGAGGGTGTCATTTCCATGGATGCTGAGATGATTTGGTTCAGGGCTGGAACCATCCTGGATTTATTCTCGTCCTAGACTTGAATGAATTTAGTGTCAGCGGTGTCATGGAGCATCGCTCGTATGGACCCAAAGTCTTTTCACTGCCCTGTTGAAGCTATGAAATTAAATTAAAAATTTAAATTAACAGCATCATATCACCTTTATCAGGGCTCCCTGCAGGGGTCAGGGAAAAGTCAGGGAACAACACAGTCAGTAAAAAGTCAGTGAAAAGTCAGGGAATTCTTTATTTGGTCAGGGAAATTGAGATTTTCACTTGAAGTCAGGGAAAAGTCAGTGAATTTTGTATAAGTAACTAAATGCTATTTTAAGTAAAGAAAAAACTTTCAAAGAGAGAATAAATTATTTGGGGCATTTAACAAACTGGTCATGTTAGTTACACCAACATTATCTATTTTTTGTCTTCTGTGGAATAGTCATACCCAAATTAAAGGCAGCCATATTGGAAGTACATGTAACTTATGAATTGTTGTGTGTGTGTGTTTTTTGTTTGTTTTTTGTTTTACTTGTGCAAAATAGTCAGGAAAAACTGAGTTTTAGTCAGGGAAAAGTCAGTGAAAAGTCAGGGAATTTAATATTTCTGAATGGCTGGGAACCCTGTTTATATATACATGATGAAATTGACCATTGGCAACGAAAGCAATCATGGGAATGAATGAATGAATGAATGAATGAATGAATGAATGAATGAATGAATGAATGAATGAATGAATGAATGAATGAATGAATGAATGAATGAATGAATGAATGAATGAATGAATGAATATCTTTATTTAAGTGTCAAATCCTTTAGCATATTTCTACTAATTGGGGACACTATTTAAAAAACTATATATAACTATATAAAAAAAATTGTGGGAAGAACTCGTCCGGCGATGAGATCTTCTATGTAGCAGACAGCCTGTTAGTGTATTGTCTGCCAAGCGAGAAGGAGGGTTCCACCCTTGTCGCATCGTAAATCTCAAATCTTTCAACTTCCCTTTTATCTCTGTTCAGGACACTACATTGATGGTGGAGGGGAGGAGGTAGAGGAACCACTGTCATAAGTAGAACACTATTCTTGTTTTCTCTAGGATGTCTTCGCCGTCAGTGTTGGTAATCTCCCTCCTAATGCACAAGTGCTGATTAAAATTACCTATGTAGCAGAGCTTACTGTAGAAGGAGAAAATATTTGCTTTAGATTACCTGGCTCAGTAGCGCCATGGAAACGAAGCCATGCCCTGGACCAAGAAATACAGGTATGAGTGAATGGTCAGTCAGGAAATACAGGTATGGGTGACTGGTCATTCAGGAAATACAGGTATGGTGACTGGTCAGTCAGGAAATACAGGTATGGGTGACTGGTCAGTCAGGAAATAGAATTTTGGGAAACAAAATATATTTTATGGCGAAAAAATAAAAGCGCTGGTATAATTATTAGCGAGGTTTACTTCCGGTGACGTCGGCAAGAGTTCTTGGGATTGATGTATTGGAATGCAATGCTAGCCCCCTATAGGCATTTCTGTTTTCCCGCCACTGTTCACTTGGCAGCTTGTCATTCTACAGTTGACTTATTGTACAAGGTGAGAGTGGAAATTTTTCGCTTTTATGCGATTTATCATTGTTATTTTTCTGTATAATTTCATGAAATGGCTAACAATAGTGTTTTTGTTCTATTTCCGATTGAAAGTCCTCGACCTTTTGAGGTGAATCGGCGTAATCTTCCGTTGTATTTTTATCTCCGACCGAGGTAGGGTTTCTCCAACGGCGGTTTTTTCTTATGACTTTATTCCGATTAAATTTCTTCAACCGTTTTGGAGTAATCGGTTAGTCCTTTGCTACGTTTTTCCGATTGAATTTCTTCAATTTTTTCTGAAGCAACCGGTGTTATGTGGCATTTATTTCCGATTGGATTCTTCAGCTTTTTGGAGCAATCGGTTTACAAATTTTCCCGATTGGATTTCTTCAACTGTTTTGAAGCAATCGGCGTGATTTGACAGTTTCGCATCGGTAAACAAGGTCGTTCAATTTCTCTTTGCAGTTAATACACCATGTTTAAACCCAAAGTCATGGTTCTCGGTCATTCGTTTGTCCGTCGTTTACATGCCGACCTAGAAGGGAGTTTTGATCGTCGTGCAGCACCACATTTTAATCTTGATCAGTGTGCAGTTAGACTTTTCGGTGTAGGGGGGCGGACCGTTCAGAAGCTTCGCCAGCACGACTGGAAAAACATTTGCCGCTATGGACCGGATATTATTATTTTAGAAATTGGCACCAACGACCTTGCGGTTAATTCGCCCGAGATCATTGGCTCTCAAATAGATGACCTGGTCGCTGATCTCATACAAGAGCTGTCGGTTAGAGTTGTAGGGGTTTGTGGCATAATTCCCAGGGCTGACGAGTCTATGAATCAACGAGCCAAAGTTGTAAACCAGTACGTGGACGTCGTTTTAGGTGACAAACCAAATGTCTTTGTCTGGCATCATCGCGGCCTTTTACAGCCCAAGCAAAATGTATTGCTTGCAGATGGCGTGCATTTGAACCCGCACGGGCAATACCGGCTCTATCGCAGTTATCGGGGGGCTATTATTCATGCCCTTAAGTTGTATGAAGCACTCAATTGATTTGAAGTTTTATACTTGTATCAGTCATTGTACTGTCTAGGTTTGGTGAAAATAAACTAACTCATGCTCGTTATGCAGCATGTCATTTGTTGCTTTGGTTTCTTATTCTTTCCATTGTTTCATTCTTGCCACCGGCTAATTGCGGAGACCTTTCTCAATTTTGTCAATAGCTATTGTTAGTCATTTTATGTTACTTTGCCAAGTATAGTCACAAGCCCACACTATGCTGGGCTGTGGCCTTGTTGATTTTATTTGCGCTTCGTTGCTAGCCCACACTATGCTGGGTTAGCTTGCTGCCATTAATGGGGTTATAAGCCCACACTATGCTGGGTTGTGGCCTTGTTAATTGCATATTTATTGCCTCCCACACTATGCTGGGTTGCATTATTGAGTTTAAAGGCTAACCCATACTATGCTGGGTTACGACCTTGTTTTTTGTTCCCATACTATGCTGGTTTTTATGAGGCTTAACTCACACTATGCTGGGTTATGACCTTATTTTTGTTGTTTTCCCACACTATGCTGGGTTGCAACATTTTAATGTTTATGTGTCTTGTGCTCATTTATGATGTTGTATCACTAATGTGGTGGTACTTTATTTTTATTTTGCCAGCTTATTGTTGGCCATTTTATTTTATGGGTCGAGTTGACCCCCTTTTTTATTGTTCTGACCACCCACACTATGCTGGGTTCCCACACTATGCTGGGTTCGGTCAAGGCTATAGGGGTGACGCCTAGCGGCGACATGTGATGTTTTCAGTCTGCCAAGTCACACCCTGGCCTATGTTATTGGCGTATTGCGTTTATGTTGTGATGTAATCAGTATACAGTAGTGTGAAGTTCCGTATCATTGTATATATCTCCGCATACTGTGTTTGCTCCTTCTGTGAGTTCCTTTTTTGCAGGATGTCTTCAAGAAGAAGTACTAGAGCGCGACGCCCACCAGTTCGGCTTGCAGAGCCTAGTGCTGATGCCCCTGCAGCCCAGAGGAGATGTGAGGTCAATTTGTCTGACAACCAGCTCGACGAGATAGTTAAAAAAGTGTCTGAAACAGTTTTGGTTCAACTCCGCAATCAGAATGTAGTAGATGTAGCTGAGTCACAGGTAGACTCTGGGGCAGCAGCCACTGTACAGGGGTCAGTGGTTGCCGTCCTGGACACCTTGTCTGGTGAGTCAGGTGAGGGGGTGGCCCAACCCAAGAGTGTCTTTATGGCATCTGATTTACCTATAGGGCTGAATGTGCCAGCGAAACTCAAAGCCAAAATTGTGGCCAATGAGTATGTGGATTTTGGATCCCTTATTACAAACTATTCAAAGGCCAACACCAGTTACAGACTTAGTTTGTCAGATGCAAAAGGCAGTCAGGGTGCCACTGCTCTAACCTTTGAACCAAATGTTAAAATCAAACACATAGGGAATATTGAATCCTGGACCACGGCATTTCAAGTGTATGTTGCTATTTATACTTCGCAACACATATCAGAGGCACCTGCCTTGATGAAATATGGAGAGATAATCCGTGACCTAGCCACCAGAGGGTTCAATTGGCGATATTACGATGAGAATTTCAGGTTTTTACGCCAAAGTAACCCCCAAGGGTTTCCATGGAGTTCAATCCATTCTGAATTGTGGTTGCGCTCCCAACCCTCAACTAGTCAAAAGGCTGGGCCAGTCAAAGGCACCAGTCAAGGGATGGATGGGAGGCCAAGACCTATTCCTAAAGGGTTTTGTTTTACATATCATCGGGGCCAATATTGTGGTGGCTGTTCTTTTAAGCATTCATGTCCAGCCTGCCACAATAATCATTCCTTAGCAAAATGCAATTTTCGTGGCTCCCGCGACAAACAGCCTGCTGCAACCACAAGTTCCACCACTACCAACTCCAGTAAGACTAAATAATTTAAAGTCTTTATTACTTGGGTATGACCAGACTAAAACCCAATTTCTTGTTGATGGTTTTTCTGTTGGATTTCGAATTTATTCAGAAGTAGAGGATGCAGTTTGTTTTGCACCAAATTTGTTTTCAGCAAGGGAGAACCCTGATGTGGTTGACAGTAAGCTCCAGAGAGAGTTGGAAGCCAATAGAATTGCAGGCCCATTTGCGACTCCACCATTGCCTAATTTTAGAATTTCTCCTTTAGGCGTTGTTCCTAAAAAATCCCCAGGGGAGTATAGGATGATTCATCACCTTTCATACCCCAAAGGCTCCTCAGTTAATGATGGTATACCTTCTGAGTATTCTAGTGTTACCTATGCTTCTATTGATGATGCTATTCATTATGTTAAGAGGTCTGGCATTGGGTCATTTTTAGCAAAGACTGATATCAAACATGCATTTCGAATCATTCCTATACACCCTGGGGATTATCATCGGTTAGGAATGCAGTGGAAAGGGTCATTTTACTATGATAAATGTATGCCTATGGGCTGTGCCAGCTCCTGCAAAACCTTTGAGGCGTTTAGCACTGCTGTTGAGTGGATTGCACGTCAACAACTTGGAATTGATTACATTGTTCACCTCCTTGATGATTTTTTCATCTGTGAACCTACTAAGGAGAGATGCGAGGCTAGCCTCAGGGGTTTTCTTGCGCTGTGCAATTATTTAGGCATTCCCATGGCACCGGAGAAAACCGTTGGTCCATCATCTGTTTTGTCCTTCGCTGGCATAGAATTAGACACGGTCGCTTCAGAAGCTCGTTTACCCCTCGACAAATTGCAGGCATGTTCCAGTCTAGTCCTTGCCTTTCTTTGCAAGAAGAAGGCCACCTTGCTTGAACTGCAGTCTCTTATTGGCAAGTTAAACTTTGCTTGCTCAGTGGTAGTGCCTGGTCGTGCCTTCCTCCGTCGTCTTATTGATTTAACTGTGGGTTTGAGACACCCGAAGCATTTCATTAGACTCACCGGGGAGGTTAAGGCAGACCTGAAGGTATGGAAAAATTTTTTGCAGCAGTTTAACGGTAGGTCATTTTTTCTTGAAGAGATATGGGAAGACAGTTCTTCCTTGCAACTTTCACCTTCGCGCAGGGCTCGTTTTAATGTATCTTGATCTTTGTAAGTTTTATGAGTTAGTGTTCTCAAGCTTATTAAACACCGGCTATGTCCATGACATAGCCATTATTTAGCCACCCTGGTGTAGTGTCTTGCCTGCGCGAACAAGCTCAGTACATATTGCATGACCTGATTTCTCAGTATATTTTACTAGTTTTTGAGACATAAATAGAATTTTGGGAAACAAAATATATTTTATGGCGAAAAAATAAAAGCGCTGGTATAATTATTAGCGAGGTTTACTTCCGGTGACGTCAGCAAGAGTTCTTGGGATTGATGTATTGGAATGCAATGCTAGCCCCCTATAGGCATTTCTGTTTTCCCGCCACTGTTCACTTGGCAGCTTGTCATTCTACAGTTGACTTACCCTCCTCCTCCCCATATCCATCCTCTTGCTGATTTTTATCACTGGCGGTTCTTAGCCCTCACCTTCGCGCAGGGCTCGTTTTAATGTATCTTGATCTTTGTAAGTTTTATGAGTTAGTGTTCTCAAGCTTATTAAACACCGGCTATGTCCATGACATAGCCATTATTTAGCCACCCTGGTGTAGTGTCTTGCCTGCGCGAACAAGCTCAGTACATATTGCATGACCTGATTTCTCAGTATATTTTACTAGTTTTTGAGACATAAATACAGGTATGGGTGACTGGTCATTCGGGAAATACAGGTAGTAGGTAGTATCGCCTTTTTTAGTTCTCCACAACAGATTGTTGAAAGCCTATAGCTAAAAATATATATAAATAGGTAATACATGAGGAAGGAAGGAAGGAAGGAAGGAAGGAAGGAAGGGAGGGAGGGAGGGAGGGAGGGAGGGAGGGAGGGAGGGAGGGAGGGAGGGAGGGAGGAAGGAAGGAAGGGCTGCCTTGTGTATGATATTCCTATTCATTTTCAAAGTGAATCTGTCTTGAATATTTTACATCTTTTAAAAGAATTCTCAAAATACTTACAGTGGCATATTGAGACTTCAAACAATTAAGGCTACCTAATTCTTTGCATTCTTTTCTTAAGTCTCAGACACAAGATATGCAACAACTTTTTTTTTTTCAACATTGCCCGCATCAGCAGTTGTACCGTGTGTTCACTCATTAATGCTACATGTGTCATAATGGAAACGTTGCAAAGTAGAACTTGATGCTAAACCTGTAACTGTTTGCGTGCAGCTGTTGCAGGGGTGGACACACGGTGGAACTCTGCATTGCGCTCAACGTTGCATCATGTTTTCAGGCCTTTAATTTCCAATTTTCATTCTTTACAGACTGACGTTGATACTGTTAAAGTTGAAGAGCAAAAGTAAGAACAAATTTCGAATTTTGTGCATCATTTGCTGAAAGTTCATACATAGGCACCAACTCAAGAACAGAACGTGAAAATATATCTTATTGCGTATCATTGTCTGCTGTGATAATGTTTGTTTCATAATGTTCATGTTTGTTTCTTGATGCAAGCGACGTCAGTGCGCACTGTGTCACCTCACACTGCACCCCGAGAACGCTAGCGGTTGATTTGAAGTTTTTGTATTCTCAGGAATAAAACAGTAACTTTTGTTTTTCTCAAATGTGTTATAGGAACACTACAATCCAGGTTGCCATAGAGATGCCATTTGAAATCCGATCTATTGACTCACCCACCCATGCCATCTTAGTTAAGGTATCTACGAAGAAACACTGAATTGAAAACAAATTAGGAAGTTTGGCAGTAAGCTTAATTTGAGTGCTATCAAACTAGTTGAGCAATATGAATCGTATGAGCACAAGTTCCTCTACTGCAATTTATAAAATATTTGAGCTAGGCTTGTCAAGTACTCAAATCCGGCTTACAGAGTGTTTATATCACAGTACAAAGACATAAGACATAATATATTTATATTGGTATTATTTTTAAGGAATATAAAATGAGCACACATGTCTCTGTACTGTGATATAAACACGATGGAAGATGTAGAGCAAGAGAAAAGCAAGCTTAGGAACACGAGGCGTAGCCGAGTGTTTCTCTTGCTTTTCGAGTGCTCTACATCTTCCAGAGTGTTTATATCACAGTACAGAGACATAAGCGATTGTTTTATATTGCTTTTATAAAATATTTTCGACGTTTTTTGAGCGAGCCATGTCTCTGTCCTCTGATATCATGGTAGCCAGCCAATCAGCGCGCACGTTATATCTCAAATATTTTATATTTTTTTCTAAAACATTTCCGAGGGTTTTCGTGCGAGCAATGTCTCTGCCTTCTGATATAAACGCCAGACAATCAGCATGAAAATAGGATGATTGTTTCAATTTGACTTAATGCTTTCTTTTGACCAATCAGCGAACAGCAACCAAAGCAGTAGTGGAGATGGAATCAGGTCACGTGATAGGGGATGGCTTCCAGCTTGTTATCGGATTGGCTGAAATCCATGTACCACGAATGTGGGTGGAGAGCCATGAGACAAGACATGACAGTGAGGTTAGCACTATTTATAGTGCATGGTATACTGTATTGCTTCCTCCTCCTCCACCTCCTTCCTCTTCCTCCTCCTCCTACTTCTCTTCCCTCCTACTTCCTCCCGTCTCCTCCTCCTCACTGCTCTCCTTCCTCCTCCTCCTCCTGCTTCTCTTCCATCTTACCCCTCCTCCTCCTATCCTCTTACCTACTCCTTCCTCCCCTCCTTCCTCCTCCCTCCTCCCTACCTCCTCCCCCTTCCTCCTCCCGCCTCCTTCCTCCTTCCCTCCTCCTCCTCCTCCTCCCTTCTCCTTCCTTCCTTCTCCTCCTAACTTCTCGTTTCCTCCTCCCTCCTTCTCCCCCTCCTACTTTCCTCTCCTTCCTCCTCCTCCTCCTGTTCCACCCCTCCTCCTCCTCCTTTCCTCCTCCTCCTCTTCCTCCTTCCTTCCTCCTCCTCCCTACTATCTCTTCCTCCTCCCTCCTCCTCCTCCTCCTCCTCCTTCCTTCCTCCTACTTCTCCTCCTCTCCGTATCCTCCTTCTCCCCTTCTCTCCTCCTTCTCTCCTCCTTCCTCCTCCTCTCCTCCTTCTCTCCTCCTTCCTCCTCCTCCTCCTCCTCCTCCTCCTTCTCCTCCTCCTCCTCCTCCTCCTCCTTCTCCTTCTCCTCCCCCTTCTCCTCCTTCCCCCTTCTCCTCCTTTATCTTTTTGGTGATTTTGCACCCAGTCTTGACATTAAGTGTGATTTTTTGGTGCGCATGCGGTCTTCATAATGAGAGTTTGTGCTTCAAATCCTAATTTCATTTTGACCACTCTTACTAATATCTCTAGCTCAATGTGGCTTAAATACTTGTGCAATGTTGCTGACATTGCACATTCCTATTTGTTCAAGGCAGAGAATGATATTAAACATGCGAGTATGTTTTCTTGGAGTGATCATCTAGGGACTGAATGGTCACATGCATGGGAGATGCAGAGGATTTTGCACCCAATTTTACACAAATGTGTCCTGATTTTCTTGTCGTGTGCAAGTGTTACATGTCAAAATCAGAGGCTTACACAAGATGCATGTTTTCAAATATGCGTGTCTTGTTTCATCACCACTTTACTCCTAAATACTTCCATTTTATTTCTTTTCCTTATTATCATTGCAGGCAGGAATGCTGGTATTTTATCCTGAGTTTGAGGCAGAAGCACCCGACCAAGTTGAAATTGTGTTCTTCTTGGATGCTTCTTGTTCAATGAAGGTCAGCTTCATAGTTTTTTAATGATGATGACTAATTAGGTCAGCTTAATAGTTTTTAATGATGATGACTAATTAGGTCAGCTTAATAGTTTTTAATGATGATGACTAATTAGGTCAGCTTAATAGTTTTTTAATGATGATGACTAATTAGGTCAGCTTCATAGTTTTTTAATGATGATGACTAATTAGGTCAGCTTAATAGTTTTTTAATGATGATGACTAATTAGGTCAGCTTCATAGTTTTTTAATGATGATGACTAATTAGGTCAGCTTCATAGTTTTTTAATGATGATGACTAATTAGGTCAGCTTAATAGTTTTTTAATGATGATGACTAATTAGGTCAGCTTAATAGTTTTTTAATGATGATGACTAATTAGGTCAGCTTCATAGTTATTTAATGATGATGACTAATTAGGGGACACTGTCCTCTCTCACACACACATATCCACTACATTCTAATTATTACAATACTCTATACTCTATATACTCTCTTACAATATGAAGAAGTTGTCCTTCACAGTAGTGTAAGGCCTCAATTCCTCTTTATACATCTCTCTTACCATATTCTATGCATACAACTGTCAGCTCACTAGTTCATTTTTATTGAGGGAGGAAAACCGGAAGACCCGGAGAAAAACCCTCGAAGTAAGAGAGACAACAGACTAACAAACTCAAGCCATATGTGATGCCCCATTTGGGATTCCAAGCCCTGACCCTCGCCGCTAGGCCACCCTTGCTTCCCATTCAAGTAAACTCCTAAGATACTGCTAATATCCTACTGAGACTAACTGACATAATTATTTCCAGGGTTCCTGTCTACTAGAAGCCAAAAAGATTCTTCTCATGTGTCTAACCTTTATGCCTGATGAATGGTTATTTAACATTGTTGTCTTCGGCAGCTGTAAGAATTGCCGGTCTTGTTAATTTGATTCTCTTTACCCGTATGGAGAAACTTGTGTCTGTCTGTCTGCCTTTTTGTCCATCCGTCCATCCATCTGTCTGCCTGCTTACCTGTGTTTGTTTGTCTGTCATGTGTGTATATATATCCACTTATCAAATGCTTTATTTTCTACTTTCTGTTCCTTTGTCTGTCTGTCTGCCAAGCTACAACTGCTGCCAAAAGTACTGGCACGATTGCTGTTTTTAATCCATTAAATTAATGACCAAAGGATTCTCAGTCCTCCCTGCAGCTCTAAATCAATGTTGGGGTAGAAAACATGACACAAGGGACCTTATATTCACCCAACACACCCTCTTGGTTACCATAGAAACCACAACATTGTAAAGGGGTGTGGGGGACTGCAAATTAAAAGACATGAAAGATGGTTAGATACCCAAAGAAGTGTTCAAAATTCTATTGTGCCAAGTAATTTTGGCAGTGATAGTAGCTCTCAATCATTTATCATTCTAAGTGTTCTTATATTTCATCACCAGTCCACTGTGAGCTTTTTCCAGACAGTCAGAAGAAGAACTCCAAGACGCTGTTCCAGGCAATCGATTTCCTCAAGGTAATTCTAAACATCTTATTAACTTTTCAGCAGGGTGGATCCAGAGGGGGGGGGGTGTCCATAGGTGCACCAGACACCCCCCTAGTGCCGTACTTACTCTTTTTTTATAGGCTTCTTGCAAGATGACGTCATCAGATTCCACTGTTAGGACACCGTCATCTTGGATGTGACGTCATCTCTCAGGAGGCCTATTTGGGACACCCCCTTTGCAAAATCCTGGATCTGCCCCTGGTCTGTGTTGTTATATAGTGTTCTTAAGATGTCAAACTATTACACAGAAACTTCTTTAGAGTTTAAAATGTATATAACCACGAGACCATAATACTAAGAGAGCGAAACTCGGTATTGATGTCTGTGGGATGTTCTTGGCGACTATATGGTTATTTTTAATAACAACACCATCGTGTGCAAGGCTCTCAAGCAATGAATATGATTGCCAAAAGCAAACGGTCATGTCCTCGCGCACGTCAAAAATCAAATTCAACTGGTTGAGAGCCTTGTGTGCACAATGGCGTTGTTACTAAAAATAATCTTAATCTCTTAGTATTATGGTCTCAGGGGCGGATCCAGTGGGGTGTCCATAGGTGCACCGGACACCCCCCTAGGGCCGTAAGAGATGACGTCATCAGATTCAGTTGTTAGGAGGCCGCCATCTTGGATGTGATGCCATCTCTCAAGAGGCCTATTTGGTACACCCCTTTGCAAAATCCTGCATCCGCCCCTGGGTCTCTTGGTATAACATTAACTGAAATCTTGTCTGTGGTGCGTTAAGGCGTCTCTCATCTCTAACCAATGCTTTTCATCAGCTCATCAAAGCTCAGCGAGGGAGCACGGACCTCTGGAGAGTCTTAGAGTCTTTGAGCTTACTTCCTTCTATGTCAACCGCTGACCACCCAAGAAACGTACTGCTGATCTCAGACGGTCACGTGACAGAGGAGGCAACCACGCTGGAATATGTTCGTAGTCATAGACTTAAAACACGAGTGTTTACGTTGGGGGTTGGGTAAGTCATGTATGACATAGGTGTTGTTGCTAGGAAACGAGATTTCTGTTGATAGCTAATGGTGTAAAGTTTGCATTGGTGTCATGTTTCATTGATTTGATTTGATAAGACCTGTTACTCATGATGTGTTGTATGAAGTTGTTGTTTTGACTATTCCTTGCATAGTCTTGCATAATGCTTTATTTATGATGCTTTTTTCGATATTTCAGTCAAACAAGTAACCGTCATATGCTGCGATCATTGGCACGTGTTGGTGCAGGAGCAAGCGAATTCTTTGATTCGAAAATCAAGTCCAAATGGGAAAGAAAGGTCAGGGAAATGTCATCCAGTGATATATTTCTTTTTCTCTTTTTCTTTTACCATAACTTCCATTCTCACTGCCCACTTTTGTTCCGTTATTTTGCTCCATCCTTCATTTTTTACTTGTTTTTCTTTTCATTGTCTTCATTTTATTAAGTTTTTTAATTCCTTCTTTTGCATCTCAATTTTCTCTGTTTCTTGATTCAAAAGGTCAAAGCACAAATATCAAAATGTGGTCAGCCAAATCTGACGTCAGTATCTGTTGCCTGGCAACAGCATGACAGCTACGCCACGCCTCCTGTCCAAGTAAGAATCATGATTGGTTCACAGTCAGGCGGTAGCTATAAATTAGGTAGTTCACTGTTGTGCTTTTTTCAGGCTCCAAATGAGATTGTCTCTTTGTTCAGTGGATCTAGATTGGTTGTGTATGGACTCGTGTCTAATTGTACACAGGTATGTCGAACAATAGACATGCAGATGACAACAGACAGACAGATAGAGAAGCAGGCAGGCAGGCAGGTAGACGGACAGACGGACAGACAGACAGACAGACAGACAGATAGGCAGACAGACAAATCAACAGAGAGATAGAAAAAGGAGAGAAAGATGAACATTCTAACAATCTTATGGTACAGAGACTGTACTTGGAAGAATAGACAGCCGGACAGATTTATAGCAAAAAATTACCTTATTCTGGGCAAAAGGAGGCAAATTTCTATAGTAGTGCTATCATATATAGACCTAATCGGAACATTCCATTCTCACACCCCTCCACGCCCTCCTGTGCCACTATGCAGGATATGATGGTAGATGTGGATATGATGGTAGTAGTGGTGATGGTCGAGAAGGTGATGATGGCGATGTCGATGTTGGTAGTAAAAGTGAGGATGATAGAGCAGATTTCGTATGAGTGTGAAATGGACCGCGCCGTGCTGTGTCCAGTGTCAGTGCCGTGATGTCTATAAAAACATTTCGAAATTCCTGCCGTAGCTGTGCGGTGACCGTGCGGTGCCGTTTTTACAGTCATACGAAATTTACTCTATCACTATCGAACCAAAAACCATTGTTTCTTTCAGGCCAGTCTTAAAGCAGAGGTTAATGGTAGGGAAATATCTACAATGGTTTCGACCTCGGACCTTAGCGTTACCAGAGGGAAGGTAATAACATCTCTTAAGTGTTTATAACACACCTAACAGTTATGAAGGGGAAAGGAACATAGAACATCACATCCTTGAGAGGTGACACTTGGTGAATGAGACGTCAAGGTCCTTGCCAGACACTAAGCAGGAGCGTGACATGACAAACATGAAATAAAAAAATAATTAAAAATAAATTTGTCAGCTTCTAGAGCGCATTTTCCATGGCGAAATGATCAAATGCGCTATAACTAAATCATATAAATCAAACATAAATGGATTAAGAATCCCAACTGGCAATGAGGCAATTGAAACCAGTTGGCTATATTACAAGCATGGCCTAGAAACTGAATTTGAACTATAGTAATCAAAATCGGAACAAATTCAGTCTCAGCTAGTGGCCAGAGCGGGAATCGAACCTGGGACCGCCAGATTACGAGACCAACGCTCTGACAACTCGGCCATGCTACCTCCTATAACATATCACATTTGTTCAGTTCATTACAACCGTTACGTACAACATCACAACTCCATGTTCACAACGCTGTTTCCACGTCCTCTTCAGAAAGTTGTTAACAGTCACTTTTGGGTTATAATTTCACGTAGCGCAGTATTTTAGCATCTATATTCACATTCCCATGTTCTCTTTTAAGATACTACATCAACTTGTTGCCCGTGCTATGATAAGGGACTGGGACGAGGGGAATCTAGACCCAGACCACACTCGGCATGAGGTAAGTTTACTAAGACTGTCGGTTAACTGTCGTAACGTTTTGAAGACAAGGATGAAAAACGCATTGCGCTTGCTCGAAAATTTGGGGGAAATTTGTGGACGCGTTCATGTTTACAAATAAAAGTATTGTCGATTCAGCTGTCGTGTATTATGTGAACTTCTCGTGTATTACTTGGCCAGGAAAAGAGAATAAAGTGATATTTTAGGAAAATAAGCACTATCTTTTCATGGACAGCCTTAACTTTCAAGATTTGCTAAACCAACAATGGTTATATTTAAAACTTCCGAGTATGCACAATGCTTCCACCCCATTTCGCCATATCATGCAGTGACTGTACGATTTCCCCTGTCATACGAAATTGGTCAAATCCAGTTTGTTGTATTTGGGTTTGTAAGGGTTTATTGTAGATTATTGTGGATTAGGAAATCAATTGTTAAATGTTGGGAGAGCTATCGTTAAGTTGTCTCTGAACAACAACCCATTATTCAACCCATTATGATAATGTTCGTCAACATTTCGGACAGCAATCGGAAAGCTGTCGGTGAAGTTGTGAATGATTCACATTTGTAATTCATCGCGAGGTACGTGCGATAAATTATTATTATTATATTATTATTATTATTATTATTATTATTATTATTATTATTATTATTATTATTATTATTATTATTATTATTATTATATTGTTATTATTAAGTCCATTACTTCACACAGGTTGTAAAAAGAGACAAAAAGGATTACATTATCACGCTGAGCAAAGAGTTTTCCATCGTCTCTCAGTTCACCAGCTTTGTTGCCATTGAGAAAAGAGAGAAGGTGAGAAAGAAACTACAAGAACTGAATCTACGCTTTCCATAGCCATGAGTTACCACTGAAACCGATGCAGCACGATCACCTAGACATTGATGTTTGCACTTTACATGAGATGGACATGATTTTTTTTCTCTGTAGACTGAAACTTCTTTAAAAAGAGCTCGCGTAATAGACGAATGACTCAGATAAAGATCATGAAACTGTAATCATGCTGAAAAGAACACGGAGAAACATACATTTTAACATGAAAACATTTTTTATTTTCAAATAACAATGGCCAGTAAAAACCAAACTGCCACAATAGGACTCAAGGAGATGAAACATTTGGTTTGTTTTTCTGAGTTGTGATGTCACTGATGCACTTTGCTATTTTGACGCAGAGGGACGAGCCAGAGCAGGGTCTGTCTGTGGCGAAAGTTAACTGTATTTTTAGCTTTTTGCAACTAATGGCAATCAATTTCTTCTTGTAAAAAGAGCATTTTTAAGAGCCATTGATGATCTGTCTAATGCATAGTGGCGCTTCCTCAAAATTCGCGGTAAAAAGATAATAGCAAAGCATTATAATTACGAAAGTAATACCAATGTATATGTTTTTAACCATCAGGATGAAAAGTTCGATGAAGATTTAGGTCCAAGTATATTAGAACTTGTTGCAGATGAGAATGTAGACATTCTACCTTACGTTAGCTGGGAGGAAAAAGACAAGGCAATTGAAGAAGAAGAGCATCAACTGGTAACTCTTCATCTGTTCTGGGTTTCCATCTGTCTGTCTGCCTACTCATGTGTGTGTCTGTCTAGCTGTCTGTACTGCTGTCTATCCATCTACACTTCCGTCTGCCACTGTACATGTGTGTGTCAGTCTGTCTTTCACCAGTGTGACCATCTGCATGTGTCTGTCTGTCTACTCAAGTGTGTGTGTGTGTCTGTCAACCTATCTGTGCAGCTGTCTATACCCAACTATACATGTCTGCTATTGTATACATGTGCAAGTGTGTTGGTCTGTCTTCCAGTACGTCCGTCTGTCAAACTTTTTCTACCCATGTGTCCATCTACCCACCAATGTGTGTGTGTGTGCACGTGTGTGTGCTTGTGTTTCTTCTGACATTTTGCCTCTCCATTCGATTGTCCTTCTTAAGGGCTGTTTGTATAGTGAAGGCAAGTTGTTCCTACTAGCCGGGATAACTTTTTCTTTGTGCCCCCCAGACTTCATATACGCTCTCGTGAACTATTTTTCTCAGCTTAATGACAAATTATCAAAGGAATACCGTATGGTTGAGAGCACATGAAGGGCGTGCATGTTTCCGATCATTGGAAACTAGATAATAGGGAGCTTAAGCAGGAGACATTTTTGTCAACGCGGACGCCACCGCAGTGTACGTTCTTCTTCATCCGTTCGCTATCATAGATGATGTGTTCGTTTTCGTTAAGCACAAGGTCAGTTAAGGATTTTTTATCTTGTACCAAGAACAGCAAACTCATCTTTGACGGTGAACGGATGAACGAAAACGCGTGTGTGACGTCCGTGTTGACAAAAACGTCTCCTGCTTAAGCTCCCTAATGTGATTCAAGGACTTTTATCAGCTGATTGAAAACAAATAATAGACAGCTCCTTACTGTATTAGTATCTTCATACATGAGCATTGCTTTCTGTAACTTACAACTATTATAATTATGTATTTTAGGATGCCAATGAAAGGGTATTACAAATACTGGCAAAAGCGAAAATGATTGAAGGAATATCAGTACTTCAAGCTGAAGACCTTTATGAAGAAGCAGGCCTCATGATTTCAGAAGACTGGATAACATACGACACACCTGACACAACTCCATCCTGCTCATTATCAACGTTTTGCAAGGTTAAACCATATTGAGTAACAGAATGATTTACTATAACCCACCTCAATTGACCTATGCAACCTAGTGTTTGGGGCTGTAAAGGGTGTTTGTCATAGAAGGCTGTCTGTCTTATAGAGGTGTTCATCATAGAGGGAGTGTCTGTCTTATAGAGGTGTCCATCATAGAGGGGTGTCTGTCTTATAGAGGTGTCCATCATAGAGGGGTGTCTGTCTTATAGAGGTGTGCATCATAGAGGGAGTGTCTGTCTTATAGAGGTGTCCATCATAGAGGGGTGTCTGTCTTATAGAGGTGTCCATCATAGAGGGGTGGCTGTCTTATAGAGGTGTCCATCATAGAGGGGTGTCTGTCTTATAGGTGTCCATCATAGAGGGGTGTCTGTCTTATAGAGGTGTCCATCATAGAGGGGTGTCTGTCTTGTAGAGGTGTCCATCATAGAGGAGTGTCTGTCTTATAGAGGTGTGCATCATAGAGGGAGTGTCTGTCTTATAGAGGTGTTCATCATAGAGGGGTGTCTGTCTTATAGAGGTGTCTATTGTAGTGGAATGTCTGTCATATAGAGGTGTCCATCATAGAGGGAGTGTATGTCTTATAGAGGTGTCTATTGTAGTGGGGTGTCTGTCTTATAGAGGTGTCCATCATAGAGGAGTGTCTCTTGTAGATGAGTCCATCATGGAAAAGTGTCTGTGTCTGTCAATGTAACAGAGTTCTGTTTTAGTTTTTCACAAATAGTTTCATTTTCACAGGTATTTGTCAATCTGTCGAAATTCTATTTAGAAGCCTTGCATGATGAGAAACGAAGTTACAAGACTATTTTTGTAATGCTATCAGGAATCCATGCGCTATCCACTGCAGGTACGTGTATGTGCTATTGCAAAGTATCTCCCGTCCTTCCTCCCCCTCCACTCTCCCTGTCCTGCCCTTGAGAGCCAAGCTGCGTAGGGTAGTAACACACTCGCCTTAATTAAGGTGACTGGCTACCATAGAAATTTTAGCCTACTGTAGTTGTAGAACTGTTATTTCGTCAATTGTATATTCTTTTCTATTCACTTCCGGTTGAGCGATTTTCGCCTCAAAAATTCGGAGATAGGCAGTCATTCAATGCTGATTATCTCGAAAACGAGCGCGGGACACCCCTTTTTTCTTTTCGTTTTTGTGATCAGCATTGAATTTCGCTCCAGAAAATTGTGGTTTAAACGATTTTTCATTATTTTTTCCAATAGTAGCAAGTCACCTTAATACATTGGTCGATTTTTGTTTTTGAGTAGATTTTATATACATTATATCCATATATGTACAAACTGACCTTAGCTACTTAACATGATGAGCTCTATTTAGCTGTTTTAAGTAGCTGGGCTCCACAATGATTCCCTTTTTTCCTTTTTTATGTTACATTTACAAAAATAATACAAATAGGTTGACTGTGACGTAACGATATAACGATTATGTCAAGATTAAGACACGATTATATCATGACGATATCACAATTACATCATGACCACATCACATTTACATCATGACCATATTACAATTGCATCTCGACCATATCACGATTACATCACGACTATATCACAATTATGTCACATGCACGAGTGATCATGGCACAGTGACATATAGATAACACACGTTACTTTCTCTTTCAGAATCTACAAGCAACGTTTTTGATGATGTACTTGAAATGGACTCCATTGACCAAGAAATGAAAGAGTATGTTTGAGAACCAGAATAACGTGTTGCTTTTGATGGAAAAAAAATGTGTTCAAACCAATTTTATCGACCCACGAAACAAAAAAAACAAATACAAAGTGCTTGTCTTGTTAGTTTTTTTTGTACACAGTAGTTATATATAAATACATTAAATAACATTATGTACCATTTTTTGAAATACCAAGTAATGTGTAACATTTTTTCACAGATTTGTTATAAAGATGTTACAAGATAAAGGACGCGTAAAATTGCATCTTAAAGCAGAAGACATTAGAGAATTCATTCCTTCCGAAAATGTAGACTGGTTAGAAACTGAATTGATTTGTGAAACTGAGTCCACGTCTTCAGAAACCAGTGAATCTGGAGAAACCAGCGAATCAAATGAAACCAGTGATTCTAGTGAAACTAGTGACTCTAGTGAAACTAATGATTCTTTGAGTGAATCATCAGAAAGTGAAGAAATTATGAAAAAAAGAAAGAAAGCGAAGAAAGCCGAGACCATTGAAGAAGAGGATGACATTGAATTTGAAGAAGAGGAGCATTATGATGACGTTTGCGCTGATGGTATTTTGTTGTCAAGGAGACGACTTGTCGGAGGGGGCCCAGGCCCTATGGCGTCTGATGATAACGAAGAGGCTGTCCAGTTCGCTGATGGTATGTGCCTCTTTGGGCTTCCTTTGTAAATTGAATGTGAGGGAAATGAGGACGAACAACACAGGAAGTCCATTCAGAGATTCTGAGCGAGACTACAATCGCGAACAAAACCCCTAGGACTTTTTCAGTAAATTAGAATCTTTCAGAAATAAAAACAAGTTACTTTTGAAACAGAGAAAGTCCCAAGAGGTTTTGTCCGAAATTGTGCTATTACGACTGTTATCCAAGGGTGCATCTTAAAAATTGGGATAAGGTCTGGTGCTGTGTTGCAACCAACTTGTTAAAAGGGCCCCTATCAATGGGCGCATTAGATCATATATACATGTATTTTGTGCTTTAGAAATATTAAATTATTATTATAATAAATTATTATTACTATCATAAGGCCAAAGGTTTAGTCGTGGATTAGTAATAAGCAGGCTTTCCAGAACTTAGGCCTTGCTAATGACTTTGAAATCATCTAAAATAAATGATCTTAAACTTGGTCTCAGTTTCACAGGTGATGGAGTTTTGGAAGTTAAGAGAAACCTTGTCCTTATTGTGAAAGTGGAATGAATGAAAGAGATGAGAGATGAGGGAAAGGTGGGAAAAAATTATAGAAAAATCTGTGGATTTGTAAGGTGCCTAGTGTAAGTTTCTTTAGGAGAGGATCTCGAAATTTTGTTTGGTAGGCAAAAAAGAGAAAAGAGTTGAAAAGGTGGAGGGGGAAAGAAAATTTGGTAACAATATTCCTTTCATTTAAAATGAAATAAGTCTATGAATGGATAATTGTCACTCGGAGCAAAAATCTACACTCACAAGAAGCATACACACCCAACAGTTAACTAATTTTGTTACTAGAAGATGAATGGGCCACAGATGAAGAGGAGCTTGAAAGATATGGTGCGACTTTAGAGTGTGCAGCATTTAGGTCAATGGAAGACGAGGGAGAAGAGCTTTATATGGATATGGGAGGTATGTGACTGCTCTACCTTTACTGATGTGCAACATTTATACCTTGCTACAATCTTCACTTCAAGGATATATGTGAAGTTGATGTTGAGTTATTAAAGCCATTCCTTTGGTATTGTTTACCCTCAAAAACTAATGCTGATATCCCCACACAAACTTGGAAATAATCATCCATAAATAAAGTATAATACTTAGTTAGCAATATTTACTGGTTAAAAATACTGCATTTACTCTTGGCAAAATCAGCCGATGGAAATAATTGCTTTAGATGTCTTGGTATTTTTCTGGCCTACAATATGGCAGCTGACTAGGATTCTTTAACAAATTATAGTTGTGACAGTCATCATTCATGCAACTCTTGTCATTTCTCAACACTCCCATATCAACCTCCCCCCTGCTTCTTCGATGTCTCTGGAATTACATAACTCTTTAAGTTCTGTCTTGATACATAGACCCTTCTTGCATGACTGTGATTATTACTGATCATTGTGCTGATGTGTATGAATGAGCAGAGAAGAGAAAAATCTCCTTGTCGACGAGATTAGTAAATTAATCTTACGTGGTAAACAGTATTTGATTGATCTAAATTTCAGTGACAAACAACTAACATTTAATTTTGTTCTTCCAGTAGATGAGGATCTTGCAAGTCCTTGTTATGAGCCTACAAGCCCTGGTCTAGTGAGTGAAGGTTTGAAATATGAAAAGGTGTTAGAATCAACAGCGAGATCATACTCTTCCGAAGATGATATCTATGATATCATGTCTGGAAAAGACCTTTTTGATAAGCTTGAATCATTACCATGTACTATTTCATCAGCAAGATCTCAACCATTTGGCTTAGGGTATTCAGATTCCCCAGGAACTGGGTTCGGGTTCTCCAGTTCTAAAGCATCAGGTCTATTTGGAATGATGGCAGCTGAATCTACAACTCCTCAGCAACAACAGCAACAAGAAATAGAGGAGAGTGAACTTTCAAAAGGAGATTCATCGATTTCGACATTTGCTCCAGTTGTGTGCGGAATGGCTGCCATTCAACCTCAACAATCTATGCCCTTTTCATTTGGGTCTGGGGTTTCAGAATGTAAGGCCAAGTCCGGACTGTTTGGAGTGGCCCCCACCCCAGCATCAGCTCAATCTGAACAAACCAAGTCCTTTGCATTTGGGTCTGGGGTTTCAGACTCTAAGGCTGCAGGACTGTTTGGATCTGGGGTCTCAGAATCTAAGGCCAATTCCGGACTGTTCGGAATGGCAGTTAACCAATCAGTAACCGCTCAATCTCAACAAGCCAAGCCATTTTCATTTGGATCTGGAGTCTCAGATTCCAAGGCTCCAGGATTGTTTGGATCTGGGGTCTCAGAATCTAAGGCCAATTCCGGACTGTTCGGAATGGCAGTCAACCAATCAGTAACCGCTCAATCTCAACAAGCCAAGCCATTTTCATTTGGATCTGGAGTCTCAGATTCTAAGGCTCCAGGACTGTTTGGGTCTGGGGTTTCAAAATCCGGACTGTTTGGAATGGTCCCAACCCCAGCATCAGCTCAATCTGAACAAACCAAGTCCTTTGCATTTGGGTCTGGAGTCTCAGATTCCAGTGCTACAGGAATGTTTGGAAGGGTCGCCGACCAATCCGAACCCAGTTTAGAGGCAGCTAGAAACAAGTACGCCTTTTCATTTAGTGATGCATCTCGTCTTGGAGACATGCACACAACGAAAGACTTTGACAGGGACAGGGACAGAGACAGAGAATCCGTTTTGTCAGCCTTTGCACAGAATCAATCTTCTGACTTATATAAATCTTCTCAACCTAGAGGATTAGGAGTTTCATTTGGTGCAGCACGTCCTGCTCAAAGGACTGAAGAAGACGTTTCCGAACCCGACATTCCTCGTCCAGTAATAAACTTGAGAGGTAAGATATAACAGTGAAACCATAAGAAGGCCTACTCCGGGCCCTAAAGTTGCCTTAAAACACTCAAAGTTACATTAAATCGCCATTTAGATCTAGAAATTGATATTTGACAGATGTTACTTAAGAATTCATTACCAACAATTTTTAGTCATACTGAAAATGACCTTTTTTTTCAGCTACACGACGTTCAGCAGCCTCTGCTGTACGTCGACGTTCCGCAGAACTCTCTCCTGCACCACCACCACCACCACCACCACCACCACCAAAGGAAGGTGCACCACTGTCCAAAGGCATAACAGGTCCACCGCCTCTAATGAGAGATTTCCCATCACCAGGAATGATCGATACAGTACATCCACCAGCACCGCCACCTAAGGCTCCACTTCCAGGAAGTATTGCACATCCGCCAGCTGCGTCACCTAGGAAAGCTCCGCAACCTCGACAAATTCAATATCTAGGAGCAAAACCTGGAGGAGGTGGTGGTGTAGCATTACAACAACCTTGTGCCTTGTTTGCCCCTCCGCCTCCCCCTTCTGCCGCCGTTCCACCTCCACCGCCTTTCCCTTCTGCCGCTATTCCACCACGACCACCACCACCCCCTTCTGCAGCTACACTTCTACGTTCTGTTGCAAGCGAAGAAAAGGAACGACGGAAAGCTTCACCACCGCCTCTACCTTCTCCTCTACCGACAATTTCTATGGCCACGGCAGCATTAAAAGAAGCAACCAAACCAATTCTTAGATCCAGAGGTTTGTTTGAAGCTGTATCTCATGATAAAGCCGTTCAAAAACAACTACCAGTTCAGCAATCAGCACGAGGATCATTGTTATCTCAAATTAAGCTTGTCTCAAAAACTGTGGAAGCTGTGCAAGAACGATCGTCCGTACTTCCCCAACGACAATCACTATTAGATGAGCCAGATGGTGCCCTTGCGTACAAATTTGGGCCGCTTAGAAGTCCCGTTTTGAGACACCGATCAGCTGCTCCATCGCGTCGTGCTTTTATGTCTCTGGAAACTGCACAAGATCGATCGCCATTTAGAAAACTCGGAGAAAAATCATTGGAATTTCCAGCCAAGCGTTTGTTACCGCCAAAAGTGGATTATTTTTTTAGAGAACAAGATCCGGTGAGTGTTATCTATAAGTATTGCCTGACATTTCTCTTATTGCTTTGCGTCTCTTTTTATTATCTTCTTGTTAAATATCACTCTCTTTCAGTCTTTGTTTTGTTTTTTGTTTGTTTTGTTTTGTTTTGTTTTGTTTTGTTTTGTTTTGTTTTGTTTTGTTTTGTTTTGTTTTGTTTTGTTTTGTTTTGTTTTGTTTTGTTTTGTTTTGTTTTGTTTTGTTTTGTTTTGTTTTGTTTTGTTTTGTTTTGTTTTGTTTTGTTTTGTTTTGTTTTGTTTTGTTTTGTTTTGTTTTGTTTTGTTTTGTTTTGTTTTGTTTTGTTTTGTTTGATGTTGCCGTTGTTGTTTTCTTCTCTTTCTTTTACCTTTTGATAATTTCCTCTATGGTTACTTTTCTCTCTCCTGCACGTTTTCCAATTTCCAAACCCCATTCTTACTCATTTTTAATAGGATACGTTCCTACATTCATAACAGTGACAATTAGAAATATAACATCTCTCAACAATGACATTCTCTCTACAATGAGCACCTCTGTACAATGACCACCTCTGTATAATGACCAGCTCTGTACAATGACCAGCTCTGTACAATGACCACCTCTCTACAATGACCATCTCTCCATAACTAGATAACATCAATATAATATACGATTTTCCTTGTAGGAAGGATACTGGGAGATGGAGGGGGAACTCTTTCGTTCAGCTGGCTTTGACTCTGATCAATGTGTTGCAATACTCAAGGAAATGGGAGCTTTATCACTGGGTATGTTTTAGTCTGTATTCAGGGTTCGAACGCCTCCTGGAAATCCTGGAAAATCCTGGATTTTAATTTCTTCCTGGAAAGTCCTGGATTTTTAAATAGATTCCTGGAGAACTCCTGGAAAACAGAAACGAATAAGTGTACGTTTACTGTACATGTATGTTTGTGTAAAAGTTCCGTTTACATTCCTTAACTCTGGCGGTAAAAAACGTTAGGCAAATGTATTTTTCTTGAGTGAACTAGTGAAAACCTTCCAGAAAACTCCCGTAAATTATATAATAATAGTAATAATAATTTATTATTTATATGGCGCAAAATTCATATGGATATGCTCTAATGCGCCTAATTATATGAAAATCCTCCTTGCATACTCCTGGATTTATTGAATTTTCTTGGCGTACGAACCCTGTGTATTTCACCCCAAGGTCAATTCTCATTAAAGATTAGTGCAAAAACAGCTACTTGTATTTTTGGCTAGCCTGTGTAGCGGCGTAAAGGGAGGGAGAAGAAAGGGGATTGGGGAGAGGAAGAAGAGAGAACGCGTTCCTCTTCTTCCTCTCCCCAATCCCCTTTCTTCCCCCTCCCCTTACGCCGCTACGCAGGCTAATTTTTGACGTGAACATTTCTTTTGCTGTGCTATCACTAAAGCCTTAAGCAACAATTTTGTGTTCGTTTGCACTGCATTTCCTTTTAGTTTTGAATCTTTGTTCAGGAACTCAAGAATTCAGTCCTTAAATTATAAATGGGAATCCAATGACATGGTAGTCCCCAGTGTTTCTCTTTATTAAACACAGGAATCCCACTTTTGTTTCCACAGGTGATGACGTATTCCATCAAATTCTCAAACTCATTGCCACCATGCTGATGCTCGCCTTGCTACGAATACACTTTCCTAACTTGTTTCCAATCTCCCTCGATCCATATGCAGCACCGGTTGCTGCGTCGGTTGCAGAACGTTGGAGAGACAATGTGTTGAAGGCACTTAACTGGTTCAAAACTGTGGATCGAAAAATCCCATCCGTGTGCTCTCGCTTGGAGCTTGGGTCCAACTGGGAGCAAGCCTCGAAATGGCTAATTGAGAAATGTGAGTATAGAGAGTATTCTAGCCTCCTCCGAAGGCATCACTGTTCTTGGGTTTCCTGTGTAAAAGAGTGGCGATAGGGGAGAATGGGGAGAGAAGGGGAGAGAGCAGTCTCCGCTCGGTCAAATAACCGTTACAAAGGAAGCCCAAGGAGGAATAATAAGGAGTTGCCTGCGGAGGAGGCTAAGAGTATTCGTTGTACACTTTACCTCTTTCGTCCCCCCAAGCGCAGAGGTTGACCTCTGAATCAGGGTCCGATCTCTCGAAGGTGCTTTAGCACTAACCTAGTGTTAACGGTTAACCTTTCTGTTAACCGTAACGAACAGAAATTAACCGTTACCGTGAAAAAGCCTAAATTAATCATAATGAATAATGAATAAATAATTTATTAATTAATATTAACCATTAACCGCAAAGCCACCACCCCATTTAGACCCTCTGAAGACTGCTGGGTGATACAAGGATGTGTCCTTCTTCCCTCAAGAATTCATCATGTTTTACTCTTTGTCCCCATAGGTGGCTCATCACAAGACGAAGGTAGGCTTGTCAAAATACTTGCTTATGTAATCGTTTTGCCTGTATGTAGTGAAGTCTGTCTTGGAGACAAATTCGCTATAGTGGAAAATCTGTCTACTTTAGTAATGCATCTAATATAATCTTGAAAGTTTTTACTTTGAATGTAGCAAAACTCCATAGTTTACACTCCGGCATGTTTGTTTGCTTGTTAGTTTCTTCGTTCGATTTGTTTGTTTGTTTATTTATTCATTTGTTAGTTTGTTTCCTTGTTTCTTCGTTCGATTTGTTTGTTTGTTTATTTATTCGTTTGTTAGTTTGTTTGCTTGTTTGTTCGTTCCATTTTGTTTGTTTGTTTGTTTGTTTATTTATTCATTCGTTAGTTTGTTTGCTTGCAATTGACTGCCTGCTTGCTTGTTTCTTGTTTGTTTGTTTGTTCGTTCGTTCATTCGTTGTTTTTGCTCGTTCGTTCGTTTGTTTAAGGTAATTCCGTAGAAATAGAACTAGAAATGGAATTTTCATAAAACGTCACACAGTGATAATTTTTGAGTTGTTTATCCCAAAAATGAAATAAAAAATGGGGGTCATCGTATCCGTTTTTGCGCTAGATTGCTTTAAAGTACACCATCTTTTGTGTCTTGAGGGCTCAAGATTCGAAGATCAAAATCTCGTCAAAAATAATTTCTTAAATCTGAGCAGTGCTAGCTGACTAACATGAGCTCATTTTCTCTCTTTGGGCAATAGCCTAGTATTATGATACAATAAATTGTTGTAAAAATGCGTGTGCTACAAGAAAGAAGGTAAAATTGGTTGATAGTACTTGCCCGTGAAGCAGCGTGAAAGCACCTTCCGACCGCACGTTTTGTAATATATCTAAAAAACTGGAAATGAAATCTTGACTATAATTATATATATGATAGAGAACCTTATTACCGTTGATTTGCAAAAATAAAAAGAATAGGTGCCCGTCTTCGTTTCCGCGCTACGACGCGCTAAAGTGTGAAACAAGACGTCGTAAACAGCCTGTGACCGAAGAGGACTAAGGAGATTAACCACTATAGCGCCTCTTAGAGCGTGTCTACTGTTCAAAACTTCATAAGATTAAGTTTGCATCATTTTAAGTCAAATATATATCTTTTACAATCAAACAAATCAAAATAGGCTGAACTATGCTATGCGCAGTAGAGATGCGCACTGTAAAACTACGGAATTACCATAATTTGTTTAAATGTTCTTTCGATTTGTTTAGTCGTTTGCTTGCCTGCTTGTTTGCTTGCCAGCTTGTTTGTTTGTTTGTTTGTTTGTTTTTTTGTTCTGTCGATTTGTTTGGTCGTTTGCTTGCCAGCTTGTTTGCTTGTTTGTTTGTTTGTTCATTCGTTGTTTTAGCTCGTTCGTTCGTTCGTTTAATTTGTTTATTTTAGTTTATTCTCTCGATTTGTTTGATCGTTTGCTTGCCTGGTTGTTTGCTTGCCAGCTTGTTTGCTCGTTTGTATGTTCGTTCTTTTCGTTCGTTGGTTCAGTCATTCGTTCGTTCTTTATGTTTGTTTGTTTGTTTTTATGTCTGTTCGTTTGTTTTGTTCAATCTTGTGTATCGTTTTAGCATGCACAGACTTCAGTCTTTAAGACTTCTACTTTCGACCCTCATTTCAGAGGCTATATGACAGTGTAAACATTGTACCTTGGAAAACGGCTCTGGATTACTCGATACATGTGAAGTTTGTGTACAACCAAGAGCTTGAGCTTAATAAGTTTCAAATTAAAAATATAGTTAGTCTATTTTGTAGGATAAATCACAATAAAATTAGCACTGTAAAATTCTTTTCTAAACCAAACACCAACAATACAATAACAACAATAACAAAACCCCAAAAAGCTGCTAGATATTATTAACAAATAGTACTATTTCAGATATTTCACGTTTATATTGCAGTTGTTTGCACTCTGTTTGCATTCTAGTTGAACAAGATTTTCCATAAGAAAAACGCAGATATATGTATCATGATTTTTTAAAATTAATAAGTAATTGAAAATTAATGTTCGGTTCAAGCCAATATGGCCGTCTAATTAGATTCATACGAGTCAGCAAGTATGGCTTATTGGGTTTCCTGTGGTATAAGATCTGAGCATGCTAAAAATCACGCAGTTCATATAGAACTCTAAAACAGTGCGATCTTTAAGATCGAAATAAAACAGTATTACATTTTATTCAGTTTAAGTTTGTGCCGTTGGCGTTGGTATTTCTAGCGTTAACTAAAACCGGTAATAAATAATGACCATTCTTGCTTTTTGCCTCATTTCTTGCTTTTTCAGGTATCGTTTCTTGCTTTTTACCTCTTTATTTTTCCGAGGCTAGTATCTCGTCTTTTTATTCTCATTGACATATCAAACAATGTGTTTGCGTGTAATATAGCGCGTTTATGATTGAATCTAATGAGCTACTTCCCAAAAACCAAGTCTTGAGCCATGTTTCGCTTTACTGACCAAAACCTCGCTCAATACGGATGTAGTATCCCTGCTTGATCACGTGACCTAGCGTTTGAAACGAACCAGTTTACAATGAAATAAAATTACCGTCCGGTTTTGCTGAAAGTAGTTAATATTCGATTCATCTTACGAAATCAAAGATAATCGTTCTCTTAGGTCAGTTGCACAATCGTCTTGGTTTTATACAAACGCCTACGTAAAACATAAAAATTTCCACCCACGTTTTTATAAGGAAATAATTGGACTCCCATTGCCTCTTATAGTAAGTATTTTCAGTTGTGAAGCCTTTTTAGGCTAGACAAAATATAGCTCAACAAATAAAGGCTTTTTTATCTCTTGAAAATCTTTGGTTGTTTGATAGAGACGTTCTTTTTTGTCGTTGTTTGTTTAAACGGATCTAAAATTCGCCTCAGATTAGGTCTCAGTCTGGGCTCTTAAATTTATGCAATTAAGTTTAGACATGATGTTTATATGCAGAGCAGCGGTTAGGGAAGTGATAAAACAGCTGATTTGGTGCGTCTTTTTTCTTCCTCTTTTTTTCTTCTTGATTAAAAAATCAACATAAGAGGAAAAATAGGTGTATCACAAAAGAAAAGCGCGGGAAAATCCCCTTGTCAAGCGCGCGCGTGTGGTTTTTCATCTCTTTCACAAATGAAAAATAAGTGACAATTCAGATGAAAGATTTTTGCTAGACAGATGAGGTGTTTTGTTTAGCTCAGTGTGAGCTTTTGTTCTAATTTAATTTTAAGAATTTTTAGAGATGATTTCACTTTGGTTTTTGATCCACTTCTTGAAATAACCGGACGACTGATGACGTTTACTCTCTTTCAGCTATGACTTGCAAAAGGAAGTAAACCGTAGCTTTTTTCTGTGTGTGTGTATTTTCTTCTAACGAACGGGAATGAATAATAAACGTTTGACGCAACTTTATATTAAATACACTCATTGCTGTTTTATATCTTCAATCTTTTAATAATTTACGATTAAACCGAAGGGGAGCTTTCGGTTCCTCCAAGAAAGGGAATTTACAGCTCTTATTCAACAAGAATTTTATTTTCGAGAATAGAACAAATCCCTAGAAATATCAGTTGATATTGGCCGTAAAAATCGATGACTTCGTATTCGTTTTCGCTTTTGGAAGGCAGATATTCTTTCAGGTAGTATTTATAATAAATGACTGTCAGTTTTCTGTCAAAATTGAAAGAAACTTTACTCCACTTGTTCCAAAGGTAAGTACTTTTTGAAACAGGAACCTCAAGGAAACGTGACCAAATTTTGATAGTGTGACAAAAGCCCGGCTGCGATGACGTAATGATTAATGTGTAACGTCATCTGGCTGATAGGGAAGCGAGTGACTCATACTTTTCGATATCAAACGGTGTACCGTAGCGTCTTAACTTGAATCAAACCTAAATTATTTTCACAATTCAAATTGTTGTCATGACCCAAAATATTGACACGTGAACCCCGAAACCAGGGGAAAGTTTTGACCCTGAGGTCTTAAAAGCCTGATGAAGAAATTTTCCCCGCTGATGTAGCATTTTCGAAGTTCGAAGTGAAAATTTTAATCTCATCGAAACTACGAAGGACTTAAAGAGAATGATTCTCAGGGGAGAACCAGAAAAAAGGAACTAAAATAAGAGCTGCACTTTGACACTTTTTGGACACTTTTTTCGAATATTTTTCTTTCGAAATAGGCTATTTTTTACTCAGTTTTTATGTTTGGTTGTTTTAAGGATTTTTTTGTATTGTGTACGTGCCATAAGCTTTAACTTCCTGTAGTGAATTAGCTAGGAACGATAAATGCATGAAGTAAGCCGACGGTTGCTTGGTTGAGAGCATACATGTTGCGTAAAGAAAATTACGTAACTTCTTCAAATTTTTGCATCGAGAAAAATATATTAAACCCAGATAGAGCGAAAAGTGGATGGAAATTTTGCTGTGATTTTTTCTCTTCTATCTTCTATCTTTTAAGATCCATGACTTTGACACTTAAATAAAGTAATTCATTCAATATTAAAAGAATTTTTTTGAATAATTATACAAGTACACAAGCCCTTTACACGGCCACGTCAGGATGTGTTAATCGGTTAAAAAACCCAAAATTATGGAAATAAGATTATGGAAGTTCTCTTTGTGGCACGATGTCAGCTCCAAAACTAGTTTTTGTTTTGATATCCCGTTATGCGATCCAAAGCAATGGATGTGCAAGCATTATCTTGTCAACAGGAACTAGAACTCAACTAAAAACTTCCCTTCCCTCCCCTCCCCCCTCGTGACAGTGACAGAATATTTAGAGCGGCTGATTCAATGTATTGTCACTTCCAAGGAAGGAGCGAAGCAGTTGCAGTGAGTCATGAGAAAAGATAAACTTATACAAATTCGCATAGGACTACACAAGTGTCCAATTCTTACTTGGATGCGATCGTTTGAAGCATCTTATGGCGACGAGTTCTAGCAAGAGAGCGTTTTCTGAACAAGGAACTGCTGCCACTACGGACGATTCACTGAATGCTAGCGCTTTCGACGAAAGAGAATTTATTTTCAAACTTCTCAGCGAAAAGAGGACATTACTAGCTGCCTTGCATAATGAGAAAAAAGAGAAATTAAAGTGGAAAGAGCTATACGATAGAAAAGTCAAAGAGACTGAGAAACTTCAAAGACATGAGGATGTCAATGCAGCGAGTTGCACAGGAAGTCTTCCACATATCACGACCTTGAGTTTAAACGACGAATCAGATAACGAAACGAAGATTTTACACAGAAAATTAAGAGAGAAAGAAGAAAAAATCCAACAACTGCAAGGTAAAATAGACTCTTTAGTGAATCAGGTCGCAGTTTTAAAATCTGAAGTGATACGACTTGCCGGCTCACTGAGTAAACTCGATGCTCAAGTTGATACAGAAATACTAAGAGAGCAACTTGCTTTATATGAAGAAGATTTCAAAAAAGAAAAAGATGACAAAGTTAATGCACAAGAGAAATTATCAATTCTAGAAGAACAACTTCGAGACAATCAAGAAATGATCTCAAATTTCACCGTAGAGTTAGATATGTACAAAAAGGCTTACGAACGCGAGAAACGAGAAAAAGAGAAAATCTTATTAAGAACTTTTCAGCAAGGGAATTCGACAAATTCGCGGAACTCGACAGGCGATAGTACGGGAATTCGGCCGCGACAACGACCGCAAACTCTACCTAAACCCCATTTACAAGTTGTATACCCAGTAACAAATCAACGTGATGATGAAGACGAAATTCGACGAAGACAACAATTGCAGAGAGCTGGCGTACTAACGCGAGACGTGCAACGATCTCCAACCCATTTGTACTCAGATGATCTAGATTCCCAAAGATTATGGTGGTCTTCGTAAAACTGTGTGAAAATATTGTATATAGAAAATATACACTTCAAATCAAATTTAATTATTTTCCTTGTTTTTTAAGTAAACGGGAACGAACTAGAAGGTAGGAAATGTTATGGAAAGGTATTTCGTCGTAGTTTTAGTGACTTCCGCTTTTCTTGATATAAATAATGTATTGCAGTTTATTTTTAATTACATCTTTTATTTAGCATAAATAAAAAAACGAAATCAAGCGTAAAAAGTGGTATATTTATTCAATTCTTGTCATTCTGTTACAGAAAATAAATCAAGATTCGAATTTTTGAATTTTTGTGGTAAAATGGCGTGGAAATTCCATGGAATTTCAACTCTGTTTATGTACTATCGATTATGACACTTCACAAACTGAAAATCGTTTTAAAACAGGGTTAAGTAAACCCTCTACGACCTTGACTTCCCTCATCTTATTTGCATATATTTTTTTCCTATTATTTACAATAATTTTCCACGTTTTTATTTTATATAAAATAATTAAATTGTACAACTGTATATTGATTCACTCGACCTTTCAGTCGCCCAACACTGAATTATAAAGTGTTAGTCATCCATGAGTTTAATATTATAATTCTATTGGCTCTCTCTTTTTCAGATTATTCTAAACACCTTTTTTTCCCCGTAATATTTTGAGAATTTGCTTTGATTTACTTGATTCACAGGATTTATAGCTCGCTTAACATGTGTTGGTCTGTGTGTACTTGCTCCCTAGTTTTTCGTCGGGACTGAACAGGAAGTTGATGTCATTTCTATTGACCTGACCAGTTGATTGACAACCAGTTCCTGTCGAGTAACAAGCCATCACTAGAATCGACGCTATGGCCTTACTTCGGTTTAAAGTTTGAAAATATCAATCTCTTTCTTGTAGAAATCACTCACAAATCCCCAAGGCTCGTTTCAGTGAAAACTACGAACATTTACTTTGTTTTACTATCGCATATTTTTGGTCAGTTTGTAGGCCAAATATTTGCGCTTTATCTAATGCGAGCATAAAAATAGCTCAGAAAGAATCTGGTAATACTGGATTGAACGTCAGTCTCTATTTGGTCGGCCTGACTGACAGCAGGGCACATGTAATTTCGTAACAACTTTCCGCCCACGTATATCGTATTTAACTGTCTTGTTCGCATATTAGAGACCAAGAGAACAGAAATCCTTTTTTAGCTTAGTTATTTTCTTAAACGGTAATTTCGCTACTGGAGGCCTGTTGTGACATTTAGCTTTTTATCTTTCTCTTGTCTCAAGTCATCAACAGAGAAAGGAAGTAAAGAAATCGTATTCAACCACAAAATTGAATAGCCCTGGCTATGTGGCATATTGTGGTTAGAACAATTATTCTTCTAAAAGCGCTATGGGCTATCTCAGTTTCCAAAGTGCATATTAATGCGCGATTTCAAGCAGTTTTGGAGGACCTCATTGTGTGTTCTTTTATTAGGTCTGTTGACTTCCCAGGGCTAAATCAACGGATTTTTCCGTGTCGCGAGCATATTGCAGGGGGGAGGAAGTGGGGGGGAAATATGACCCTACCAGTGCCGCTTGGATTGAATTCTGTTTTAGCAAGTTCTAACCTCGCTTCAGCACATCGACCAAAGTCTTTTGTCGTTAACTCTTAAACCATCTGTAAACGGTGATTTTGCATCTGGTAAAAAGCGAATGGTTTCATTTTGCAGACGAATTATCCAGATTAAAGTGAAACGCGCGCGGTGTGGCCTTTGACTGGCTTTTTAAAACTTCCGTGCTACGAAGATTTCTAGAATATCTCATGAATTCTGCTATATGTCTTTATCTTTGCAATTTATCCCTATGGCGGAATTTGTATCCGCTATATTGTACTGGAAGTCGATTGTGCATTCCATATACAGCGAGCAGTCGTTGGTATCGAGCTCGCCTTAACTTCCGCAACACTAGAATTCCAATTTCTGCTTCGTAAATCAATAACCGTAGCATAAAGTCAACAGAGATAAGGTCATCCAGGAAGACGTTCTATAATAGACGCGGCTCACCTGCTTACAGTCAAGCTGTTATTTGCTTGCACTATTGGCTTTGCATCAGGCTTGATTTATATTAATTACACTCAATCAAATCTCTTTGGCTCCTCATCGGCGCGCCTTTTTTGACCAACAAACTTAGACTTCCTTAACTTCCTTAAGCAAGAAACTTAGAATCCTAGACAACTCCATGATTTTGAGTCGCTTTTCTTTATGATAACGCGTAAATCTCCACGTAGGAGTTTGTTAAATAGTGAAGTAAAGTCGTGTTTTAGAAGGCTAGTAGTCAATTATGAATGCGCTGTGGGATATCTTTAGGCGAGCAGCTGTAAATACGCGCCTCGACAGATATTTTAGTTCATAACAAAGTACTGCATATGCAATGATGTGTTGAAGAAATAACATCCGCAAATTACAAACGAAAAAGTTTTAATTTAAAACATCGGTTGACAAAGGTGAACTAGCAATGATTTAATCATTAATCTACGGGGTTGCAGTAATTTTGCTTTTGCTTTGTAACAGATTCTATTTCCCATACCTTTCCCCAGCAATTAGCCAGTGATGACATTGCGATTTCATCTCGCACTGACAGCACAATTTTAGATTTTGTTGCGGAGAAAACATTGCAGCATTTATCGTCGATCACTGCAACATTCATTACGAATTGTGCAATATTCAATATGTTGCTTAGAAAAGTTCATTTTTTGAACTTTCTGCAACGATTATTTATTCATTTATGTTTGTTTGTGTGTGTGTGTTTGTTTGGTTGTTTCTGTGTTTGTTTGTTTGTTTGTTTGTTTCTGTGTTTGTTTGTTTGTTTGTTGCTATACATCGTTGTTGCCAGACAGGATAAACTCGGAAAATTCGCTCTCGCAACAAAATCTCTCTGCATTGCCAACGCGACAAAAAAATTGCAGCGTGTATCGCCAGCTTTAGCGAGTCAGTACGATAAAACTACTTATAACAGAAAGTTTGATCGAGAACCGAGTGTTCTTTTCCTGAACTTGTCCCCCATCTACTTCGTAATCAATCTCTAAACTCTAAAACGTACCGATTCTAGACCATTCTAACCTTGAGGTCTTATGATCTGTCGCCACATGTAAGGGAATCCGGAATGATATCGCGATGCAAGATTCCGGATTCCTAGAGCTGTCTTAATGGATTCAAATGGCCAGATTCCGGATTCCAAGGGCTGAATCCACGATTCCTGAAAAGATGGCGTCGCGCGTTGCATTTTGGGAAAATGTACCAAATTTAGTTGAAAACCAAATGTAAACAAACATGGCGGCAAGCGGCATTTCGCTGAAAGAAGCTGAGATTTTTGGCGCAAAACTTACTAAAGATATTGAAGTTTTTACAAAGGCTGAAGCAATGAGTCTTCAACTAAATTTGGTACATTTTCCCAAAATGCAACGCGAGACGCCATCTTTTCCGGAATCGAGGATTCCGGTTTCGAAGGACTGGATTCCGGATTCCAAGTGCTAGATTCCGGATTCCAAGTGCTAGATTCCGGATTCCAAGTGCTAGATTCCGGATTCCAAAATCAAATTTTTCGTAATATTTCGGATACATGTGGCGAGATCTGAAGGCTTAATGACTAATAAACGTATTCTTGTCTGACCTTATAATATGTTCCCTTTGGTGGAGTCGCCCAGCGACGGAGGCAGCACCCGAAAAAAAATTTCCCCCAACGCCGTCATTATAAACTGATAATCGCGTTTATAGTTTTGTATCGTGATTGTAATTATTTTTGCGGAGAAAAAAAGGAAATACTTATCAGTTTTGATTGATGAAAACCAGATTCGCTGAACCTCAATTTAGAATTGATTTTCAGTAGGTTTTTGTGATTTTAAAGAAAACCACTTCGATGTAGTCCTCAACGTTTGGGCCAAGCACAAACGCTGATTTGAGACGACATTATCGAAACAGAGAAACATCCCTCTCTCTGTCGATCAAAGTGATTGGAGAATCGCTAGGCCCAGTCCACGTACACGAAAACGATGTCTTGTTTTACATGTTTCATCCACAGGAAAACACTCATCGTTTTAATTCATTGTTTAATGCTCATTTTTGAAAAAGCACTTCAAAGTGACTGTTTTCGTAAACGCTCATCTATCGTCTCCATGTGGACAGTCGTAAACGGCTATTTTGCCAATATAGTCACTGCGCATGTTCGTTAGTACCCAGGATCCACGAGGCTGTTTTCAAAGCGCTTTCATCGCTCTCGTGTGGACAGGAGAAAACGAAGTGAAAGAGTCGTGTGGACGGAGAACTTTTTAGTCTTTTATATTAAGTCGTTTACACGACGTTTGCGTGTGGACGAGGCTTACATTTTTCCTTTGCTTTCAGATTGACTGGATTAGCAATCTAGGCACTGTACGTGGAAATGTGTGTTAGACTCTGAGGGGAGGGGAGGGGAGGGGCTGCACATGCTACCTGTAAGAAATAAGGACAGACAGACATTTGAATTAGCAGGTATAACTGGCGACCCTCGGGGGAGGAGAGGGAGGATGCATGAGATAAGTTTGATTCTGTTTCAACAACCTTAACCTCGACGGACTCTGCCGTGTGATAATCGCAGTTTTGGGACATTCGGAGGTCAAGAAAGAGGTAGGTATTTTTTGGGGGGGAGTTAGTAACAATGGTTTGTTATTTGCTGCAGAGCTCTGACTCTCTGTAGGGTTTTGTTTTCTGGACAATTGTGATGAGTTTAGACATTTTTTATCAAAGAAGAGGAGGACGGCGACGACTAAGAAGAACAACAAGCTGATGATGATGGTGATGATGATAATGGCCCTCTGTAGGGTTTTGTTTTCTGGACAATTTTGATGAGTTTAGACATGTTTTATCAAAGAAGAGGAGGAGGACGACGACTAAGAAGAAGAACAAGCTGATGATGATGGTGACGATGATAATGGCCCTCTGTAGGGTTTTGTTTTCTGGACAATTTTGATGAGTTTAGACATTTTTTATCAAAGAAGAGGAGGACGGTGACGACTAAGAAGAACAACAAGCTGATGATGATGGTGACGATGATAATGGCCCTCTGTAGGGTTTTGTTTTCTGGACAATTGTGATGAGTTTAGACATTTTTTATCAAAGAAGAGGAGGACGGCGACGACTAAGAAGAACAACAAGCTGATGATGATGGTGATGATGATAATGGCCCTCTGTAGGGTTTTGTTTTCTGGACAATTTTGATGAGTTTAGACATGTTTTATCAAAGAAGAGGAGGACGACGACGACTAAGAAGAAGAACAAGCTGATGATGATGGTGACGATGATAATGGCCCTCTGTAGGGTTTTGTTTCCTGGACAATTTTGATGAGTTTAGACATTTTTTATCAAAGAAGAGGAGGACGGTGACGACTAAGAACAACAAGCTGATGGATGATGGTGATGATGATAATGGCCCTCTGTACCCTCCCCAAAGAGCACTGGAAATGTTTGCTATCCTATGATAAGAGACCTCTAGCAAATATCTAGGAAATTGAATTTTCCTAGTGATAGGAACTGGACAACATTGTCCTACATTTCCTAGATATTCCTATCATAGGAATCAGTTTATTGCATTTTCCTAGATATTTCCTACCTTTTCATTTTCCTGTGATAGGAAATATCTAGAAATATCCTTTCCTACATTTTGTCCAGTTCCTATGACAGCAAAATGCAACAGGAAATGAGCGAAAAATTTCCAGTGGAGCCTGCAACACTGAGGCCATATGGGTGTGGTGATTTTAGTTACTCGATCCGAAATGACTAAATTCTAATCCAGTAACTGGCTTAGGTAACACCTGGGGGGCGCCATCGTAAAAGGATCTGGTACGCTCGTCCTATCTCTTAGGGGTAAAAATCAACGATTTGGTATCTTTTAGGGTGTTTAAATTTAAGTTTAGAGCTATAGCATTTCCTGGTCTCTTTTAGGGTATCAAAAGAGCCAATCGCTTAATTATTATCTTGTTCTCAAATGGAAGAAATTTTCCCAACAAAAGCGTGTCGACCGTTCAATTTTATGTTCATCATCATAATGTTCATTAGCTTGTTATCGCTGGAATATCTTAGGGGTTAAAAATCGTCCAGCCACGCCCTTCTTAAAAGACTTCCGGTATCTTTTAGGAGTATTTTAAACTAATTTCCGATCCTTTTACAATGGAGTCCTTCCCCCGGGAGGTAACACTTAGAAAGTTTTCTAAACTTAGATTATATATTAACGGGGTTTCCCCCAAAAAAATTCCATAGATTTATATTATTTATCATATCAGACAAAAATGCACTTGTTTTTGGGGACCGACATGCGCAGTGTAGTATAAAATACGTCCCACATGGAAGCAAAGTTGCAGACAGGGTTTAGTGCTACGTCCGAGGTCATTATCAAAGATCTTGATGGACATGTGATGGACCTTGAGTGAGGTCAGCGATTTAATTGTTGAAACTTATCTCATAGTGATGTTTGTTTGATGATTTCCGGTATTTGAACTTCCCCGAAGTGATATATATCAGCCCTAGGATGTTCAAACACCGGAAGTCATTAAACGATATTGATGACCACGACATATCAAAAATACTGTATACAAATATTTAGTTTCGTCACGCAATGCAAGAGAGGGTTGCGTGATGAAGCCAAGTGTAAGTACTTCATGACTGAATGCCATATAGTGATCTTACTATAGTCGTCTTCCTAATATTTACCCTAAACCTAACCCTAAGATCAGAGCGACTATGTGGACATTCAGCCATGAAGTATAAACCCGAACACGGCTACGAGCAAACTAAAGGCGGTGTTACACGAGACGATTTTTAACGACGATTTTCCGCGCAACGTTGCAACAACTTGCAATATTTTGCGTTACGATTCAAAAACTTGCAACGCGTTGCCGAAGCGAAAATTGCAAGGAAAATCGTTCCAAGTGTCATGTTACACGAACAAAATTTTTAACGCAACGCCGTTGCGCTGAAAATCGTCGTTAAAAATCGATCGTCTCGTGTAACACTGCCTTAACTAAGTGGAACTCACTAGATTTTTTTTCAAATTCTTATCATTTTTAATTTTCTGATATTTAATTGTTTTATGAAACAAAACGCGTGCTTGTTCCTCTCTCCTTTCTTGATGCAAGCACAAGCGCAAGCAGCATAATGCTCCGTTTTCATTGAGATAACATGGACGCAAGCACAAGCGCAAGCGACATAATGCTCCGTTTTCATTGAGATAACATGGATACAAGCACAGTGTAAGCAGCATAATGCTCCGTTTTCATTGAGATAACAGACGCAAGTACAAGAAAAAGAAAAACAGTTATCCTCTTCTTGCGGTTATGCTTGTGTCGTGACGAAAACCAGGAGAGAATTCTAGGAAATCTAGGAAACTACGGAACGATCAAATTCTTCAAAATGGAATTCTAAGGGGGTATTTACATGACACTAGGATCATCCTAGCACTAGGATCACCCTATCTGCTATACTTACTGCATTCTGTTTAATAGGATGATCCTAGTACCCGAAGTGAAGACACAAATTTCCATGTAAACAGAATGCAGTAAATGTTAGCAGGTAGGATGATTCACCTGCTAGGATGATCCTAGTGTCATGTAAACACCTCCTAAGGGCCCGTTGAGATAAGAGAGGGTGCCCCTATGTAGTAGGATAACTCTTTTGTTTTCTTTTCCCTGAGAGAGACAAAACAAAAGAGTTATCCCTACTACATAGGCGTACCCTATCTACTGTGAACGGGCCCTTAGGTAATATATCAGTGGAACCCTTAACATCAATGGAAGGACCAAATTCTTCAAAGTGCAATTCTTAGATATTTCAGTGGAGCTCTTAACTTAACTTTTGGGCTGATTTAGTAATATACAAAATGACAAGAAGTTCTGCAACTAACTGGTATTTCAGATAGTCTCCACATATATATATAAATATCTGATGATGGATAGTGGAGACTACCCGAAATATCATTTAGGGCCTGTTCACATGAAGACGAGTTGTCCCTGGTAGCAGCCGATAACTCTTTTGTTTTGTGTCTCCCAGGGAAAAGAAAACAAAAGAGTTATTCCAGCTACCAGGGACAACTTACCTTCATGTGAACGGGCCCTTAGTTTAAACAACACTTCTCGTCGTTTTGTTAATTAACGCTTAACTTAACAGTGCTTATTCTATTGTTTTTAGAAAACCAGTGAACCAGGGTGTAATCACGCCAAAGTTTTCTGTCACAATTTCAAACGGTTCTTAGTTCGCTTGTTGTCTTAGTTATATAGAACCAAATTTGGCGGCATGGTTGTCGTGGGAACCATCTAACTGGACGTTGTTATGGCAACCAAGGAACTTTTATCAGCTCAAGTCTCGGGGTGCGCTTGCCGTGGTAACCACCATCAAAAGTTGCCATACGCTACTGTTGCCATGGAAACCTCTTGTTGATTATTTGGTGAATAAAAAGCCTTTAACATTGGCTAAAAACGAATCAAGACTTCGCCTGAATCGCGTCTTGCTTGTTTTGTCGAGAGAGATTCTCATGTCACTTGGTGTGAGCGCATTGAAGGCTGCTAGTAAGCGTTGCGTGACGATAGGATCTGATTGTTGGGCTAGTAGGTCACGCACTAACTCACTGTAATATTCCTAAAAAAAAGAAAAAGAAAATTAGGTATATTAATGAAAACGAAATGAAAGCGTTGCGTGACGATAGGATTTGATTGTTGGGCTAGTAGGTCACGCACTAACTCACTGTAATATTCCTAAAAAAGAAAAAGAAAATTTAGGTATATTAATGAAAACGGTAATTGATGGTGATGATGATGATGATGACAATGATGATGATGATGATAACGATGGTGATGATGACGATAATGATGATGGTGATGACGATAATGATGATAGTGATGATGATGATGATGATAATGAAAAACAATTGTCTGCATTTAAGAGCCTGGCAAATTGCTGGGTTTCAAACAGCTGATGAATCTTATTATCTGCTTAAAATGATGGTCAAACACTGACCACCATGTGCTCTCAACCAGAGAGTATTCTATTGAAAACTTGTCTTTCAGCTGATAAAAATTCCAACGAGATTGAAAATGACGTCATATGAAACCCAGGAATACGACGGCACAGGTATGACTGTGAAAACGGCACCGCATAGTCACAGTACGGTTACACCAGGAATTTCAAATGTTTTTATAGACACCACGGCACGGCGCGGTGCGTTTCACACTCATACGAAATCTGCTCTACTAAGGTATGGTCAAGTGACGTGCAAATTTCCCGGTTGTAAAAACAGGTGAACTGTTGAAGTCAACTTTCCACGTTGTTATAGTGAGGTACAGCAGTTTTCGTAAAGAGCGTAAGAGTTTGTAACGGAGTACGTCGTACCGTGACCGTGTCAGTGTCGTGTTGTCTATAAAAACATTCGAAATTCCTGCCGTAACCGTGCCGTGACACGACTATGCTGTTTTCACAGTCATACGAAAACTGCACTTAGTATAATTGTCATGTGAAGTCGTATCGCATACTTGTGAACTCTAATGATGAGACGCAACGCTTTACAGAAGATACAATTAGTATGTAATCTTACTTGATTGCAACAAATCAGAGCCAAAAACGCTTCAGATGCAGGCTGCAGAAGATCCATGTTAAACGACTCCAACAAAAGCATGTTAAATATGACCTGCGATTGAGAATACAGAAATATTATTAAACCAATACCTCAATTAAGACAAAGTATCGACACATTGCTGACACATCGCCAGCACAATAACGACATCCAACCGATGAAACAGTACCGACAACACGAACACCAACGACACAGTAACGACAACACGAACACCAGCGACACAGTAACGACAACACGAACACCACCGACTTAGTAACGACAATACGAACACCACCGACTTAGTACCGACACCTTATCGATTATTTCTGACCATGAAATTCCTACCCTAAGAAAGTGCCGTACAACTTCCACTACTCGTTGCTCTTGCGACTGTTTGTTTTCGTTGAACAAGTATGAAGCAAGAGCTGCTAGACTTTCCATGGACATCTTGGTAATATCAGCATCATAACTAGTATCAATAAAGGAACAAATAACCAACTCTTGCCCTCCTATCCACTATCTCTGTGCAGGGGCGTAGCGAGGCCTGAGCAAAAGGGGGGCAGTCAATGGAAAGGCTAAATTTCAAGGTCAAGTTCCCGCCAAAATTTCCCCAGGAAGAACGATTTGGGATAAAAGCGTGTGGGAATTTGGGAAATCGATGTTGCAGGTTGCGGCTAATTGTTGCAAAAAGTAAAAAGTGGTTCTACTTTGTGCAACACATTTTCGCAACCAACATCAATTTTTGTAGCCAGACAAGTTGCAAGCGGGGCGTTAATACGAGCAGCATCGCTCTACAACTTGCAACGCAGCAATGTTGCGCGACAAGTTGCACGATTTTGTTGCTCGTATTACCGCACCTTAAAGATTAAGAGTTTATATATTATTTTATCTTTATTAGATAATTCAAAGGATACTTATTCAATCCAATTTCTAAAGTTGACATCATGTGCTGGAATAATCCATCGGGTAGCGTCATTGTCTTCTCTGGATATACATCACACACATAGGTAGTGAGTTTAAAGTACTCTTCACAAATCGATGGAAACTAAAACATATAATAATTGGTATATTACGCGCGATCTGATTGGTCGAGAACCATGTGAAATTACAGTACAGCTGCATAGATGACGTCACTGAATCTTATGCGTGCCCTCATTGGTTGAAATATTTCGATGAATATATAAAACAAATAGATTCCATTTTCCGTGGGTCTGTACTCTAATGGATGCACAGAAAACGTCAAAATGTGGTGACAATGAAAGCAACGCAACCCGACGTGGTATCATGGTGTACGTTTTTGTTCTCACATTTTGACGTCATTTGCGCATCTATTAGACAATAGACACAAGGAAAAATTAATCTAACTGTTAAACAAAATTCCTGAATATTAACATTAAGCACAAGCAAGCAACATAAATAGACTTGGTGCCCCATTAAATCATCATCATCATCATCATCATCATTATAGGTGCAGAGAAAGGCATAGGCGTTGAATCTTCAACAATGCGCTTAATGTTCTCTGGAAATGCAGAACTGCACACAACCCTAAATTAGAAAATCTCACTCAAAAAAGAAACGGCATAATCCCTTGTGTGTAGCATTCACTAAGGAATGCACGTAGGATTTGCTCTCTTAAGAAATGTCTATCTCAAAAAGAAATCAAATAATATAAAATAAGAGCAGCACCTTGAGAATTTCAGTGGAGATTAAAGGGATTATAATGTTTAACCCATATATAGTAACATCGGCAGCTGAAGTACGCCCTTCTTCTGTAGAACAAAATAACATAGGAACTTGTTAATATTGCTGCTTAAAGAAGCAATGATGGCACAGTTGGTTATTGCAAATTCAATTCCCAGTGACCTCACATCCTTGTTTCAACTTCTTTCCTTTCCGTGTAGCTTTAAGTAGCTTTAAATACCCTTCAAATGGAGTACTGATGAAAAGAAGGGGTAAAGGGCACACACTTCCATCACTTTATACAAGATTTCAGGATAATTGGGCAACCACTCCCCGAGCTTTCAAAGTAAAATATATTGCCTTTACCTTATCAGTTAGCATCATCATCATCAAAGTCATCGTCATCATTATCATCATTAGTATCATCATCACCATCATTATCATCATCGTCATCATTATCACCATCATCACCATTATAATCATCATCGTCGTTATCATCATCATTGCAATCATCATCATCATAATCATCATTAGCATCATTATCATTATCATCATCATCATTGTGATCATATCATCATCATCATCATAGCAATAACACCCTTATTGTTCTTATTCTTACCTTCAGCAAAATCTAAAATATCTTTAGACAAAATATGACTAAGTAACTTCATGAGCAGATAAAGATCTGAAAATTGTTCCTCTTCAGCCATTGATGAATAGCTATGCTTTCCTGGAATAAAAACCAACAACTCAGTTAAAGCTAATCATAATAATAATATCCGTTTAATTTCCATTTTAAGTATTAGAAATACAAATGGATTACACTGAAAATAGTGCGTCTCACTACTAGCTAATTTCAAAACAACTTAAAAGTCACAGAACTGTTTCTTGAAAGGCTTGATAACATAGCAGGCCCACTTTTGGACACTTCTCAAAGTGCATGCTATTTTCAATGTGATAACTACGGCAAGCGTCAAGAAAAAGTTCCCAGACTTCCTTGGGAATCATAACCACAGGAATCCCATACAAATAACCTTTACCTAAGTTGCACTTTGCGTATGTCTCCAGTAATAATAAACAAACTTTGTAGAGTTTCTCAGCTTCAGCCTGGAAAATATATAAAACATTTACTTTAGGAAGGTGGGTGACAGACACAGTAAATTATGTGGATTGCATGTCAAAAAGTCGACGTGACAAAAATGGTGTGACACCTTTATGTAACACAACCTACACACATTCATGATGCAAATGGTATGACAAATATTGTGTAACACAATGCACCTACCACTTCTAAAAAGGTAATCTCTGTCTCCACCACATCTACATACATCTCAAGAACCAATACCGACACTTCTGGAAATTCTTGGTAAACATTTAAAAGCATGACACTGTCACGCAATACTGGAAGTAAGAAATTAAAAAGTTCATTTGTATTCCAAGTTGATGATGCCAAAGCCACACCACGAAATGACTCCAAAAGGTTTTGGATTTCAGATTTGACTGCTTCGCTTTGTGATACTTTGATAAAATTAGGTTGTTGGCAGACGCTTGTGAATCGCGTATGAAGGGATTGGAGAAACTGGAATGAAAAGTACATAAAGTTAGAACTGAGGGCATCAGTGTAAAAACAACGTAAGTGCTCTCTGATCAAAGTATACATTCTCCTCAAAAATCTTTTATTTTCAAAGGAGAATTCATTATGTGATCAATGATAACTTCCTCTGTTTCTGAAGGGACTTCCTCAAATACAAACAGTGAAAGAAAGCTAGAGGATGAAACTTCATGTGTGTATCCCTTCACCCAAAAGCAATCTTGCATTAGGTTGATCTTCCCCCTATTCCCCTTCCGCACCTCCTCTTACCACTATCCACCCTACAGCTAGTTATGCTGCACTTAGCTAAAAGGTTAAGAATGAAGTCAAAATAGGACTGCTGGAATGCCACAAGGAATCACACAGAGAATCATCAAAGCAGTTTTTGTGTGAGTGTGAAATAGACTGCACTGTGCAATGACTGTGACAATGCTGTAATGTCTGTAAAAATGTCATAATTTTTGCCACAACCATGCCCTACCATACCCATGCAATTCTCACAGTCATGCAAAATCTACTCTTACTACTAGTTTGGTTTCATCACTGGAACACTGTTGATTGAATGATTCAAATATGTAAATAAGTAAATAAATTGTCTTTATTAAAAGAGGGTAGCACATGACAGTAATTCAACTGATTAACTTGTGGCCTTCTGAACAGAACAAATTATCTGGAATATAACATAACATAATCAGTTTAAGAATCCCAATCTAGTAGGAGGCAAACCAGTTGGCTATTTACAAGCATGGTTAAGAAACTGAATTTGAACTAGGGGTTGCCTGGAACAAATTCAGCCTCAGTAAGTGGCCACAGCAGGGACTCGAACTCAGGAATCACTGGATTACGAGACTGATTCTCTGATCGTTTGACCATGCTGCCTCCCAAAAATGTGCTAAGTAAAGAACTTTGTCACTGAGTGATACACTATGCTATACCTGATTCCAATATTTCTCCCTCATTGGATGACCCTCTCTTGAAGACCCTGCTAAAACTAGTGCCTGCACTAAATATCGATGGGCCTCAGAAGGCATTTGAGATATGGGACCATGTGGAACTGCATGCTGCTCTCCAATTTGCCACAGGCATTCAAAAGAAATGGCTACTTCAGCTCTGTGAATACAAAGGAAAAATTGAAAAGAACTGGAATTGAGAAGGAAAAGGAATCCATGGGAAAAGGAACTTGTTCAAGCAAGGGGAGAAAGAGCAACCAAGTAATTAAGAAACAGATAAGAAATGAAAGAAGAAAGGGAAGGAAGGAAGCAGAGAGGGAGGAAAGGAAGGAGGGAAGGAAGGAAAGAAGGAAGAATGGAGGGAGGGAAGGAACAAGGAGGGAAGAAAAGAAGGAAGGGAGGGAGGGAGAAGGAAGATAGGAGAGAAGGCAGAAAAAATAAAAGAAAGAAACAAGGAAGAGAAAATTTCAAAATACAAAAGAATGATGCAATGGATGCAAGGAAGGAATGAAAAATGAAAATAACAAAAAAAGGAAAATGGATGACAAACCTCTTTTTACTGTCCACAAGACTGAGTAACAACAGAACTGTATCCTCAGCCAAGGCAGGCTCACTTGACCAATAAATAAGATTTGTTTTAACTTTCTCCAACAAAAACCCAATTGTCCATTTTCCCCCTACTGTATCTTGTCCAAATACTGATGATAAAGTCACACCCAATTGGTCATATTCGTGTTCATTAGGAAGGAGATAAGACTTGGAGAAGTGACGAAGAAACCACACAACTGTGCTGCCAACTTGAGGGCTTAAACAGTGAGCCATGTTGCTTGATAAGGCTTTGCTTTCAGTGTCGGCGAGACGTAAGATGGCAGAAATTATTTTAATGACAGGGTCTACTTTTGATTGGTCTATGTTGGTAGGGCAACCTAAAAAAGAAAAATTACAAACAAATAAAACCATAATTCTTATACTAACACCATAACTATCACTAACATCACTGCCACAAACTTTACCACAACTACCATCATCATTAACAAAGTTACATGTAGCTACAATCACTGTCAAAGTTACTTGAAAATATTTTTTTTAAACTTCATTCGGCATATAATAATAATAATAAATCTTTATTGAGGATACTAATGTCACAAAGGTGATTTACAGATAGGTCCTCAAAATAATAATAATAACAATAAAAATAAATAAATAAATAAATAAATAAATAAATAACCATTTTGTCTTTTACACAGCCCCTTTACAATGTGGCAATTGTTAGGCTAATCAAGAGGGTTTGTTCTACAAACCTCTACAAATCTTGAACCGTGACAATGTTTTTTGAATTATGTGTAAATATCTGTCGTCTTGCCCTGGTGTCATCATCACCATCATCATCATTATCATCACCATCATCATCATTTCTAACTTCATCTCACCTGTTACCCCACTATGCGAATGCAATCAAATGGTCCAGTGTACACTTAATATCTGTTTTCTGTTCATGTTCAATAGAATAGCGCACAATCTCACTGGGAATTAATGGTGTTTCTCCTGTACTTTCATCAGCAATCATATGACCAGCAATAAGAATTAGCCAATGGAGATCCTCAAATAGACTTTCCATATTGTGTGCATGGTGGATTGGGGAGCCTGAAGACAACATAAATAAAAATAATAATAAAAAACCTTTAATTATCTCAAATGTTTATTATAATAATTACAATTATGGGTAAATTATCATTGACAATATCTGTCTCTAATCAAAGCGTACTTTGGTTGGCTTGCTGTAAACCTTGTAGACAACCCTTAAACTTTTGAACTCTTGTCTCAATAAGGTTGGTTAATAAAGGTAGAGAGTGTTGAACTGTGAGACGTGCAAAGCCTCCAATGCTGCATAACTGGTCAGAAAACAATTCTCTGTCATCTCCTTCAAGATCACATATCTCATCCATATGTAGACCTATACAAAATAAAAAAATATGATTTATAGTGAGTAATTTTTGTACATCCCAAAATTCTTTATATAACTGGGGCCGGTTGTACAAAGGGTGAATAGCGCTATCCAGCGGATAAATCCTTATCCAGCGGATAAAATCTACACAAAATCTATACAGTGGATAACTCTTATCTGGTGGATAACTTTATCCAACCTTCGTACAACTGGGCCCAGATGTATAACTGGCCATGGTTACACCAAGGATGAAAACTGCTATCCACTGGATAATTCCCTATTAAAGTTGATTTTATTTTTCGAAAATGGCATCAATTTATCCACTGAAAAAGGATTTATCCAACCAATAGCACTATCCACTCTTCATGCGACCAGGGTCTTGACTATCTTTTTTTTGTTTGAGGTTAAGGAGTGTTATAATTGAGGAGCTTATTATCTACAGTTTATTGCACATTACATGTATTTTGAAAGGTACTGAGAATAATCATTATTAATAAATAAATATTAAATAAATATTTTAATTGACACTCCCCTGAAGGGGCTTTTCAGTGTCAATCACTCCACACTCACTAACACTACATTCGATATACTCTACATACAACACTAAACCCACATAGACAAAATCCTTGTGGCATGGTAGAGAACAACACATCAAACAAACTCAATTCATGTATGGCCTGAGCCGGTAATTGAACCCAGACCACAGCGGTGAAAGGCCAGCGGTGAACCGCTACGCCACCCTTGCCATTATCATCTTCATCTGTGGCCATCATCACCACCACCATCATCATCATCATCACCATCATCATCATACCTTCATTGTCAGGACTGAACGAGCCTCTAAGTCCATCAGGTACAGCAAGGTGACAGCGGACATAAGCATTCAGAATCTTGAATCCACTCTGGTCAAAGAAATGTGCTGGGAAATTGTCTGTATGTTGTAGAAGAGTTCCCCAGGATTCAAGGATTTGTTCAACTGCCTCCATGTAACTTGTGTCTTCTGAGTGAAGCTGAAAGAATTAAAGAAAGCATTTTTATGCTCAAAACAGTCAGAAAAGACAAGCACTGCAAATGAGCAGTACATTACTGAGTCTGTGTATGTTGCTTGTGTAAGAAAAGACAAGCACTGCTGATAAACAGTACATTACTGAGTCTGCGTACATGTTGCTTGTGTGAGAAAAGACAAGCACTGCTAATGAGCAGTACATTATTTTACTGAAACACCTAATAAGTCTTCTAACCTCTTCTTCTTTGGTTACTGCTTCCAAAAAGTTACAAGTCAGGTCAGTCATTATGTGTAGAGTGGTAAGTAAGGGTTCCATCGGTAGTGACGAGATACACGAAGCAGGAAAGACAGTCAACAGTCTATTGGTAATACTTGACAACCCAAGGGCAACTTGACTAGTCATCTTTAATCTGGATTAGTAAACAGCAAAACAAAATAAAATATATAGCAGGAAACGTAATGTAAATACAAAGATGCAGACTCATACATCCTCCGAGACAATTAACTTATAATCAGAGGTCCCCCCGAGGTCCCAACTTGGAGTCCCAGCTCCAAAGCTAGTTCAAATTCAGTGACTCAGCTATGCTTGTATGTAAAATAGCAAACTGGTTGGCCTCCTGCCAGTTGGGATTCTAAGCAATTAATTTAATTGGGTATTTTTTTTATCATAACTAAATGGAAGATTGATCAAATTATTGTGGCTGGTGTATTTTTTATAATTGTAGCTTTGTCACAAAGAAATTGTCTACTAATTAAAAGAGGGAATGAATGGGAAACTGCTTGGAACCTGTAAAGGTTATGATGTCTAACCAATGACATGTACAGAATTTATTAGTTGTTTTTTTCTTATTCATCCTAACTCTTTAGCGCTATACTTGTGTAAATTTAATGTATATCTCATAATTTTACATACTAATGTTGTCATATACTTGAATTGATTAGTGTCAATTTTAGATTTTAGATTTTTCATATATTATATTGTATTGTTTAGTATAGGAGGACCAAGTCGGAAAAAAGCCCAGCTTTACTTGTATATCCTCTATAAATAAAGAGTTATTATTATTATTATTATTAGAATGATTAATCTAACTACAAGATGGGGCATCATGTCAGGCTTGGGAGTGTCATACCAATGGGTTTTATGACTGCTTACTACAAATGATACAGCAGAGAGCTATCCTGTGGAACTCACAACATACAAAACAAATAAACAAACAATCAAGCAAACAAACAAGCAAGCAAGCAAACAAACAAACAAGCAAGCAAGTAAGCAAACAAACAAACAAGCAAGCAAACAAACAAGCAAGTAAGCAAGCAAACAAACAAGCAAGCAAACAAGCAAACAAGCAAGCAAGCAAACAGGCAAGCAAGCAAGCAAGCAAGCAAACAAGCAAGCAAGCAAACAAGCAACAAGCAAACAAACAAGCAAACAAGCAAGCAAACAAACAAGCAAGAAGCAAGCAAGCAAACAAGCAAGCAAGCAAGCAAGCAAGCAAGCAAGCAAACAAGCAAGCAAACAAGCAAGCAAGCAAGCAAGCAAGCAAGCAAGCAAACAAACAAACAAACAAACAAAGCAAAAGGTAAACCCTACCTATTTACAAGGTTATTAAATGATCCCAGAAAGTGTGCAAGGTACTGAGTTTGCTCAGCCTTGTTAGCAACAACTGGTCCACTAAGAGAAGCTAGTTGTATAAGACACTGATAGCCATGGTGTGTTATTTCTTCATTGTCCTGATACTTGCATAAAAGCTAAAAACAGTCAAACAAAATTTTTTAAATATACTTTGATAAAGAGAATATTAATTAGCATTGACTGCAATGTGGTATTGCTGAGTCCACCTTGCAAACATCTAGTCAAAAATACACACAAATCTCTCTAATTCTGACTGCACATGTCTTTGGTATTCAACCCAAAGTGATGAAACTGTCTAGCAATATTTCTCAGGAAGTACATTTTTGCATTAATTATTTCTTGTAGGAAGTTCTCAATTCTTCTACTTGAGAAAACTGAATTATGAAAGTGGTAAATTCCCGGAGGTATTTTTTTGGGAGTGAGAAACAAGCAACAGAAAAATACACGAGTTCTCAAGGATGGCACTTTTGAAGCAGTCTGGTTTACCTGTAGCACTTTGTATGTGGTTGCTATACTTACAGTAAAGAATAAGTTAATAATTGAAGGGTCAAACAAGACATTTCTCCATGTTTTATCAGGACGAAGAAGAATGACTCTATTGATTTGAGTATTTTTTCTGTTCATTATTGCTTATTGTTAAGGTATAAATATCAAGTCATCGCAAAAGTTCGAAGCAAAGTTGTACAAATAAACTGGACAAAATTTTAAACCTCTAGAGATACAGTAGGAATGCCATTCTGTTCTACAACCCTTGCCAATATTTGTTGGTGCAATGTGAAATGAAAAGTTTTTTGTACAAAAATGTACATTAAGCACTTAGTCGAGAAACTGTCCTATTTTGGTAGTAATTGGACAGCTGTAATAGGACAGTTGCCAGAGCCAATCACAGTACGCATTTTGAGTGTGTGCGGTCACGTAACATCACATGACCACATTAGTATTATGATGTCCATGAATACAAAAATGAATACTTAAGTTTCAAAAAGGATATGATTATAGACAGTATGTTCCCAGTGTAAAATCTGCTCAGCAAGAGACAGAAACCTGACTAAAGCAACAAGTTGTTCTCTAGTCAAGGATTTTGTGTCAGCAGATTCAAATCTTTGGAGGACTTGAATGACAAGGCAAAAAGCTTCTCTGAGGTGATTTGTCTAAAAACAAATTAAAATAAATAATTATCACTATCATGATCAGTTATAATGTATTTCATCATTAACGATAGTAAGAGCATTTTTTGTGGATTGGAAGGTTATATGATAGTGATAAAAGTATGGTATAAAAAAGGTACAGTAATGTCACAATGTAATATTATAAACTCTTTATCTATAGATGGAGCCAATTTAGCTTTTGCTACTCTTCCATTGAGCCATCTTCAATCTCACACTCACTACCTCTACTTTAAATATTTTGTATACAATGCTCAACTCACATGTTGTTTTTTACTGACGGAGGAAAAAACAGAGAACCCAGAGAAAAAACCCTTGTGGCATGGTGGAGAACAACACATCAAACAAACTCAGTTCACATATGATCCAGCACCCAAGCTGGGACTTGAACCCGGACCACAGCGGTGAATAGCCAGTGCTCTCACCACTTGGCCAACCATGCCACCCAGTATAAAAGTAATATATTGACTATCCATGAATTACTTTACCTCAAAGGTATGTTTACAACGAGTATGAAATTCCCAGCTAAGTCCAATGTCACTTGATCGATTGATGAAGGAAAACTCATTGAGAAGGGCTTTGAGTATTGAACAACCTAGGATTTGCTGTAAAACAATACAGAACTTTTTGTCACTGAAATGATCTTCCAAGTAGTTTTCAACCTCTAATCCCTTCCTAGATTAAATGCAATTCCTCAACTCCAAAATGCTTAATTAAGCCATGGTTGTTTCTATATTGACTATACTTACCATACTGGTTTCATTTCCAGTAATCAGCTGAGTTAAGTCATGAAATAGAGACATCCAGGCCTCTTGATTACCATCTAGTGAACCCCTTTTGAATATGACGGCAACAACTTGGAGGACTTGTTCTTTTACATACTTCTGTACTCTAAAGAAAATAGAAAGAAAAATTGAGAATAATGACTAGAATGAATGACAAACAATAAAATGAACAAATGAATGAATGGATGGATGGATGGATGGATGGATGAAATAACGAATATGTGAATAGATAGATGAAATAATGCTATAGGTTAATGAGTGAGTTAATGAATAAATTCTGGATTGAATTAAAGAGAGACCAAAAAAATTATTCAAAATTACAATTTATGCAGAATTTTTAGTGCAATTTTTTGATAGGAAGATGAATAAATGAATGAATAGACGGATAGATGAATGGATGAATATATGAATGAGTGAATGAATGAATGAGTGGATGGATGGATGAGTGGATGGATGAGTGGATGGATGGATGGAATGCATATATGAATGAACAAAGGAATGAATGAATGAGCAAATGGATGGATGGATGGATGAATGAATCCTTACAATCACTGAACATGTCTCTGAGATCTTACTAGCAATTGATCATTGGAGACAAAGTTTAACGAAGACTTACCCTTGTTTTTGTAAAACAAAAGTCAGCAAAAAGGTTCTTAATGATTCAATATCATCTTTTCCCAATAAAGACCATTCTCTAAGCACTGCATCTTTGATGGCTGATGCAGCTTGGAACATCACATAGTCATTACTGCTTTGTTCTGTGAAAAAATAGAATCTGTCAAGAAGGACGTTCAAGAATAGAGTTTGAAATACCATATATAACCTATAGATATAATTATATTGCATAAGATAAAATATTTGATGTACATGTATAACTTGCACATTTGTCTGGCTACCACATAAATGAATATCAAAGAACACAGACATGCTTATACACATAAACCCTTAAAAAACTTGTAAGTTTTTGCAAATAGTCCAGTTTCCAATTACTAGAGACCGCTGAGCTTCATGACAAAAGGCACATTTATGCAGGGTTAGCCTCCTTTTCAAGAAAGACCCATGGGAATGAAATTGATTTCTGTATTGTTCTTAGTCAAAATGTATTGCTTTTCTCGCTGGTATTTTCGAATAATTTACCTTGACTCGAGGCTAACCCTGCGCCAATGCGTCTGTTGTCTGATTTTACAGCGGTATGAACAAACTCGAAAAAGGACTATTAAAGCAACATATTGTGCCCCTGTATTGTAATGTGACAAACACTAGATGACATAAAGCACTAAGCCCAGTTTACATTCAATGCTGAATTTCAAGCCGTTAGGGAGATGAGTCCCTTAATTTTGTGATAATCAACACAAGACCAAACATAGTCAGAAAGAGCACATCAAGCTATACAAAATTCCAAAATTTGGTATTAACCGAATCAATATTGAATGAGATACAGCCAGTGAAAAAAAAAAATTTACTAACAAATGTATGGATTACCAAACTACTTGTATGGTCATTCATACACTTCTTAGTAAAATTTCTTAGATAGTACATGTACATGTACTTGGAGTTTGTGAATGGCTATATCTCGTTCAATATGGATCCAATAAACACCAAACTTCAGAATTTTGTAAAGCTTGATGTGCTCTTTCTGGCTATATTTTAATTTTTTATGGGTCTTGTATTGATTGTCACAAGATTAAAAGACTTGTACCAGTCCCTAACAACTTGAAAACCAGCACCAATAACTGTTTTTGTGGTATAACAACCCTAATTCTGGGCACACAGGCTCATCATTTTTGGCATAGCATCTGTCAAAGCATATTTTGTTGTACTAGAAATCGGAAACATTTTTCAGCTTGGGAGCGAGTAAAGTTTTTGGACTGATAAGTCTGCACATCAATGGGTATCACACTATAAGATAGGTTGTTGTATATATCAGTCTTGGAAGAGCAAAAGAATAACACTAAACCAGAATACTTTATATTCCTAGGCTACCTTTTACAAAAGTTCACTGTACAATACAAAGGACCTCCTTAAGTTAAAACAAAACAAAATGCTACAAAACTCACCAAGTACTTGTCTACAAAAAGCATAAGGTGATTTAGATTTTCTTAATTTAAGGAACACTTGTTCTGCTTCATGTCTTTGCTGAGGTGTGATGGCAGTTGGTGAAGCCTGGCATTCAAAAAAGAACAAAATAAAGCACTATAAAAATGATTTTGTATAAGATAACTGTGATACAAAAAAAGACCCCAAATTCAATCCTTTAATGTTTTGATAGGTGTAGTACTATCAGAGTAGTAACAAAACAGTCGGCACTATATATGTGTTTATGTTTTTCACAGTCTTGTCTTATGAGACAACTGTAAGCATTTTCTTAACAGAAAGAGGTAAGGTAATCTGGAAGAAGAAGAAGAAGAAGAAGAAGAAGAAGAAGAGGAGAATAACCTTCATATCCATACATTCTTTTGACTTTTCCATCAGGATTAACTAGTATACCGATTACATTCAATCAGCTTTTAAGCCTGATAAATTTATTTGGTTGTCTCTAGCTTCGTATTTTTCAATGAAAAGTTGACAGACATTTTGGCCCAAATGAGGACCTTTTTCAGTGTGACAAAAAACGTTTGCATGGGTGTGAATAATCCTAGCTGCACATTCCAAGCTCTTAAGCCTATATATTTTAAATCTGCCCTTGAATGATAGGTAAAACTGCCAATTGTTAGCAGCCTTTTAACCAGAGTTTTTTGAAAACATGTAATTCAGCTGATGAAAATTCCACATCAGACCAAGATAATATCTACATTGATAACAACATACATAAAAGCTGCCTTTCTTTCATATCACATGTTTTTTCTGGTTTTACATGCGACACACAACAAATTTTTTTTCATTGGTGTCTTTATTACGATTTTGATAATAATGTCACAAAAGTGGATAATATTTCTGTTTCAAATTTCATGGAAATCAGTTGAAAAGTCGCCAATGGCCAGTTTAATATATCATTTTTCCCTAACAAATCACTATTTTTATCTCAGTTCATAAAGTTAAAAACTGATTTAAATTTAGAGATTTGTTAGGGAAAGTTGTGCATTCAGATGGCCATAAATCCACTGCTTTTACACTACAAAAATGAACCAGAAACATTTCTAAAGGTATTAAAGTATAAATGGTTGAATATCAGTCATCATTGAAAAGTGTTTACATCAGTAAAACACGTGTGAATATCTAACAACAACAACGACGACGTCACCAAAATGAAATCCAAAGTAGAGATCACGTACATTAAAGCTAGAAACACAAAGTTATATACATCTAAATTCAACGCATTTCTATTCTTTTGTGGTAATATCTTTGGGTGAAATAAAATAGAAAATTTGTATGGCTGGTTTCTGACGAAATAAGCTTAACATCGACTTGTGTAAAATTTTATAATCTTATATTAAAACCGATAAAAACACTATTTACCCACCATCATCACTGTCGCTGACGCTTCAAGTTCTTGTAGACTAAACATGACTACAATCGTTTTTGAAATCGAGGAATTTCTACGATTTTATGAAAGAAAACATTCGTGCATTTTCACCCACCGGAGGGCGCCATTTTACCTTGTGAAAGTACCAGGCGTTCTTAGCTAATAATTGAGAGAGACTGGATATAATACCACAGGACTCCCAACACGGTTCTGAAATCCTCCCATACAATTTTTTAGAAAATCAAAAATAATTAAGACACTTCAAAGTTAAAAAATAACCAAAAGTTAAAAGAAAAAAGTTAAAATCTAAGTACAAAAAAGGAAAAGAAAAGAAAAAAAGAGATAATAATTTTTCGTCAAGGATCGAACTGTTAACACCAAAAATCGGCACCCCCCGGAAACAAAGTAATAAATAAACAATAACGGAAAAATATAAAAAATAATAAAAAATTTGGGACGATTCTCCCGAGACATTCCTAGAAGCTGAGACATCGAATCGACTTACGTTACGGATGAAGATTTCGGCCCCATCCACGCTATCCCGGTTCTACATATTACAGTTGTCTTAGCCCGAAGGCCAGGGAGGGAGACGATATCCGGACCCTAATCCATACCTTTAGATATCACCTTAGACCGCTGCGCTACCTAGACACTTAATAAATATAATGTCTAATTGGGGTAGTCTATTCGGCAAAGTTTCATTGTGATGCTAATTCCTTTGTTCCAAGTCCTTAGGGAGATAACAGAACCAATCAAAGTCCAGTATTTAAAGAATGAAAAGATCAAATAAAAGAATAAATTTTCAGTATAGTTGCGCGCAATCAGAACCAAAACGAGACTCGTCCGAGGGGAGATTGGAGTGAACACCCCTGGAAGGCGTTCTTGTCCGGATTAGAGGGATTCCAATCTATTATTATCTCGTCACGTACAGTCCAAAATTATCTATAAATAATAGCTCAGAAATGTATCTGTAATCGGTCATAGAAATTGCTCGTAAACCTAAATTTCGGTGATCAAATTGCTGGAGTTTTCTGAGTAAATTGAGTCAAGGAACTGATTGTAAAGAAGTGAAACATCATCTTCGCACAATTTTTTGAGGTAAAAAAACTCGATTAAACTCAAGAGTTTTGAGCCTTGATAGTTATAACTTTGTTGATAGTTTGCACGGTTCGATGAACAGCTGTGTGTAGTGAATGCGGCTACTCAAGCAAAAATTAGCTGAATTTTCTATCACATTGACTTGATTCACAGAGTAACCTTTGTAGCCCACACAGCTGAACTTTTTAACAAAATTTTCCAAAAAATAAGACAAGAAACTGCTTGGACAGCACAATCATCTGTTCATCTTGCGCTCGTCCTTTCTCCAGTGTCGCTAGCGTGGGTGGCCCGGAACTATTTTACAAGGCCATTATCACATTATAAGCATGGGTGTGGCAGAGCGCGTCCTAAAATACATTAAGCACATACTTTGAAAATACTCACAGTGAATAAAAATACTGCTAATAAACTTAGTTATGTGTGGTATACAGTGTATGGAATGTCATTTTATGTTATGTGCAAAACAACTTTATTTGCCAAGATACGCACACATGTTTCATTCAAGACCAACGCGCGGCAATGTCTGTGGTTCTAGCCTTGTTTGTGGTTTTCATGCTTTAGTAAGCACTGTGTAATGCCAGTGCTCGAGTACTGAGTAGACAAATTTCATGAAGCATTACTCCGTAATAAGCACCCCTAAGGAATTCTAGTTAATTAAAAAGGAATTTTCCATAAAAATTTGGACAAGTTTCATGAGAAAATGCGATGAAATCTTTAAAAAAGATAAACACATTTCAAGTTTCAGTTTCAATTTTTATCACAGATTTTACTTGGTGCAGCATTTGCATTATTTTTAGTTCCATTTCCTCATAAAATCGTTGATTTTTGATGTAAAAGAGGAATGACATTAAAGTGAACTTTAGACCTTTATTTAACACTCAAATCTATGGTTCTTTCAAATTTTATCATCCAATAATGGAGATTAAAAAAATTCCTTAAGCATAAGCGACGCGGACGCGTCGTGTTCTAGAACTAATGAACTTTACTTAATGGTTGAGCAACTTTCACATCATGCTGAAGAAGAGATACAAATAATAGAAAACATTCTCAAAGACATAACAAAATTCATCTAATAAATCGACTTATCTCGCTTATCAAAATGACTTAGCAAATCAATTTGATATACTAAAATGGTGACCAAACTCAGAGATTTTCTGAATGTTTGTTAGTATCTTCGGACTTTATTCTCAAAGAATTTGTGAAATTTTTACGCTTCAAAAGTTTTTGGACGCAAATACTGCATGCTATTATTACAGAATATTGTATTCGAATAATTAATGTAGAATATATGCTTGGATAAATCTTGGAAAAATCCACATCAAACTAGAGAGTCCGTCAGAGAGTCCGTCAGTCTCAGGCTATCAAGATGAAAACACTTGTATTTTTAGCGGCATTGGTAGTGCTTGTGGCTTCAAGGCCGTACTTTTACAAGAAAGTAAATGGTAAGTGCTCTATTTTTTTTTTTTTTCTTTTTGGTTTTAATTTTATTTATTCATTTATTTTTGTAAAAAAGTAGTTCTAGAACACAACAGCTAGATACTATTCAAATATTTTGTACTGTACAAATCTTTTTTTAAACTTTCTATTCCAAAAACGTTCTGATAAAAAATATATCATTTAACAGAGTTTTTGTAGGTTTTGTCAGATATTTTCTCTAAAGTGTAGGATATTTTTTGCATCGTTTATGTCGAAAGAAAGGGCGTTGTGGCTCAATAACTAACTGACCTGTGCTTATATTTTCACTAAGTCGTCCTCTTAAAGAGAGATGGTTTAAAATGTCCGCTTTTATATCGTAAAAAATGGAAAATAAAAAAAGTTGAAAAACTTCCTATGAGACTGTAAATCTGCGGTTACTACCGTCACCCCGGAGTTTTTCAGTATGATCAAAATAGACAAACGATTGTTCATACATGTTTATTCGTTTCTATCAACATTTCTACAAAAATGTAAAATGAGATTTATCAACATTTCTACAAAAATGTAAAATGAGATTTTTGGTACACTCAACGGCATTTACCTTGGAAATTCTATCCAAAGCTACGAGCGTCAAACATTTTCAACTAGATACAATTATAAGGAAGGAAAAGCCTATTTTCAAGAGCAAAAATATGTTAAAATTGCATTTGTTATTCAAACTCTACGATTTTTTATTTTTGTGTTTGTGTAAGGACAAAGAATTAATGCTAATTCAGCAAAATGTACAAAAAATTCTGTCACCTGGCAACCCAAAGTTCTTAGCAATGTTCCGGAACGCGAGAAAGCATCCATTTGTAAACTGACAAAAAACTAACATTGATCTTTTTTACTTCATTTTTGATAAAAAGCAGAACAAATTTCTATCTACAGTTTCATGCTCTTTTCCTACAAACTAAAGCATAAATAATATTTTTTGTACCGTGAAATACGACGCTACCTGATCAATGAAGCAAGAAAAAGAACGCTACGCGAAGGGTTAAGCAAGCGTGAAAAGTTACTTAAGTTAATTATAGGCGTGACAATGCGTGACTCAAGAAATATGAAATACAGAGAAATGCTTTCCTTTTGAAGCCTGTAGTCTACAGCTTTCTTTACTATTGGAGCTAGTATTTTTGCTAAAATTTTACAGTTTTGTATATTTACTAATTTTATCGACATAATTGATTAAATTTGTTATTGAGCTAGCGCTCAGTCGCGCTCGAGTTAGCGAATTGGCGCGAAATGTTTTTATTTATACTTTACCATGCCAGATTTATCTATGTAGATTGATTCTATTTAACCCGTAAAAAAATAGTATGCATAGTACTTAGTAGTAGACTCTAGATTCATTGGTTTCTATTCTATTGCTCATTTTCTATTAGTACTCAGTATCTAATCTATCTAGTCAACTATGTTTCGCGGATTAGTTAAAGCCACTCTTTGAAAACCTTAGCGATCGACAATTTTACGTATACCAAAACGGCTCATATTTTTTCACTATTGTTTCTCGTTTTTGTGTTTATTTGTTGTTGGTTCTGTTTATTCTAGCTTTCTTTTACTGGCGAGATATTTTTATATTGCTAAAACGAGTCAGTGGAATTGAAACACAGGAACTCTAAACTGTTATGATCATCAGTGTTCGTTGTCACTCCCCCCTCCCCTCTCCCCTACTCAAAGCTTGAAAATTAGAGGCAGCAGAGATTAAGAACATCCACATTTTCATCAACTTTTCAACATTTTTCGAAAATAATATAAATTCTCTTGGAACTATAGACCCTTTACGTAAAGCTACTAATTATATGCAGCTACACCCTTCGCCTCGCTCTGGTGCAGTAAAACAAAAGAATCACTGAACAATGCATGCCATTGTTTGCAGAGAAAATGAGGCGAAGGACTTTTGGACATTTTAGACTTTGTACTTCATTTGTACACATTTTTACATATACAAAGCTAGTATATTACAAAATTATAATAATTTAAAGTTAAATTTAAGGAATATAAAACGCGCGCGCATGTCTCTGTACTGTGATATAAACACGATGGAAGATGTAGAGCAAGAGAAAAGAAAGCTTAGGAACAAGAGGCGTAGCCGAGCGTTTCTCTTGCTTTTCGAGTGCTCTACATCTTTCAGAGTGTTTATATCACAGTACAGAGACATAAGCGATCGTTTTATATTGTTTTTATAAAATATTTTCAACGTTTTTTGAGCGAGCCATCAGCTCTGTCCTCTGATATAAACATGGTAGCCAGCGAATCAGCGCGCGCGTTATATTTCAAATATATTTTATAGAATATTATACAGGACTGGTAACTTATAATTATAATAGGATATCGGAAAGGTGTGCGTGGTTGTCGCTTATTTTCTTTTTCCCATCCCCTCTCCTCAGTCCCTCTCTTCTCTAACAGGAATCCCAAAGGAATCCCAAAGAGAGAGAAAACAGACATGCCTGCTAAGGAGCGTTGTTTACAAAAAGCCACACAAAATTCGCAGACTTCCGCTACTTCCGTTACATGTTCAGCAAGCTGCATGCGTCCATTTTTAAAAATTTGAATCTATAAATATATCTATTAAATCCTTTGCATTTTTGCTTGTTTTAGTTCCTCAATCTCCAATTGAATTGCTGGATGAATACGACGACTTGTTCAATGAGCTAAAAGACGAAAAGGAGAAGAATCAGGAGAAAAAAGCAAAAGAAGAAGGAAAAGACAAAGTCAAGGAAGAGTTAGAGAAAGAAGAAGAAAAGGAAGAAAAGGAGAAGGAAAAGGTAGAAAAAGATAAAGAAGAAGTCGACGAGGATAAGGAAAAGGCGGACAAGGAAGAGGTAAAAGAAGAAAAAGAGGAAGAGAAAGAGGAGGAAGAGGAGGAAAAGGAAGAGGAAGAGGAAGAGAAAGTAGACGAAGACAAGGACAAAGAGGACAAAGATAAAGAAAAAGAGGAGAAAGAAAAAGAAAAAGAAGGGGAAAAAAAAGAAAGCAGAAAAAGAAAAAGGGAAAAGAAAAAAGAAATAAGAAAAAGAAAAAGAGAAAGTCGACAAAGACAAAGAAGAAGTGGATGAAGATAAAGAGAAGGAAGAAAAAGAGGAAGAGAAAGAAGAAATGGACAAGGAAAAAGAAGAGGAAGAAAAGGGAAAAGTTGACAAAGATAAAGAAAAAGTCGACAAGGACAAGGAAAAGGTAGATGAAGACAAAGACAAAGCAGAGAAAGAAGAAGAAAAAGAAGAAAAAAATAAAGAGAAGGAAGAAAAAGACAAAGAAAAAGTGACTAAAGACAAAGAAAAAGTCGACGAAGACAAAGAAAAAGTGGAGAAAGACAAAGTAAAGGAAGAAAAGGAGGAAGAGAAAGAAGAAAAGGCCGAAGAAAAGCAAGAAAAGGAAAAAGAGCAAGTAGATAAAGACAGAGAGAAGGTGGATGAAGACAAAGAGAAGGAGGAGGAAGATAAAAAGAAAGAAGAGAAAGAAGAAGAAAAAGAGCAAAAAGACAAGAAAAAGGAAGAAAAAGTAAAAGAAAAAATTAACGAGGTCAAAGGAAAATTAGAGAAGTTAAAAAAGAAGATAGAAAAAGAGAAAAAGAAGATAGAAAAAGAGGAACAAAAAGAACAAAAAGACAAAAAGAATAAAGGAAAGGAACAAAAAGACAAAGAAGAAGTCGAAAAGGACAAAAAAATATTAGAAAAGGAAAAAGAAAAGGGAAAAGAAGAAAAAGAAGTAGAACAAAAAGAGAAAACAAACGAAGAGAAAGTGAAAGAAAAAATCGACAAAGTAAAAGAAAAATTAGAGAAGTTAAAAGAAAAGGTAGAAAAAGACAAGGATAAGACAGAAAAAGAGGAGGAGAAAGAAGACAAAGACAAAGAAAAAGAAGAGAAAGAAAAGGAGAAAGTGACCGAAGACAAAGAAAAAGTCGATAAAGAAAAAGTAAGAGAAGAAAAGGACAAAGAAAAGGAAGAAAAAGACAAAGAAAAGGAAGAAAAAGCTGAAGAAAAAGAAGAGAAAGACAAAGAAAAAGTAGACGAAGACAAGGACAAAGAGGACAAAGACAAAGAAAAAGAGGAGAAAGACAAAGAAAAAGAAGAGGAAGAGGAAGCAAAAGAAGAAAAAGACAAGGAAAAGGAAGAGAAAGACAAAGAAGAAGTCGACAAAGACAAAGAAGAAGTGGATGAAGAGAAAGAAAAGGAAGAAAAAGAGGAAGAGAAAGAAGAAAAGGACAAGGAAAAGGAAGAGAAAGAAGAGGAAAAAGTTGACAAAGACAAAGAAAAAGTCGACAAGGACAAGGAAAAGGTAGATGAAGACAAAGACAAAGCAGAGAAAGAAGAAGAAAAAGAAGAAAAAGATAAAGAAAAGGAAGAAAAAGACAAAGAAAAAGTGACTAAAGACAAAGAAAAAGTCGACGAAGACAAAGAAAAAGTTGAGAAAGACAAGGTGAAGGAAGAAAAGGAAAAAGAAAAAGAAGAGAAAGAGAAAGAAAAGGAAGAGAAAGAGAAAGAGAAAGAGAAAGTAGATGAAGATAAAGAGAAGGAAGAAAAAGGCAAAGAGGCTAGAGACCAGGGAAAAACAGAGAAGAGAGGAGTAAAAGAAGAAGAAAAGAAAGAAAAGGCAAAGATAGAAAAACAAGAAGAAAAGGGAGAAGAGAAAATCGAAAAAGAAAAGGAGAAAGAAAAAGAGAAAATCAAAAAAGAGGAAGTGGAAGAAAAAGAAGAACTCAAGGGCGAAAAAGATCGTGAAGAGGAAACGGAAGAAAAAGAACGGGACCGATCCAAGGAAAGGTTGCAGGAAGAGAAAGATCGAGCCGAAGAAAGAGAACGAAGAGAAAAGGATCGCGCCGAAGAAGAAGAGGAGGAGGAGGAAGATCGTGCGAAGGAACGAGAAATGAAAGAAAAAGACCGTCTGAAAGAAAAGATTAAGGAAGAAAAGGACCACGACAAAGAGAAAGAAGAGAAGGAAGAGGACAAAGAGGAAGAGAAAGAAGAAAAAGAAAAGGAAGAGAGTAAAGAAAAAGGAAAGGGAAAAGCTAAACGAAAAGAACACGAAAGCAAAGAAAAGAAAGTCAGAAAAAGAAAAATACAGTTGATGAGAAAACGTTATTTACAAAAATCCCCACGGTTTCATTTCAATTTTTGAGCTAGTCTAAGACAATTTGCTAGTTCAAACCGTTTTAATTTTGACTTAGTGATAATTAAATAGCAATTGCACTTCCACGCACAATATGTAAGATAGAACTTTTAAAGCTTCAAATCCATTGACGTGGCGTACTAGCAATGTGAACAAGCTTTCATCATAATTATTTTATTATTTTTGCTTTTATTGACCGTATATATATTTTTTTTTTCGCCGTTGACTGCGATGTCATTATTGCATTGGAAAACAATAATTCTATAGGCACTGGTTTCCCGTCTCTGTAAGTAGAAGTAACAAGAGATTTTATATGAACAATAAATTCCTTGTACAATTATTGTGTTTATTTTGTTTATAATAAATATTCATAAGTAATTGCTGGGTACTTAGGGGCTACTCCCCCTTCCCCCCCTCCCACCCCCCAAATTTTTCTCTTTAGAGTTGACTATATTTTCAAACCAAAATTCTGAGATCTATATTGAGAAAGCTAAAATGTGTTTGGAAAAAAGGGGAAACTGTTGTATTTTTGTTTTCAATAAATTATTCATGGCAGTGAGACAACTGGAAAAAACTAAGTGTGGTTGGGAAATGAAAAAATAAAATACTTAGAAAATTTAGCAGAGGAATTGTATTACGCTCCAGACTTACAGCTTAGAGTCATGTTTTTGAGATGGCGTTTACTTATTTAATGAATTATGATAAGGAAGAAAGAAAGAAAGAAAGAAAGAAAGAAAGAAAGAAGAAAGCAAAGAAGAAGAAGAAGAAAGAAGAAAAGAAAGAAGAAAGAAGAAAGAAAAAAGAAGAAAGAAAGAAAAGAAAAGAAAGAAAGAAAGAAAGAAAAGAAAGAAAGAAAGAAAGAAAGAAAAGAAAGAAAGAAAGAAAGAGAAAAGAAAGAAGAGACAAGAAAAGAAAGGAAAGAAAGACAAGAAAGAAAGAAAGAAGGAAAGAGAAGAAAGAAAGAAAAGAAGAAAGAAAGGATAAAGAAAGAAAGAAAAGAAAGAAAGAAAGAAAGAAAGAAAGAAAGAAAGAAAGAAAGAAAGAAGAAAAGAAAGAAAGAAAGAAAGAAAGAAAGAAGAAGAAAGAAAGAAAGAAAGAAAGAAAGAAAGAAAGAAAGAAGAAAGAAAGAAAGAAAGAAAGAAAGAAAGAAAGAAAGAAAGAAAGAAAGAAGAAAGAAAGAAAGAAAGAAAGAAAGAAAGAAAGAAGAAAGAAAGAAAGAAAAGAAAGAAGAAAGAAAGAAAGAAAGAAAGAAAGAAAGAAGAAAGGAAGAAAGAAAGAAAGAAAGAAGAAAGAAAGAAAGAAAGAAAGAAGAAAGAAAGAAAGAAAGAAAGAAAGAAAGAAAGAAAGAAAGAAAGAAAGAAAGAAAGAAAGAAAGAAAGAAAGAAAGAAGAAAGAAAGAAAGAAAGAAAGAAAGAAAGAAAGAAAGAAAGAAAGAAAAGAAAGAAGAAAGAAAGAAAGAAAGAAAAGAAAGAAAGAAAAAGAAAGAAAGAAAGAAAGAAATAAAGAAAGAAAGGGTAAAAGGAAGGGAAAGAGAAGAAGAAAGAGAAAGAAAGAGAGTAAAAGAGAAAGAAAGAAAGAAAAAGAAAAGAGAGAGAGAGGAGAGATGATGAGAGAGATGAGAGGGAGAGAGAAAGGAAGAAAGAAAGAAAGAAAGAAAGGAAGAAAGGAAGAAAGGAAGAAAGGAAGAAAGAGAACGGATAAAGAATGAACTAGAACGAACGAACGATCGAACGAACGAAAAGCGCGCGCATCACCGATCGTCTCAGTCCCTACTCGCAGCAACCAGGAACGCCTTACCTATTTTCGCATTATTTGTCTTCCTGCAAAATGTCGCTGCATTGCATAGCGAAAGGTAGTGAGGAAATCATTTGTAATGGCACCGTGTATAATTTGCCTGAAAAACCATTGACCTATAAAGATGAAATGTTTTGGGTCTATGCCGGGATCTATGTGTTTCTAGTGCTATTTGCAGGTCAGTAAAGGACTCACCCATGGGTAATCTTGTTTACCATTTTAGTTTACGCAAAGTTTGTCATATAAAGTCAAGCTTATAGCTTCACTTCACCTGCAAAATTTAAAGTTAAATATCGTTTATTTTCTAGTGTTAAATAGATGATTACTTATCGACTAATCGATCGATGTTATTGTAAAGTTTTCTAGATGAATTAAGATCCGCCCATCTTTGGCCTTTTGGCATTAACAAACTCTCCTAGAACAGAACTCTAAGTTTAAAACTTGTACTTGTTGAAGGTTTTTCATGTGAGATATGTCATTTAGTTTATAAAATTGTGTCTTTGTTTGTAAGTATTCTATATTGGTTGATGGATATAAATAATTAATGAAAAGTTTTTGATGTATGGAACACGATATGGCACATGTGTTATGCTAATATATGTCATATGTTATGGTAGATATATAAACTAATATAAACCAGAGTGAACTCTGTATAAACGAACCCAGCACGACATCTTGCACTCCATGTTGGATCATGTTTGCTAATAATCTATCGTGAAGTTAAATCCATGTTTTGTTGTCAATTAATTGCATAAAGTTCAAAATATAAATATAAACAATGCTGTTTAAAAAATCAATACAAATGATAATTTTAGATTAAGTTTAATATTGGGGAGGGTAATCCAAAAATTTTGCTTTTTTTAAGCTTACAAAATTAGTGAAATTAGTTTTGGAGTAAAATTTATACATTTTCTGGAGGTAAGTATAAACAAAAAGCCTTCAAAATGCACTTTTTTCCTGTTTAGGATTCATAAACAGGTTGTTATTTCCAGTCTCTAATCTCCAGTCTGAGTCAAACTTACACATTAATTACCCAACTACTTTTTGACCAAGTACCTCCCCCAGATGTATATTACACCGGATGTCTTAAGCTGTGGGTTAAACAGCTAGATAATGTCTTGTATTATTACTTATGATTTTTTTGGTTTTAGGTTTAATGTCTGGTTTAACAATGGGACTACTTTCTCTAGACATTCTAAGTCTGAAAGTCCTTGAAAGAGGGGGAGAGGAGGACGAGAAGAGATGCGCCAAGAAAATATTGCCTCTTGTCCAACGACATCATCTTCTTCTTGTCACTCTTCTATTGGCTAATGCTGCTGCCGTTGAAGCAATGCCAATATTTATGGATAGAATATCCAACCCAATTATTGCAATTTGTGTGTCTGTCACTGCTGTGTTGTTATTTGGAGAGTAAGTTGAAAGAAAAAGAATTAAAATGAAGATTGAAGTTCAAGTATATATCATTAGGCTATCATGAAATGATATTTGATAGTGAATGAGAATAATATTGATGATAGTTGATGATAGCTAAAATATGCTGTTAGACTGATCATTGGGCTGATCATACAATTTAACTGAAAGGTGTCACATCAGTTGATGATACCAGGGCTCGAAATAACGACCAGACATATGCAGGACAGCATGTCCTTCAAAATACATTTTTGGAAGGTCATAACTAATTTTTGGAAGGACAAAAACTATGAATACTTAATGTTCTGTTAATCTGATTGTTTTTTTCTCTCTAAATATAGCCAGTCAATCTGTCCTTTCAAAATCAGATTTGGCCGGTCATTAAGCAAATCTGGAAGGACATTGTCCCTTGACCTGCTGTTATTTCGAGCGCTGTGATACTGCAGTTTTGAATACTTATGCATATATGTTTCTCTACACTTATTCAGGGTTGTCCCGCAAGCCCTTTGTACTCGATATGGCCTAAGAATTGGTGCTACAATGGCTCCGTAAGTGCAACACACTCAATATCCCTTTTATATCATGATTTATAAAATTGAAGTTTGTATAGACCCAATTGACTAACGTGTTGCTATGTACGTTTCCACCCAATTCAAAACCTCTGGGAATATAATTCTTTGTCTTTTATCTCGTGGAAATTTTTGGATCAAAAGTTCTTATTCCCAGAGGTTTTGAATTGGGTGGAAAACGAGCCGATTAGGTCTATTAATTTTAGTAATATGTGTTTTGCAGATTTGTCAAGTTCTTAATGATTTTACTCTTTGTTATTGCTTGGCCAATATCAAAATTACTGGACTGCCTGCTTGGACATAATCACTCCACATTCTTTAGAAGAGCAGGTAAAGTAAAATATAGCAGCAAAAACATTAATGACTGAGTAAGTCCTGTGGAATGCTCTCATGGTCAACTGTTAAGCATTGGTAGACTGTTGGTGGAGTATTAGCCAACAGTTGGTGGGGCATTGGTCAAATGTCAGTGGAGTATCAACCAACAGTCGACCAAATAACCTACACTGTAACTACTGACTTGTTGGCCAACAGTGGATTTGGAATGCTATATTCTGACTACACTTTTACCCCCTGACATGACAAGCTGAAACCTCAGTTGTAATTTCAGAGGATGCTCAGGTCATTGAATATTACATCATTTTTGTCCCACTGTAACATGTTACTCATTTGCTAATACAGCTTAAGGAGGCTGGAAAGGGTTCCCATAAATGAGTGCACACTCATAAAAAATGCCTAAGATTTCTATATCGCCAAAAAGGTAATATTGATGTGACATACCATATTAAAGCTTATGAAACGGGGAGTTCAATTTTTAAAAAATCATCACGTATGCGGTTGTCATGACAACAACAGATTTTCGGCAAACTGACGTAAAATTTCAATATAAATATTCATATCTTGATTTCTGTTCGGTGAAAGTTTTTTTAAAACTGCATATGATGATTTCGCTAGTTGACCTTTCATATGAGAAAAAATTAAAAAATTCTGTAATGCAGAATTCATGAAATATTGCAAAAACCGTATTTTAGATATAAAAAGACTTCCCCATTACAGAATTTTTTTATATTTCATCGACACACTCTTAAACTTAGTTAGAATAGAATAGCAAAAGATTAAAAAAATTCACCGAGTAGTTTTTGAGATATTTGCTCAAATTTATCGTGTACGCGTCAGAGGGGTCTCGTAAAATTGCTCAAACTGCGCATGCGTCAGTTTGCCTCAATTGAAGCTCGAGACAAGCAAACAGAACCATTTTGTGCAAAATAATGTGGATGAGATTGATGCTTTTTGCTCTCTAAAAAAACTTAGGTCGAATATTGAAAAGATTTGACTTCTATCCATTATAAATACGAAAATTTGTCAAAAAAGTGCTTTGTCTTGTTCGGTCACTTCGTATTTCGTCATCAAATTAGCGCGCGCACTCAGCGCGCGCTCAAGAACCATTTCTAGCCTCCTTAAGTATTTGGATAAATATAATCAGCTTATCCCAAAGCTCATTAAGAGAACTTTAATTTTTTTGTATCCCAGAGCTCAAGGAGTTAGTAGACCTTCACAAAGAATCAGCAGACGGCAATGAAGATCCATTACAAGACGATGAAGTACTAATAATTCAGGTATAGTAGAAATTTGTTGAATTTTATTCTAAAATATTCTATAACAGGACTGCATGTACAATTCTTTGGGGGGAGGAGGAGGGAAATATTGAGGTTACAGAGAATGGTATGTATATACATATCCTTAACTATTTGGGGGTCAACTTTTCCCTCGCTCCTCTCTACCCCTGTGTGCAAGCAATTGAAGGGTTCGCTGTGAAAATGACCTAAGTGATTTTTTGATGGATGTCCAGCTTAATTTTTCCAGCATAGAAAAGTTAATTATACCATTTTATACCATTGAAAAAAATATCATCAAAAAGTCACTTAGGCCATTTTCACATTGAACCCTTCAATTATATGATTTTAGCTGCTTGAGGAGGGGATGCAACACTCCTTTCACTTTTCCCTCCTCATTTCCTTCATCCATTTATTTTATCCATTCATTCATTTATTTATTCATTTATTGATTGATTTATTTGACAGGGAGCCTTAGAGATGCGCAATAAAACTGTTAAAGACAGGTATACACCATTGGACAAGGTGTTTATGTTAAGCGTTGATGACAAACTTGATGACATAACAATGAAAAGGGTATGTATAATGGGAAAATCATTATCAAATTGGTTAATGTATCATTCACTTCATCCATTCATTTGTCCACTTATTGAATTCCCCTTGAGGCAAGGGCTAAAATGTCTACACATCAATTTCAAATTGGTACCTAACAGACTTCAATTATGACAGCAATAAATTGGGTTTTACATGTAACTCAAATTTAATGGAAAAATGATGTATGATAACTTAAGAATTATGTGTCAATATTTCATTACATTTTTGGATCACAGATAATCGCTACTGGTCACTCAAGAATACCAGTTTACCAAGGCCCAAGAGATAATATTGTTGGCTTGCTGTTAGTAAAAGCTCTTATTCAGTTGGACCCTGACGATGCCACACCTGTTGGAAATGTCTTCCGTTCCAAGGAAGGGGCACTTTTAGCTGTACAGGCACATGAACCACTTTATTCATTGCTGGACAAGTTCCAGACTGGAAAAAGTAAAAACAAGATGTGATTTTGTATCTTTTTCTGCATCTGTTTGGATATATATGTAGCTATTTCAACAATTATTGTCTTTCTTGCAGGTCATATGAGCCTGGTGTATGGCAAACCATTTGAGGAAAAAGCAGAAAAGGTGTTTATGACTTTAGAAGAGTTATTTCAAAAAAGGTTGCCGGTCAAAGATCTCAAGCCTACGCGACTCACCCGAAAGGTAGTATGGGTAGAAATTACTAAAAGCTACAAAACCACAAGAAGATCAACACGACTATTCTTAATAAGTTTGCCTTAAGCTAATCACCAAAGAACGTCATTTCTTGATCCTTAAAATCAAGACCAAAACCAAAAAGCGAATAGTTTTACATCTACCCATACTCCTTTTTAGTGTAGTCACGTGCACTTGAAGCCCCTCTCGTACGACAACCTTTTTTGAAATAAATGTATCAAGGAAGAGATGGATGCAGGAAGGATCTTGGGTCAGAAAGGGGGCAGGGGGACGGGGAAGGGGGTGGGAAAGGGGGGGGCAGGGGGGTTGATTTGACTACAATGTATATATGAGCAACATACAAGGTCTCATAGGATATGCTTGCACTGTATGTTATCCTAAGAATGAGTGAAAATGGTTGAAGGTTAAGGACGTTTGTGGGCAAAAATGTTTACCATGTTTTTTCCTTCATACTTCGTATGGTGAGATAATGACATCATGGAAGTTCAAAGGGCAAATAAAAAATGGGCGTCACTGTTCTCATTGAGTGAGATGACAGTACACCCACTGTCTCATCGAATATCACTTGCATGCCAATCTATACAAGTCAAGCATAGAAATCATTTTTTGTAGAAAAACTAAAAATGAATTGTCCAGTGTTTATTAACACGATTCATTTGTTGATTAACTGATTGATTAATAAATGAATGAATGGATAAATGAATAAATGAAAGTTCCATTAACAAAATGCTTATTTTCAAGCAACTTCTTGGGATCATAACTTTGGAAGACGTCATAGAACAGCTTATTCAGGAAGATATCTGGGATGAGACTGATGTAAAACAATTAAGACCCAGCGTTGAGGGCAGAGTTCGGCTTGGCTAGAGCTAAAATGAGAAGGATGAGATCAACAGATGTTGGACCAAGATCTCCACCACCAAGTATACAGAGAACTCTCTCTCAGCAGGTTAGTCGGATGCATGGTCTCACGCTTATAGCTCAAATGTGGGCTCTGTTCCCCAGCCCTGGGGTTTCGTTTGCCTGTACGTGATACTATGGGGAGAGTAACATGGGTGCACAAAATCCTGACAGCTTGGGGATCAGAGCCGCTCCAGGGAGGGGGGGGGAATGATTTCATACAGGATACTGAAGGAACCTGTGCTAACAGTATTTAGCTTTCAGGCTGCTTGGAATCTGAGTGAGGCAATAGCATGCAAGGACTCTCCATCTATAGACTATTCTTAGACTCTAACTCCTGTATTTAACTTTGATAACTCATAATTAGTAAAAACTCTGGGCTGCTCTCTTGCACATCTACATTCTAACATTCCACACACACACTCACTGTTCCTGGCATTTCACAGAGTCTTCTGTGAATGTCAAACACAGTGTAACTCACACTTGATGTGACCCAGCCCTGATGGATTCAAAACCGAATGAAATAGGACAAGATATATGTGTTCATAGGCCTTCTTGCTCAAGTTAATTGTTCCATTATTCTCTATCAGACCCAACAATCTCACGACCCAGAGGCTATCAGCTGTGTTCCAGAGAGCAAAAGCTATGATGACAGACAGCCATTGTTACAGTGATCTAGTCATTATAAAAATTATTGTCACTATAGACAGCATTTCAATACCATTAGGCACCATTCTCAAGAGTGTTACCAAAATGTCTAGGTCTCTAGTTGTAATGAATTTCATGATCAAATTAACTACAATCTTGGACAAAACCCCTAGGACTTTTTTGGCAAGTTTGAATTTATATTGTTTCGAGTTCCTGAGGGAACTCCCCAACCCCTCTCCCACCCATACAACGTTGTAAAGGTTGTTAAAGGGCTTGGATATACAACAGCAACCTTTTGGGCTAAACAATGAAAAAAGGGAGGAGAGGGGAGGGGAGTTCAGATGATACTTTCTTGAGTACTGTATTCTTTAGGCAATTACAAGAAATAAGGTTGGACCAAAAGACCATAATACTAAGAGAGCGAAACTCAGTATTGACGTCTGTGCAATGTTCGTGGCGCCTGAGGCTATTTTTAGTAACTTCGCCATCGCGCGCACAAGGCTCTTAAACAATAGAATTCAAACGGTCCTGTCCGCATGCACATCAAAAAGCAAATTCTATTGGTTGAGGGACTTGCGCGCGCGATGGCGAAGTTACTAAAATAGCCTTAGCTGCCACGAACATTGCACAGACATCAATACTGAGTTTCGCTCTCTTAGTATTATGGTCTCTTGGTTGGACGCAGAGAGTCCTAAGAGGTTTTGTCTGGGATAATGATGTTAACTAGTTAATAGATGAATGGCGGACAGTGGATCTTCTAGTACCCATTCAAAGCAAGCTGCTTTTGTAATCATGTCTTGTGCCAGATGTTTACAGTCGCATTAAATGTACTCTAATAATACCAATGGTAAGAACAACCAATGAGGTGAAGGAGTTACTACTTTTTAATAAAATAGTTGGTTTCTAGAATCTTTAGGCCATGTTCACATGAGAGAGGGTGCCCTATGTAGTAGCAGTAGAGCTTCACTTGCTAGGAACGTCTTTTCTCATTGGCTCGATGCAACAAGAGAATCTATTGTTATTATTGCTAGTTGTTTTATTTCTTTTGTTTAGATTCTATAATTGGATGGCATCTTCTGAGACAGTGCGACCTTACCCTGTAGTAGGGATAACTCTTTTGTTTTGTGTCCCCCAGGGCAGAAGAAAAGGAAATGAATTATCCCTACTACATAGGGAACACCCTCTCTCATGTGAACAGGGCCCTTAATATACGTCCATCACAAGACAGTGTTGATGGCTACCAACACCTAGAGTTGTTCATTATGTGTTGTGCTTCTGTAGTTGGCTAATGAGGGCTATCCAAGCATATGTAATGGTAGGCCTCCTCCGCAGGCTACTCCTTTCTATTGGATTTCCTGTGGTAAATGAGGAGAGGGAGAGGGAGACTGGAACCTAGAAGAGAGGAAGACTGGGGACTAGGGGGAGGAGAGACCCCCTCCCCCCCTCATCTTTTTTGGCTCGCTCCCAGTCTCTCTTCTTTGCAACAGGAAGCCCAAGAGATAAAATGAGTTGCCTGCAGAGGAGGCTAATGCAATGGAGGGATTTCATGGCAGCCATGTCTGTGAGCAAGTACAATAGAAAATTTTTAAATGACAAAGCATTTCATTTCTCATTGTGGAGAAAAGGTCTATCATTGTGATCACAAACATGGCTGCCAAGAAATCCCTCTATGGATACATGTAATCAAAGAAAAAAAAATGTAAAAAAATAAAGATGATGGTCGTCTTTTTATTTAACTTAATACTATGCATAGGAAAAAAATCAATGCAAAAAATGTAATAAAACCGTAAATAAAGTGATACATTTATCATTTTTTTATTGTGTAAAGGCGTAGTAACTATGGCAACAAAACTGTGCGACCTTGAAATCCGTGTGCTGCGCTGCAAGAAATGTTGCTTTACCATCCCGCTCAATACTACTAAACCGTCGTACATAAAAGAAATTTTGTTGCGCACGGAGAACAAAACAACTTTCAGTTAATGCAACCCTGTAAAGGGGGGGGGGGGGGAGAGAAGAGGTTACCACAGCAATATTTTGTAACATTAAAATATAGATCCATTTCACTTATTCCCTGACTGGAGGTCAAAACAATGAAATTTTTTTGCATGACAAAAGTTATCAATTCCCAACAGAGAGAACAACCATTGTTTGGTCCTCCAGTGAGGGAATAAATGAAATGGGTCTATATACAAATCTCCAATTGAAATCCACGTTTCCTAAAGTGTACGCAACTTCAATGTGAAATAATGGAAATTCTTCCTAGCCAAAGATTTAAAGCTTCTTCCAAAGTGTGTAAAAAGCGTGGTTTGGATTTCAAAAGTGGTTTAGAAATCAACGAAAAATGCCAAAAACCGGAGAGGAATCTCCTGTGGGCTACCTGTGTAATGCTCAATATTTCAGATAGAGGAAAAGGCGTCGTGAATCAACCAAAATACAGCAACTACAACGATTTCTTACTCACCATGCAACACTTTTAGAGCAGATTTCGTATGAGTGTGAAACGGACCGCGCCGTACCGGCCGTAACCGTGTCAGTGCCGTGTTGTCTATAAAAACATTCGAAATTCCTGCCGTAACCGTGCCGTGACCGTGCGGTGCCGTTTTCATAGTCATACGAAATCTACTCTATCGTGAAAGCGTTTTCTATTCAATGCACAGCGTTTTAATTTCTTCGAAATTTCAGGGTTTAGTTACGGTTTTCTTTGCTACATGGTCTGGAAGTGCTTGCACAAACAAATCCTAAAAACTGGAAAACTTACAACGTTGTTTACTGAATAAAAACACTTTGATAGTGAGGAGTGTTGCATGGTGAGTAAAAAAACTAGTTTACTTGCCGCATTTTGGTTGATTAACAACGCCTTTTCCCCCATCTGAAAATTTTTGCATTACACAGGGATTAGATGGGACTAGATGTTTGGGCTTCCTGTGTTGACTTCGCGCTGTGCCTTGTCGCCATTTTGAATGCCAGTGGATGCCAGTGTAGTTGTCTACAAGCTTTCCACGTCCTGAGGTATAGTAAAACTTAGAATAGATTTTTTAAAAGATACTTAAGTATACATAAAATAGTTTTAGAGTATTTTTGGTCGAGTTTATTACATTTAGTATTGTTTTTGAGGCACAGGAAGTTGCACGTGGAAAGAGTAAGAAGTGCGGTGTCAAGAAACCTTCCACTTGTTGCTTTTTAGCTTAAAAATTACCAGAAAAAGGTCCCAAAATGTTCTTTTCAATATTTTCTTTAATACTTTTAAAGCCATAAAACGTTCAGAACTTTAATTTCATTGCAAAACGTAAGTCGATTGCATCCATTTTGTTAACTCGTGAATACGCGATGCTTAGGCCTTTGGACGCGACGCCACGTGATCATAGACCCATATATCCTTTTAATATTATTTGAACAATAGACTGGATAATTTTTTCACTAGCGATAAGCATAAGCACAAGCAACATACACAAACTCAGTAATGTACTGTTCATTATCAGACAGTGCTTGTCTTATCACTAGTGACATAAGCACAAACAACATACACAGACTCTGCAGTAATGTACTGCTCATTAGCAGTGCTTGTCTTTTCACCAGTGACATAAGCATAAGCACAAGTGACATACATACTTTTCACTAGAGTACAAACACTAAAAGCGTGCAATATTTTGCACTATTTAGTACTAAATAACACTAATAATACAATATAATTTGCATAACTTATTGCTATTCAGTACTGTGGTATGTTGCCACACTTTAAGCGTTTGCACTCTAATGACATACATGTAAGCATTAGCACAAGCAGCATACCCAGATCCAGTATCGTACTGCTTATAAGCAGTGCTTGTCTTCCCACTGACACAAGCAAAAGCACAAGCAACACAGACACTGTAATGTACTGCTTAGTAGCAATGCTTGTCTTTTTGCATCTTTGTTATACACACCATAGAGAGTCTGACATGTTGCTTGTATGTATGCTTGTGTTACTAGTGAGAGCCAGGGTTAACTGATCAGAGCAAAATTACAGCTATGTTATTATGCATTTCAATAACTCACTGGCTATATTCTCTGCAATTTATTATTTATAGCCAAAATCACCTGAGGACAAATCAAGTTTGAGGGACTTCAAAACAAGGCAAGGTGATATATCAGAAAGTCTTAGGATAAAGTGTTCACAAATTGACACATCCTTGGGATCCCACCTACTAAAGTACGTTTAGTGACAGTTCCCGTCCTCCCCACCCCTCTCGGACCTGACAGTGCATGTGGTCCCGAGTCCCGAAATGCTCTTTGGTACTTAAATACAGGGAGCCCAAAATAACTGAGTTAACTAATAATAGGAAGTTACAGTTATCAATTTGCTACTCTGATGTTTTTCAGTCTTTAAGATTTGTCCAACTATTTGCTCTTGCTGAAAAAAGTCATTTGTACTATATTTCTATAGAGCAGTTTTCATACAACTGTGAAAACAGCACAGTCATAGCATGGCACAGTTACGGCAGGAATTTTGAATGCTCAAGACATATTATAGACATCACAGTGCTGACACAGTCCCGGTATGGTGCAGTTGATTTCATACTTATACAAAATCTGCTCTATTACAAGGCTGTGCTCTAACAGTGCCCAGGTAAACTGAAAATGAAGTATGGCATGGTAAACCTAGTGTGGTATGATGCTCAAAGACCTCCAAGGGCTCACTAATATTTGAGTAAGAGCACAACCTTGAATTATATTCTTTGTTGATGTTAAAGCATAATTTCTGAAGTGCATTATGTGTATTCTAATGCAGGTTGCAACAGATGTTGTTGGCTTTCTACTGATGGAGGTAAGTAAAATTTCTATTTGAATTTTTAAAGTCTGGGCCCAGTTGTTGGAAGGGCAATTGACACTAATCCTGGGTTAAAGCTAATGGTTTCCTTTAGATTTAATCCTGGGTTAAAATGAATGGTTTTCTTTAGATTTAATCCTGGGTTAAAGCCAATGGTTTTCTTTAAATTTAATCCTGGGTTAAAATGAATGGTTTTCTTTAGATTTAATCCTGGGTTAACACCAATGGTTTTCTTTAGATTTAATCCTGGGTTAAAGCCAATGGTTTTCTTTACATTGTAGATTTAATCCTGGGACTAACACTAATCCTCTTTCGAACAACTGGGCCCTGGTTTACATGAATTTTGTAACCTATAGTCAGCTCAAACTGTGTGTACTGTGTACTTTGTCACCTAAACCATAAAGCTTCTAATTATATGTAGATACATCATTAGCATCGATCACTCAGACTGGACAAAAAAGGGAATCACGAGGTTGTGTTTTTTAAAACTTCAGTAAATATAAGCGGTACCCAGGGAGCCTTTCTGGCATACCATACAATAGTTTATTTTCAGTGGCCCAAGTACAAACCTTAGTCACCTCAGGCACCCAGCACAACCTTGCATCATGTGATGGATCTTCGTCTTTGAATCCATTATGATGATGCTAAGGATGTATCTGCATATAATTATATTAGATTATAAGAATATAATGACAGGTACAATAGAATAGATGCTACTATATAGGCTCCACCCATCCTACTCTGCAGTGTGGTTGCCATAGTATTTCTATTAACTGCAATGCTAAAAAATAGACGATTATTTTCGGCTCATAAGTCACATGGTATGTGACGTCACAACACCATGCGTGGTCACATGACTCGTGACACACGTCCCACCCATCCCCTCTAAGTACAGGTTGCCATAGCATGTTTTGTTAAGGAGTTATGGCCAAGGGGTCACTTCCAACAGAAGGAGTTTATCTTTGATAAGAAACATTCTTATTTATCTCTGCTGCTGCCACTAGGTCTAACATGGTTTGCCAGTTGAGGAGGTCCTGAAATATGGTAGATTTGGTCATTAACGCCATTTTCGAATGAAACCCGACTACCTAGACATCAACATTGTAGATTGCACTTTACATTAGACGTACATCAATATTCTTTACCTCTCAATAAATGCACATGTATATAAATGTATACACCTTACGAGATACATTGATTTTGCTATTGATTGCTATCAATTGCAAAAAATTAAAAGATGCTTTTTTGAATTTTGGAAGTTAGGAAAGGTTTATTTCAGTGAGTTTTGAGTCTTTCGAGAACGATTGACTACCATGTAAGTGCAGACTACAATGTATACACCTGTTACGAAAAATGTAGACGGTCTGAAATCTGCATCTGAATCTATATCTGAGTGAGAAGGAAGGAAATTCTTGGTAGGAACTTGGAATAAATTACATTATAAAGTGATAAGAGTATGAATGGATGATATTACACGCATATTTAAAGATAAGAGTCATTCTCACAATCTTATTCAGGTCACAGATTAAGATCCAGATTCAGATTTAGATTCAGAGTCAGATGTCAGACCGTCTACGTTTTTTGAAACAGGTATATCTAGATAGTCGCGTATCATCGAAAACGGCGGTAATGGCTCTCTGGGGAAGGGAAGTCAGAGGGAATTCAAGCAAGAACAGTGCAAGTGTGCTGACAATACATTTTGTACTTGTGGTACTGAGAGAGAGCACTTAAATAGCTTATGGAATGACTGCTACGCTGAGTTTTGAAATACTACCCTGTAGTGTAACTACATGGTAATACATTTATCATCATTTATGGCCCAGTGCATCCTGTTATCATTCAAAGCTTAAGGCGCTGTTACACTGTGCAATTTTCTCAGCAACTTGTCTCGCAATGGCCTTGCAAAACAAGTTGCTGGAGGATTGTACAGTGTAACAGGGGTTGTCTCGCATTCACATTTGTTGTTGTTGCGCGTAGCGTTACATGAAGTAGAACTCACGTCTACTTTTTGCAACGCATTGCAGCAGCTTGCAATGCCATTACACAGTGTATCACCCCTCCAGCAACTTTCATCGCTATTTTTGATGCATGTTTTCTATGAGTGCATGCGCAATTTCTCATTTCGCTCTGAGGAGCCATCTTGAATCTCACTCCCAGTTTGCCTTGGCCAAAAATATGAGAAAGGGTTGGCACGTGCCACAGCGAAAAAGGCCAAAGCACTGCAAATGATCATGTGTTGCTTGTGATTATACTTATGTTTATGTCACTAGTGAATAGACAAGTACTGCTAGTGAGCAGTGCATTACTGAGTCTGTGTGTTGCACATCGCATGTTACGTACTGGAGATTTATTGATTGTTTGTTTGATTGATTGATGGTTTGATTGATTGATTGATTATCTATTTTCCAAAAAAGTATACAATGTGAATTTTGATTGTTTTTTTGCCTTTCATTTACTTCTTTTCATTTGTTTTTCTTTATTAGTGGAAACCTTGTGGGCTTTAGTATCCGGGCTTCCTGTGGTTCAAGGACCAGCACTAAGTTGAGTTAATTGTATTCTATTGTTGTTCTATCTATTTTTTAATGTGTTGTTCATTATAGTTTTATGAACATATTACGTCAACTAAGTGATAAGTAGGTTCTCCCCTCGGTTGCTACGTACGATTTTCACTTGATATATTAGTACTTTTGGGGGCCACAGAGTCATCAGTGTTTATCAAACTACTGTCATGTGTTTATACCCTCTGGAAATATTACTTTTAGGTGAGATCTGGTTCGCGGCAAGCTTCTGTCCAAGTAATAAGGTACACTGAAAACGTTGAATTAATTTTTCGACAATACATACCAATAGAGTTGCCGCACTTAACCCGTGAAAAAGTACAAAATCTACTTTGTACTAAAAGTATAAAATCCTTTGTTTTCCATTGTTTATTAGTGCTCTTTTGCAATATTTGGCTTAGTACAATTTCACGGATTAAGTGCGATCACTCTATTTCAAGTATTTGGTAGTATTCTTGTTCGCGTTTATAATGTTTAGCTTGTTTTTGTTTGTTTATTTGTTTGTTTGTTTGTTTTTCTTTCTTTTCTCTTCTTTTCATTTTTTTTTTAGTCTCCACAGTTGCACGATGGCCGTCATGAAGTGAAACATGGGAACTCTAGAGATGTACGTATTACCTGTAGCTTTTGGTCAAGAAATTCTACGATTATATAAGTCAGTAGGATTTCATCTTTTTTATTATGTTTTGAGCCCAATAAAAGCTTCAGTGAAATTCCCCCTCCCTCGGTTCTCCAAACGTGCTTGCACAATTTGCTTGCATGTACTGGGGAATATGACAAAAACTGAAAGTCCAGCTGGTCAAGCCTGCCTCCCATGCATGGGTAGGGGTGACCCCAAACATCGGGGATACTCGTTAGTAATGTTCAAGTATATATGCCCAAAAGATCCCCCAAATCATTCATTCTTTCATTGATTCACTCTCTCATTCAATTGATTTATTTCAGTGTTACTTCAGTCATTCCCAAAACACTGGTCACGTGATTGAAATCCTTTCAATATTCTGGCCGACTCAGCCACTTGACCAATAATTGAACGTGAACTCAATCTTCAAATCAACCAATCACAGAACGAGTTCGTGAAAGCTCCGCCCCCAAGAATGATGGACGTATCAGAAAAGACCGACGTTGGAGGTCGCGATGCAACGATTTTCGCTGTAATGACGATTTTTATGAGTGACTTCTGAATTCATCAATTTGTTGGGGAAGATTTCGCGATTTTTTGGGGAAAATGACAATTGAACCAAATAAGAATCCCAATTTTCCAGGGAGTTAACAATTGAGCGATTTTGAGAGCCTGAGTACTTAACTCGGTGATGGAGAAAAGACCAATTTCCCAAGATATTGCAATGTGTGCCCTTCCTAGATTGTCTAACATTAAAAAAACGTTCCAAAACACTGACCACATGCGCCAAAGGCTTAACAAGTGTTTGGGATACCTGTGGTTTAAGTAAGCACAACGAAGACGGCATGGAAGACGGGACGCTAAAACTGATTTCAAAACAATAGACAAGGCTATTTCTTTCTCTTGTTCATTTTCATGTGACATTCAAACTCAGAATTAAAAAAGAATCAAAATTAAAGATCCAATATCTGTGCGCACGAAAAATTAGCTGATTTAGTTTTCCAAGTTCACGTTGTCTCCAGAGCGTAAAATGGGAACTGTTCACGTCGTAGTTTTCCGGAATTCGGTTGATTTCTTTGCAGTTGTGCTCATTTGCACGTGTATTCATTGTGCTTTGTAATTAAGACCATTGTTTTATCCCGTCATCGTGCTTGTTGCCGTGGTGGTTACTTAAACTAGGTCCCTGTTGCTTGAGAACTGGATGTTGCTTCGGACAGGAAGATATATTTTGTAAATTCCTGAAAAATTCATAGATTTTTCTATGACTCGGTGCTGTATATGCCCAAAAATCGGTCCAACATGAATGATTGTTTGCCAAAGAAAATCCGGCTTTTTTCGATCTGGAAAGTCCGCCAAAGTGTTTGCGAACGTTGTTTAGTGTTGCACGATGTAGGCCAATAATTTCACTATGGATTTCCTCGACGGTGCAGGTAAAGTATTTTTCAACTCCTTATCTAGCTTGATATACTTGATATTCTTGGCTATTTTCTATTTGATATTGTTTTGTTAATGTACTTCTTAATGCATTTGTATTTGATTGCTATGATTTCGTTGTAGCGCATTTGATCATTTAGCCCTAGCAAATGCGCTGTAGAAGCTCACAAAGTTCTTCTGATTTGATTGATATTCTTACCTTTGAGTTGAGAAGAATGGTGTGCTGTGAAATGAAATGCAACAAGATGATCATGAGTGGGTTTGAACTCTTACCTGTGAGGTTGCCTTTGGGTCTTGAATCGGACTACTTTTCCACTTGACCACGAGATGAATTGTTAGCGAGTGGAGCGTGAAATGAGTAGTTATTGTGGACTTGTGAGTGGATTAGAGGCGAAGATAAAAGCTATTGTGATTTGCGGTGCTCACTGAAATGCCTCGACGGTGAAGCGGTTAAGTAGTCGGGCTCGTGATGTGAAGGTGGCCGGTACGAATCACGGAGAAGTGGGATTTTTTTTCTGGTGGTCTTCGATGCAGCCAAGCAACGTGAGCGCATAGGGGCTCAGGGAAGCGCATGGGGGGTTAGGGGGGCGATTCAGAGGCGATTCTGAGGCACAAAGGGCGAGAACTGGAAAAGGGCGAGAACTGGAAAAGGGCGAGAACTGGAAAAGGGCGAGAACTGGAAAAGGGCGAGAACTGGAAAAGGGCGAGAACTGGAAAAGGGCGAGAACTGGAAAAGGGCGAGAACTGGAAAAGGGCGAGAACTGGAAAAGGGCGAGAACTGGAAAAGGGCGAGAACTGGAAAAGGGCGAGAACTGGAAAAGGGCGAGAACTGGAAAAGGGCGAGAACTGGAAAAGGGCGAGAACTGGAAAAGGGCGAGAACTGGAAAAGGGCGAGAACTGGAAAAGGGCGAGAACTGGAAAAGGGCGAGAACTGGAAAAGGGGCGAGAACTGGAAAAGGGGCGAGAACTGGAAAATGGGCGAGAACTGGAAAAGGGCGAGAACTGGAAAAGGGCGAGAACTGAAAAGGGCGAGAACTGGAAAGGGGCGAGAACTGGAAAGGGCGAGAACTGGAAAATGGGCGAGAACTGGAAAAGGGCGAGAACTGGAAAAGGGCGAGAACTGAAAAGGGCGAGAACTGGAAAAGGGCGAGAACTGGAAATGGGCGAGACTGGAGAACTGGAAAAGGGCGAGAACTGGAAAAGGGCGAGAACTGGAAAAGGGCGAGAACTGGAAAAGGGCGAGAACTGGAAAAGGGCGAGAACTGGAAAAGGGCGAGAACTGGAAAAGGGCGAGAACTGGAAAAGGGCGAGAACTGGAAAAGGGCGAGAACTGGAAAAGGGCGAGAACTGGAAAAGGGCGAGAACTGGAAAAGGGCGAGAACTGGAAAGCGAGACTGAAAGGGCGAGAACTGGAAAAGGGCGAGAACTGGAAAAGGGCGAGAACTGGAAAAGGGCGAGAACTGGAAAAGGGCGAGAACTGGAAAAGGGCGAGAACTGGAAAAGGGCGAGAACTGGAAAAGGGCGAGAACTGGAAAAGGGCGAGAACTGGAAAAGGGCGAGAACTGGAAAAGGGCGAGAACTGGAAAAGGGCGAGAACTGGAAAAGGGCGAGAACTGGAAAAGGGCGAGAACTGGAAAAGGGCGAGAACTGGAAAAGGGCGAGAACTGGAAAAGGGCGAGAACTGGAAAAGGGCGAGAACTGGAAAAGGGCGAGAACTGGAAAAGGGCGAGAACTGGAAAAGGGCGAGAACTGGAAAAGGGCGAGAACTGGAAAAGGGCGAGAACTGGAAAAGGGCGAGAACTGGAAAAGGGCGAGAACTGGAAAAGGGCGAGAACTGGAAAAGGGCGAGAACTGGAAAAGGGCGAGAACTGGAAAAGGGCGAGAACTGGAAAAGGGCGAGAACTGGAAAAGGGCGAGAACTGGAAAAGGGCGAGAACTGGAAAAGGGCGAGAACTGGAAAAGGGCGAGAACTGGAAAAGGGCGAGAACTGGAAAAGGGCGAGAACTGGAAAAGGGCGAGAACTGGAAAAGGGCGAGAACTGGAAAAGGGCGAGAACTGGAAAAGGGCGAGAACTGGAAAAGGGCGAGAACTGGAAAAGGGCGAGAACTGGAAAAGGGCGAGAACTGGAAAAGGGCGAGAACTGGAAAAGGGCGAGAACTGGAAAGGGCGAGAACTGGAAAAGGGCGAGAACTGGAAAAGGGCGAGAACTGGAAAAGGGCGAGAACTGGAAAAGGGCGAGAACTGGAAAAGGGCGAGAACTGGAAAAGGGCGAGAACTGGAAAAGGGCGAGAACTGGAAATGGGCGAGAACTGGAAAGGGCGAGAACTGGAAAATGGGCGAGAACTGGAAATGGGCGAGAACTGGAAATGGGCGAGAACTGGAAATGGGCGAGAACTGGAAATGGGCGAGAACTGGAAATGGGCGAGAACTGGAAATGGGCGAGAACTGGAAATGGGCGAGAACTGGAAATGGGCGAGAACTGGAAATGGGCGAGAACTGGAAATGGGCGAGAACTGGAAATGGGCGAGAACTGGAAATGGGCGAGAACTGGAAATGGGCGAGAACTGGAAATGGGCGAGAACTGGAAATGGGCGAGAACTGGAAATGGGCGAGAACTGGAAATGGGCGAGAACTGGAAATGGGCGAGAACTGGAAATGGGCGAGAACTGGAAATGGGCGAGAACTGGAAATGGGCGAGAACTGGAAATGGGCGAGAACTGGAAATGGGCGAGAACTGGAAATGGGCGAGAACTGGAAATGGGCGAGAACTGGAAATGGGCGAGAACTGGAAATGGGCGAGAACTGGAAATGGGCGCTATAGACAAACTAAAGAGTCAAGGATAAGAACTTTCCGTGGTTCTTAATAAGTCAAGGATAGTATTTTTCTGACATTTTTAATAAGTCAAGGATAGTATTTTTCTGACATTTTTAATAAGTCAAGGACAGTATTTTTCTGACATTTTTAAAATGTCAAGGATAGTATTTTTCTGGGATGTTTGTAATAAAGTCAATCAATAAAATTACATTTTTTAATAAAGATTCTTTATTTTGTAAATTCAACCATAATACATACAAAATTACACAGGGATCCCAAAACCTAGGATGATACAGCTTCGTTTAAACAAATTACACAGGGATCCCACAACAAAATAACCAACCTACTCCACCCTTTGTAAAATGCAAGTTAACAATGGTGATATTAGCACAATCAAGATAACTCAATTTTGAGGAATATAATACACTATCTTGTTTGCGCTTATACCCCATTTATGCACATTTTATCCCAAGGGTGTTTTCCCTTTAGTGGAACCAACCAGCCAGATTTTTCAGGACTGATTCCGTACAGAGCTAGTAATTGACATGCACTATTAAGAATTGGCCGTTCTGGCCAGTTGGTTCTACTAAATGGAAAAACACCCTAAAGGCTCATACACATGGTGCGACTTTCCCCAAAACATTTGATGAAACACGTGCACCATGGTTGCACCGTGTATCCACCACTGAAACATCTCGTACAATGTTGTGTGCAGCAGTTCTGGACAGCTGCAGAAGTAGAATTCGATCTTACTTCTGCAGCTCTTGTGCGCAGCATTTTGCCAATCATTCAAATAGGTGGATACGCTGCAACATTTGTTGTGTGCAATGTTTCAGCAAATGTTTCAAGAAATGTTGAACCATGTGTCCACGTCTTAAGTGGCTCAAGCAACATATACAGCAGCAGACTCTTGACAACTGCAATAATCACATGCATAAGAAATACACCCATTTCAGAAAAGGTTGTCACAGCCTGCATCACATTTGGACTTTTCCTCCGTTACAGTGCTGTACTTCAAACCGTTGCCACTTCCACAAAGTTTTTGATTAATTTTTGACACCTTTTTGACAACCTTGAATACCGCTAACCAATTAAATATCGTCGCTTCACTTTGATGTTTCGATATGATGTACAAACTCCACCTATCGAGACATCAAAGTGAAGCGCCAGTATCTAATTGGTTAGCGGTATTCAAAGTTGTCCAAAAGATAAAAGTAATCAAAAACTTTGTGGTAGTGGCAACAGTTCGAGGGGCAGCACTGTAAGTCCGTCTGCGAAATAACGAACAAAACCGTGTTCTGAGACCCCCAGCAAATAGCAGGATTATAGATACTAGATCCTGATTGGCTGATGCATTTTTGAATTCTAACGAGACTCGTGATTGGCTTCTATCACTGGTGTGTTTGTCTTCACCATGACAACTACTTCCGTTAGATTTACCGTGATTATGAAAACGCAGACAGATTTTTCAATCAAAACAACCTACCAGTTACATACATCGATTTGCCTGCTATAAAAGGAGACTTTCGAAACATTCCAATCGAACATATTGCTAAATAATAGCCTTAGTTCACAAAACATTCTCTCAAAGAGAAATTACGAGATTGACCCTGGGTCATGCTAGCAATAAAGTTTGTTAATAACTGGAGTCCATCAAGCTGTCAAAACATCGACACAATGAACATTAAGCGAGCCAATCATGAGTCTCGTTAGAATTCAAAAATGCATCAGCCAATCAGGATCTATTATCTATAATCCTGCTATTTGCTGGGGGTCTCAGAACACTGGTTTTGTTCGTTATCTTCGCAGATGGACTTAACGGAGGAAAAGTCCGGATGTGACGCAGGCTAGGTTGTCAGAGCGATATGAGATAGGTTATTCCACAATTCACGGTTGAGTTTTCTATTTGTTGTTATTAAGGAAGTCAACAATCAGACATTCATATCCAATGTTCGGAGCAAAACGAACGGAATAACGAAGCTATTTTTAAAACTTCTTGATTGCTTTGGAATTTGAATGACCTATCTCCTATTGCCTATCGCCTTTAGCTCTGACAACCTTTTTTGAAATACCTGGCAGCAGAAAACAGAGACTGAGCTGTTGTATGTGCTTAAGCCACTCAAAGACCGTTCATTACCCATTTGCAAAATCCTGCAACCTGGACATCATCAGTTACCCCTCTTCTTCTCCCTCACCAAAACCCCTATTTCTGAAGATGCCCAAACAACTCCAGATATCTGATGCTTTAGCTTTCATCAAATTATCTGCCAATAGGGGACTTGCATGATGGCAACATAAACTACAACTACCACTTTCTTTTGAGAAATAATTAGTGCCAATTGTTTTAAGAATAAAAATCTGATACATTCTAATTCACTGCATTCAACCAAATGTAAAATATTTTCCATTACGAGACAAACAGACATACAACAGGTTACATGGTAGGTTCGCTGCGGAGTGACTGGACAACTGAACATCCTTAAATAGCACTGTATTGCATGTTCTCCGTGCCATATGCAATCCAACCAACAATGGGCTTATGTAACTTATAAGAACTGAACTCTTAATTGCAAAACAGTTTGCAATACTCTACATACCAATCGAAAATACATAATAAGAAAGAAAATTCTGAAAGCATTCTGGTAGTTGTAGTAAAATGACTCCATCATGCAAATGTCCTATTTAATCTATGGTATGTTTTACTTTGACCCATGACACAAAAGCAGATACTGGAGTTGTTTGGATCCAGGCTTAATTTTGAAAATGGGCTTCATTTTCACTAGTGACAAAGGTGGCATACGCAGACTGAAGGCCATATTTATCTTGTGATTGAGTCAAGGAGAGAGCACTGACGTATTTAACAGTCTGCACATGCCACCATTGCAATAGTAATCCTCATTCTACAGTATCAAAGTGTGACCACCTACACTTTGCATACTTGTGCTTTTATATTTGCTAGTATCTTGATGATATCTTAGGGTCTTCTCCCTTTCTCTCTCTCTTCTCCCCTCATTAATGCACTGGGCAGTGCAGTTCTCATCCACACAAAAAGCACAAGTATACAAAACATGAAAATGTAATCGCACTTTTGCATCACAGTGATACATTTATTAAGCAGATACCTTCAGGACCTTCCCTGGTGTCAACTTATTAGAGGCATTTACTAAGTAGAAGTTCAATTTACAGTAAATATGCCAAGAAATTTATGCCCAGACCAGAGTGTCCTTTTAATGAATGGGTGTCCACTAAATAAGGGGTCCACTTAATAGAAGTACCACTGTAGTTTCAACTGTATTTCTTGTGCAGTCTATCCTTTCTAGTTAAACTGGTGAGTCAATAAAGGTTGTCTTGGAGATTGGTCATCATTCCAAAAATCACCCATATGTTTTTATGTTCAAACTCAGTTCTTGTTGGCAAGCATAGTGAAGATGTTTTTATCCTGTTTTTCCTAAACCCATATTTTCTGAGATGTAAGTGTTTCAAATATCAAAATGCAAATTTGATGACGTAAAAGGAGTCATCATTTATTATACAAGAACAAGATAATTTAAGATACTTGAATTTTTCGATTTGTAAATTATTTCCATTGGTAAAACCTGTTGTTTAGTAAAAACTCCAGCTATCAAACTAAAGACCTCTTTTTGTAAAAGCCATGAGAAGTTGGCAGTGTTGACTCCTTTTACGTCATCACATTTGCATTTTGAAATTTGATACCTTTATATCTCGGAAAATATGGGTCTAGGAAAAACAGGATAAAAGACCTTCACTATGCTCTCCAACAAGTACTGAGTTTGAAAATAAAAAAAATATGGGTGATAGGAGCTTGAACAATAATCTCTTGTTACACAATCCTGTTCCTAAATTCCAATACAATCAAATCGTGCACAAATATGGATTATAGAAGACCAATCTCCTATATTTTACACACCCACACTGTTAGACCAACTCCACTATAACACTGAGTTGCTGGATCAAGCAGACAAAATGTGCAACACAGCCCTAAATGAATGTCATGCAAAATGAGGCAGTAAAATCTATAAACAATCATTATAATTATGTCAAATGCAATAGTGTTGATGGTCTAAATCAGTGTGAGACTGTTTAAACTCTTAAGCCGTGGGCTACACAATCAATTTTTTGCTTGAAAAGGTGACACAATTTTTTACATCACCAACGTAATAGCTAAACGAGGGACAAATGCTGGTAGCAAAAGCTGCCGATAAAGGCAGCATGACAAGAAGGACTGGTTTTCATAAACAAATATGGTGTACGAAATTATAATGTTGATAATGTCAAAAAATTGCATCGGCTGTGCAAGCAAAAAACTGCCCCGTGTAGCCACAGCTTTACAAAAACTAAGAAGGATTTGTGCAAAATAAAATAACCGATCTCTGTTCAACATTCAATTCTATGTAAGTATGCTTAACAAAATGGATGCATCAAAAACTGACCAGAGATCAATCATTAAATGCTTTGCACTAACCCCTCCAAACCATAAGTACTAAAATATAATGGACCACAACAACACAACTTGATTGTCTCCTCTGTACAAAATTTGGGATGGTATTAGAACCCGAGTTCCCAGAAGACTGTTTTGATAATAGCAGCTATCTCACAGTTTACAAATCTGAGTGACAGTCAAACTCCATCCATCTTACAGCTGCTAATATCCAAACAACCTGCTGAGAACAAAGAGTAAGTAATGGACTGAAATGCAGAGGATAAATCAGGATGGGGCCATGTCAGGCATTACAGAGGAGGCAACCAATAATTTATTGAACATTTACCTTAGAAACCCACAAGGCAATGGGGATTTTCTGTTGGGGTTTACTCCCCTAGCCTTTGCCTCTCCCTCAAGGCTCACAAACCCACAAGACAATGGGTGATTTTCTGCAAGGGTTGACTCCCTTGATTTTCTGTTAGGGTTTACTCCCTTAGCCTTCGTCTCCAGTGAGACGCCCCATAGGCGGGGGCCCTTACCTTGTAGTCTCCTGGATTCAGTAGCATACAAACCCCCACACACACCCACACTCACACGCACCTACACATCCACATAAATAAAAGACAATGAGTGATTTTCTGGAAGGGTTGACTCCCTTGATTTTCTGGTAGGGTTAACTCCCTATGATTTTCTGTCAGGGTTTTCTCCCTTATCCTTATTGACTCCAATGAGACTAACCCACAAGGCAATGGGCGATTTTCTGGAAGGGTTATCTCCCTTGTTTTTTCACAGGGTTGACTCCCCAGATTTTCTGTTAGGGTAATATCTCCCTAGATTTTCTGTTAGGGTTTACTCCCTTAGCCTTTGTCTCCAGTGAGACGCCCCATAGGCGGGGGCCCTTACCTTGTATTGTAGACTAAATTGCATTAGCACTCTCAAGATAAGAGTCACTAGTCATAAGTATTATATCAGCAAAATATCAATATGGTCATTACTTTGGAACAATACAGTACTCATAAACTCTCTTATCTTAAAAGTGCTTTATACAACTTGACCTTTATAGGTGGGATCCCAAGGATGTGTCAATTTGTGAACACTTTACCTAAGACTTTCTGACATATCACCTTGCCTTGTTTTGAAGTCCCTCAAACTTGATTTGTCCTCAGGTGATTTTGGCTATAAATAATTGCAGAGAATATAGCAGTGAGTTATTGAAATGTATAATAACATAACTTACTGTAATTTTGCTCTGATTAGTTAACCCTGGCTCTCACTAGTAACACAAGCATACATACAAGCAACACGTCAGACTCTGTACAGTGTGTATAACAAAGATGCAAAAAGACAAGCATTGCTACTAAGCAGTACATCACAGTCTGTGTTGCCACAGTCTGTGTTGCTTGTGCTTTTGCTTGTGTTAGTGAGAAGACCAGCACTGCTTATAAGCAGTACAATACTGAATCTGGGTATGTTGCTTGTGCTAATGCTTACATGTATGTCATTAGAGTGCAAACACTTAAAGTGTGGCAACATACCACAGTACTGAATAGCAATAAGTTATGCAAATTATATTGTATTATTAGTGTTATTTGTATAGGAAATTGCACGATCTTGAGTACAATTCAGAATTAATAGGTACGAGTAATGTTTTGAAAGTTCTCAAAATAGGACGAGCCTTTAGGCGAGTCCTATTTGAGAGTTTTCAAAACTTTATGAGTAGCTATTGATTCTGAATTGTACGAGAAGATCGTGCGATTTTTTATTTATAATACACCATACAAAATTTCAATTAACTATTGTTGTTGCCATAGCGACTTAATAGGTACTCTGCAGAGTACAATTAACGATTTAATTGTACTCCTCTCGTCCAATCAGAATCGAGTAATTTTGTATAGTGTATTATAAAGTACTAAATAGTGCAAAATATTGCACGCTTTTAGTGTTTGTACTCTAGTGAAAAGTATGTATGTCACTTGTGCTTATGCTTATGTCACTGGTGAAAAGACAAGCACTGCTAATGAGCAGTACATTACTGCAGAGTCTGTGTATGTTGTTTGTGCTTACGTCACTAGTGATAAGACAAGCACTGATAATGAACAGTACATTACTGAGTTTGTGTATGTTGCTTGTGCTTATGCTTATCACTAATGAAAAAATTATCCAGTCTATTGTTCAAATAATATTAAAAGGATATATGGGTCTATGATCACGTGGCGTCGCGTCCAAAGGCCTAAGCATCGCGGAAATATTCACGAGTTAACAAAATGGATGCAGTCGACTTACGTTTTGCAATGAAATTTAATAAAGTTCTGAACGTTTTATGGCTTTAAAAGTATTAAAGAAAATATTGAAAAGAACATTTTGGGACGTTTTTCTGGTAATTTTTAGGCTAAAAAGCAACAAGTGGAAGTTTTCTTGACACCGCACTTCGACTCTTTCCACGTGCAACTTCCTGTGCCTCAAAAACAATACTAAATGTAATAAACTCGATCAAAAATACTCTAAAACTATTTTATGTATACTTAAGTATCTTTTAAAAAATCTATTCTAAGTTTTACTATACCTCAGGACGTAGAAAGCTTGTAGACAATTACACTGGCATCCACACTGGCATTCAAAATGGCGACAGGGCAAAGCGCGAAGTCAACACAGGAAGCCCAAACATCTAGTCCCATCTAATCCCTGTGTAATGCAAAAATTTTCAGATGGGGGAAAAGGCGTTGTCAATCAACCAAAATGCGGCAAGTAAACTAGTTTTTTACTCATTATGCAACACTCTTCACTATCAAAGTGTTTTTATTCAGTTAACAACGTTGTAAGTTTTCCAGTTTTTAGGATTTGGTTTGTGCAAGCACTTCCAGACCATGCAGCAAAGAAAACCGTCAGTAAACCCTGAAATTTCGAAGAAATTAAAACGCTGTGCATTGAATAGAAAACGCTTTCACGATAATTGTTGCATGGTGAGTAAGAAATCGTTATAGTTGCTGCATTTTGGTTGATTCACAACGCCTTTTTCCCGATGTAACCGGATGCAGTTTAATTTTCGTCTTACCCTACTCCCGTGCGTCATAACACAGGTAGCCCAGGCTGGACGAGTGTCAATTTACAAGAGAATGTATGGGGATTTTTGAACCTTCAATAAATGACTCAAACTGTAATAAAATTCAACAAAAAACTTATCAGTGTCTTGCTTTATTCCTCTTTAGTCCTCTGACGACGTTTCAGTCGATTTCGTCTGGGTTTAGCTACTTTTTCCCAGTGCCTGAGCTTGGGATACCTGTAGTCTTACATTCTTACATTCTTACATTACCTAGATGCACCTGCAAATATTGCATTCACTCGAGCTATGGGAGAGGCACCCGTTACTGCTGTTCATACACAGGCGAGCTGTCCGTGACAACCAGCAGCTCTTTTGCTTTGATTTGAACAACTTGTGTTCATTTCCAACAGAAACAGGTTGCCAGTTTAATTCATTTGTGTTATGGAATAGAAATGTTTTAACAGCATCCTGGAATTTTTTCATATATTTATTGTCTCTCAATGTTTGAAGCGATTCTGAGCAAAATCGCGCGAGTTAGAGCAATTTGAAAAATTTGCCCAATGGTCTTTTAAAATATTACTTTAATGTAGACTTGCCCATTTCCCGACCAAGATAGGCCGAACAAAAATGCTCGTAAATTCCATCAAAATTCTCCAATCGGCACAAAATTCAAAATACAGCTTTTTGGATAAATTGTCTACTCACTTCTTTGTTTCATGCATATGGACGATAGCGAAAAAGGCGAATTTCGGGACGCTAATTATGACCTTTGCTCAATCGCAGGATGCTACCTTAAAGTTCTTGGTTTTTCAAACTGCGCCACGATAACACGTATTTTTCATAACAATGAACAGTTCATTCACTGCAGGATACACTAGGTTATTTTGTCTCCCAAATCCCTCAGTAGACCAGTTAGCCTAGTGGTAAGGTTCAGTCATTTACGGCCTAGGATCCGACTGTTTCCTCCCTCTTTGACTGCGAAGCTCGCTGCGTTCTACCGGATAGCGCGGAAGGGGCCAAAATCTCCATCCTATACGTAACATGCGATGATTCAGCGATTTGTCTGGATGCATGGTCGTGTACGTTTTTTAATTTTTTAAAAGTTTTTCATCAAATTAACAAACTAATTATAGCCTTTGCTAGAGTGTTCGAGCCTTAGCTATGTCAAAACATTTTTCTTTTTTTTTTCTTCTTCTTCTTTTTTATCTTTTATCTTTCTTTTTTAAATTTTCTTTGGTCTTTAAAGCAAGTAAAAATAAAATTGTGGTAAATTAGATAAAAAAGCCCTTTCCTCTCAAAATGCGCGAATGTTATACAAACTCCACATTGTCCAGTTTTTTCTGTTTATTACAAGCAAACGGGTACTATTTCGAGTCAACAACCAAGAGCAACTATGTCTTTACACGCTCTTGCGCACGTGCAACCTCGTGAATTGCCACGCCCTCCTCTATCCATAAATGTTATACAAACTCTACATTGTCCATTTTTTTCTGTGCAAATGTTTATTACAAGCAAACGGGTACTATTTCGAGTCAATGACCAAGAGCAACCATGGCTTTACTCGCTCTTGCGCACGTGCAACCACGTGAATTGCCACGCCCTCCTCTATCCATAAATGTTATACAAACTTCACATTGTCCATGTTTTTCTGTGCAAATGTTTATTACAAGCAAAAGCTTCAGCCCCTGTCAAAGTAGCCTTATATACTAGTATCAAAGTTTACACTAAAACAAAACAAAAGAAAAATAAAAAATTTCGATGACAAAGTATCGAAACTGACTTCGGTCCATTTCTCAGAAGAGTGATCCGTTTGGTGATGGAGCTCTTCGAACATGGGTGGGATCAGATCGACTCCTCACTGAGCGAGTCCTGACTGGACGTCTGCTGAACTCATCGCTGTGGATGGATAACACACCATCGACAAGCCCCAGTGTCAAATTACTAACACTTCTTCTCGCCATGTCTCTAAGGATAACAGGAATTTCCACATTTTCGTCCAGCCATTCCCTGACGTGTCTTATATGTCGATTAGATCGGATGTGATCTTGAATCATAAGAATAATGATTTTAGGCGGTAGCTGCGAGTAAGATTGGATAACAATCCTGGCTTCATTTGCTCTGTAGTAAATCTTGCCAAAGAGCGTGTCACCAAGCTCATAAATGACATTGAAAGTGTTGCGAGCTTTGGTGACAGTGTTCCGAGCTTTGATGACGGGCTCGTCAATGAAGTAGAAACGAATAGCATATAGACGTCTGAAGCTTGCAAGAATAATACGATTCCAAACAAAGAGCACCGTTGTAGAATAACACCACAAGCAAATCCACCCGGCCAAGCTCAGTAGATTTTGTGTACCGAGAGACCCCAAAATGCCCTTCAGTGAATCAACTGTATTGTGAATAGAAGATCTTATGTTCTTTACCCTTGTGTTCACTAGGGATGGAATGGCCAGGATTTTGTTTCCAGTATTGGCAATACTGGATCGTGCGTTGTGGACGTACAGTAGACAAGTTTGCAACGATAGAAGCGGAAGACGTACCAAGAAGATTACCAGTATTGATGGACTTTCCAAAACACGATAATACATCGACCGAATAGCAGAGAAGCGTTGAATGACTTTTGTTTTCTTTGCCTCATAAACACCCCAAATTCTGTCATACAGTCTACCGTAAAACATGTCATCCAACAGGCTATCCAAACTTGCTGATACAGAAAAAACTGAATCAATTAAATTATCTGTCGACCAGAATAGGCATAGACTAGTCCTGGTGTACATGTAACTGAACAAGGACAACCCTTTAATAACAAACTTGTTTGCAATCCAAAGTGGTGTGAAGGCTATCATGACCCAGATCTTTGTGATACGAATCCAGAAGTGGATCCAAAACGACCACCAAGCAATGATGACCCATAGTGGTTTCAGCCATAAGGTAATTATTGGCCTAGCGAGTCTTATGACCATGCTGGTAATCGGATTGCTGCCGTTGAGTGATTCCATCCAATCCTGATATACATTGTGGAGGGCTGGGCTTTTATCTGCCAAAGAAAGAAACAAAGTGTTGATTTACGATCTTGATCATACAGCATGAGATGTAAATCTTCTGGTCATGGAAAAAAGTTTCAAGTGCGTACGCTAGAGTTACGGTCACAATTTCCTGCAATCCTTTCTGCAACTTCGCTCGTAACACAGTTGCACCGTGTGTCCACTACTGCAATGTTGCGCACAACACAGTTGCACCCTGTGTCCATCCCTTCAATGTTGCGCGCAACACAGTTGTACCGTGTGTTCACCCCTACAATGTTGCGCACAACACAGTTGTACCGTGTGTCCACCCCTGCAATGTTGCGCGCAATGTCACAGAAAATGTTGCAGAAGTCGATGTTCAACTGTTGCGCGCAACATTACAGGGATGGACTCACGGTGCAACTGTTGTGCGTGATAATGCAGAAATGTTGCATCGTGTCCTAGCCTCCTATGCAGACGTTTTTAGTCTCGATCCAGTAAATTTCCCTCACCACAAACGTCTGCGTAGGAGGCTAATCGTGTCCAGGCCTTTATTAATTTCAGTCCAACATAAACTATAAATATAATAAATAAATAAATCATTTCTTTAATGAGTATGCCTATATCACAATAGTGATTTTCAATAGGGAACTGCGGTAGAGAAAATGAATAACTGAATAGAGAGAAAGAAACACTATACAAAAAGAAATAAAATAAAAATAAACGTCGATTGAGTTCTAGAATATGTTATCTAAGTGAACTCAATTCACAATGAAATACTTCTTGCAGTATCGTGCCTAACAGTTACACAGTGTGTCCAGCCTTGAAATGATGCAGGAAATGTTGCAGAAGTAGAACTCGGTCCTAAACCCGTTACTGTTGCACGCAACTATTGCAGGAAGAACACACGATGCAGTACTGTGCACGCGCGCGAATTCAGTGGCTTTTAGAACATAAAACTGATAACTTTTAATTAGTGATTGAAAGGACTTTTAAAAAACATCTCGCAAAGTCCCAGCTGACTTCTACTTACCCATCATTTACTAGCCAATTACTCTGACGCATCTTTGCTTAATTTCCTTTTATAACAACGAATTCTTTCGTCTGGACCCCAGAAACAAATTAACCAATTAGAAATTATGACGTGATTGTCATGGTAACGTCGAATTGTTGATAATGGTTGAATGATATAATGGTAACTTTAATTGTTTAAATTGTGAAATCCTTATTTAAGCAGGTCTCTTGTAAATGATTTTTCAATTTCAAATTCGAGGGTTTTTGCTTGTTTTATTACGCCAATTCCCACTAACGTACGTCTACCTACAAGTTCCGGCACTTGTGGGATTCCTGTGCAACAGTCCGCAGTCACTATGGGATCGCAAAATGCAAGGGAATTCCCATCATCTTTAAGATACATATCAATACTAAAAACCTTTCGAATGTTAATCACACTTTTTTAGTTTTTGAAGTTTCAAAATTTGAACACAATATAAATAGCATGAAGGCGTTCAGAATTATACACAACTGTTCTCGTAAGTTCACAAACTAAAAGTGTGATTAACATTCGAAAGGTCTTTAGTATTGATACCTTAAAGATGATGGGAATTCCCTTGCATTTTGCGATCCCATAGTGACTGCGGACTATTGCACAGGAATCCCACAAGTGCCAGAATTTTAATGTCATAAATTACCGACCAGGGGCCGATTGTACAAAGGGTGAATAGCGCTATCCAGCGGATAAATCCTTATCCAGCGGATAAAATCTATACAAAATCTATACAGTGGATAACTCTTAACCGGTGGATAACTTTAATCAACCTTCGTACAACCGGGCCCAGGAGTAAAGTTGCCCTGGATGCCAAAGGTTTGTATTCCTTTTCGCTTTGTTAATAAGCAAAGCTCTGGAATCTAGGGTATAATTACACGAAAAGGATTATAAATCGATATGGAGTTTTCCTTTATTTTAAGTAATAAAATCAATCAGCTTCAAGAAAGACCTTAACAAAGTTAACCCTAATTTCCATCAGCTGTACAGATTTCGATACATTCGCTACAAGTCCTACAACTACCCTTAAAGGCGGCGAAATACGAGACACAAGAACCCTCAACTTGTCGCGCAACATTGTTGCGTTTTTGTGGTTACAGGCTTGGTTACAAGCCGTAACCATAATGTCATCGAGTGTGTAAGCGTACGTGTGCACGTACGTGTGTGTAATTCGGGTTTGCCGAAGTTGACACGAAGTGATATATTCGGCAGGCATTCGGAATTGACTCGAGGTTTACTTAGTCAGTTTTAGTCGATTTTAATGTCTGAAATATAATTCACTCCAAGAAATATCGTCTTTTCATTATCCATTATTGCTCTTCTTATATAAATCTCTTCATCTACGTGAACTGTGTCGCACATTTTTCGATAAATATGGCATTTACGACGATTTCCCGAAAGAGACAGGAAACCCAGCGCTAGTTGTTTGATTTTGTGATGTATTCAGTTAAGAAATATTTGCCATTTGCCATACTCAATAGTTGCGATTATTATATGAATATTTCTGCTTGAGTGAAAGTTTTTGCAAGTTTTTTTGATAAACATTGGGTTTACGAAGACATTCTGAACGAACTGAGAGCACCGGTGCAAGCATGGGCATTTACTAACCGATTGAGAGCTTGATTACACGGTGAGTTTATACCGCTTTGAATGAAATAATCTTGTGTTATTTTGCCTACACAGCCAGATGTAGTTTTCAGCGATGTACACAAGCTCTTTTCGATTTATGGTTTTGCAGATTTCTTTAATACTTGTTGAGAATTTCGGCGGCCGTTTGGTAGTTTGGATCACGGCGTTCGTCGATCTCACTGACGATTGTTGGTTTTACGCTACAGCTAGTTAGCATTTTAAAATTCAAAAGTTTCCTATATTTCTTTGCATTCCTGCCATTAATTTCACTTTTGATTAGGTTTGAAACCTCGGCGTGTTTACTCTTAGGTTTTAATAAGTCTGGGTGAGTAAACTGGGTTTTATTCCATTACATATTTTTAATATTGAAATTAAATTTATCTTTCTTGAATGGAGCCTTTGTGTGTCCTTGGGGATGTCTATATAGTGTTTTGGAAACTTTTGCTACCTCTCGATTGAGGCGCACTGCATGACCTTGTTTTAGTTGTTTTAAAATGTGAAATGTCACGGTGATGTCACGCAAGGTGTGCAGAATCCCCATGAAAGCTTGAAATTTGATTTTGTGACAAAGAATTTGCATGTGTGTGATTTTGCTTTCATGTTTATTTTTCATGAACTGTATTTTTTTACTTCAAATTAAATTTATTTGAATAATTTCGTAATCTTAGAGCAAACATAGTTAAACTGTGAAATATAATCAAAGTAATTAATACCAACTAACTAATTGTAAAAAATTCTTTGTTTTCCATTGTTTAGCTAGTACAATTTCACAGATTAAGTGCAATCACTCTATTTCTTTCATGGTTTTAGTCATTACATATATTTCTACAGTTTTGTTATCTTTTCTCTCAACTTGTTGTTTTTGATTATTTTACCTGTAACCACATGTCCTCTTAGAGGGCTTTTATTGATCGATGTTGCGCGTTTTTCACCTCGCGATCTCAACTTGTCACGCAACGAAAAAATTGAGATCGCGAGGTGAAAAACGCGCAACATCGATCAAAAACCTGCAACGCAACAATGTTGCGCGACAAGTTGAGGGTTTTTGTCTCGTATTTCGCCGTCTTAATGGTGTGATTGACACTGCACCATAATTTGTCATTACGATATGTAACACGAATTCAAACTGGTTTGACTTATAGGTATATAGGACAACGATAGACCGATTTCATCGTTGTCTTCTATCTTGACGTCTAAATGGATGAAGCACATGTACACCTCGAGTTCTTTCCTAACAATTTGTCGCACTTTGCATCGTGCGGTTAGGAACGGTTATCGCGTCACTAAGGGATTCAGGCTTTTTTTGATATGCAGCAAGAAGTTTACAGAAAAACTAGTGAGAAATGTGGAGTTTAGAGAGTAAGTTATCGCGTTCGTAGAGGAGGTTGGAATACGATCCTTGGAGTTGTCGTTCTCGTTCGGTTTGTCGCTGAACGTCTTCTCGTAGTGACTGAAAATCAATACAAAACGAATCAGTAAACGTAAAACAAATGAATGAATAAACGAACGAAAAATAAATGAATGGATGATACGATTGACTAAGTAAACGCACAGATGAATGTGTGAACGAACGATCGAATTCAGGGATAGATGGATAGATAAGATGTAGATAGATGGATAAATAAATGGAACGAATCACATCCACCACAGTTCATTCACTTGTTCATTCTCTCATTTATTCACTAATTCTCTCGTTTATTTAATTCTCACCTCGATTCGTTTAGGTATCGCCCGCAATTCTTGTTCTCTAAGAACCTGGAAAGTTTTTAATTCGACCTGTGCTTGTTCTAGCTGTTCATGTGAATCGGATACTTGTTTTGCAAGACCAACAGCTCGCGTCTGCAAAAAAACACACGATATGAAAACCATTGTAGCAATAAACCTTGGTGACGCTACAGATATTGAATGTAATGATGATGATGATGATGGTTGATAATGATGACATTGAAGAGTATAGTAATAATGATGATGATGATGATGATGGTTGATAATGATGACATTGAAGAGTATAGTAATAATGATGATAACGATGATGATGGTTGATAATGATGACATTGAAGAGTATAGTAATAATGATGATGATGATGATGATGGTTGATAATGATGACATTGAAGAGTATAGTAATAATGATGATGATGATGATGATGGTTGATAATGATGACATTGAAGAGTATAGTAATAATGATGATGATGATGATGATGGTTGATAATGATGACATTGAAGAGTATAGTAATAATGATGATAACGATGATGATGGTTGATAATGATGACATTGAAGAGTATAGTAATAATGATGATGATGATGATGATTCTTATCAAACACGACAGTGTAATAGATTTTACAATTGTAAGATGATGATGATGCTAACAATAATTACAACACTGGCGAATATGATGCAAATATGATGATAATAAATTATCCTGTGTCTACCTCTGCGATGGAAGTGATGATGATGATGATGATGAGAAAATGGTGGTGGGTGTGGGTGGTGACAGACAATTGAAATAATGCAATCATGTATCATTTGTTAATGAGGAATCAGAAGAAAATCAAATAACTCACCTGATAACCACCAAGAAGAACTTTCAATTTCTTTTCAACTTTGGCTGCACGTTTGGCTTCTTCTGTCATTTGAGAACGATTTAACTACAACAAGAATTGTTTATTAGATATACTCAACACAAGAAATATCCATAGAATGTTCAAATGAATGTAAAAGTACCTCTAGGCGTTTTTCTGCTGATTCCAACCTGTCCTTTTTACTTGCCATAGCGGCACGTGTATATCGTTGTTGTGAAGGCAAAAACAACACCTACAAGAAAACGCAATAAACACGGTTACATTTAGTTTCACGATCACAGCATCTAGAATTTCCATGATCACAGCATCTAGAATTTCCATGATCACAACTTCTAGAATTTTCACGATCACAACATCTAGAATTTCTACGATCACAACTTCTAGAATTTTGACGATCACAACTTCTAGAATTTCCATTCTTTCACCAAACTGACCTGATTATAACACTCCTCCCAAACTTTAGAGTACGCATCCAGAGGTAGGTCACTGTGCGACATCTTGTTTTTCACCGTCTCCATCTCCTGCGCCAGCAAGGATTTAGCGTTAGACAACTCTTCATCTGTGAAGTTATCTAACGGTTCTCGTTCAAGTTTGGTTGCGGTTGGCAGCGATAACGGCTTGTGCTGTATTTTTGGTTTTCTTGTTCGTTAATGCTTCTACCTGGAGACTGGTTGGGTGTTTTACGATGTCATTTCGAAGCATTGCTATCATTTCTTTCTTGATTAGCTCCTCTGCCTTTTAAAAAAAATTTAGCTCTTACGCTGGTTCATTATGATGACGATGATAATGATTAACGACTGTGTTGGTGATAGCAGTGATAGTGATGATGATGATGATGACCGCTGCCAATTTGGCTATTTGGTTGAGCGTGGGTCCTCAGTGCTGAAGGTCGGGGTTTGATTTCCCAGCCAGACCAACACTCAGAGCCTTTAAACAATTGAGGAGAAGGCGTTGCCTTTGTATTACATCTACAAATGGTTAGACCTTCACGTCTTCTCGGATAAGGACGTTAAACTGTAGGCCCTGCTCCCCACACTTCATGACTTACATCGGAGGGACGTCAAAAAACCTACACCACTATTTTGGGTGAATTGGCCATGAAGTTGCCGGTGTATGTGGTCTGACCTTTCCTTTCCTTTCTGTCTCATACTAGCAATATAGCTAGTAACCAAATGGATTTTGTTGAGTGCTAGGTCATATAAAACTAGATCTGATGATGATGGTGATGATAATCATGGTGGTGATGAATGATATTGATGTGCATATAAACTGACTCACCGCCTGTAAAGCATTCAAAGGTGGGTCTACATTAGAAGGTCGCATCACGTAGGTATTCACATTAGAAGGGCGTGGCAGATCACGCTGGACAGCTTGAGACCGCCTTCTTTTCTCAAGTTCCTCTGTAATAAATACATATAGTATATGATGATAAAAAGGCCCAAGGAAGGTGGATTAAGCTTCACAGAAACATTGTCACACATACATAATACATAAAGAACCATGCAAGGTGAACAACCCGATAATTTTGACAATAACTATGATGATAAATATAGAAACTGACTGACTGACTGACTGACTGACTGATGGACAGACTGACTGACTCACTGACTGACTCACTGACTGACTGACTCACTGACTGACTCACTGACTGATGACTCACTGACTGACTGACTGACTGACTGACTGACTGACTGACTGACTGACTGACTGACTGACTGACTGACTCACTGACTGACTGACTGACTGACTCACTGACTGACTGACTGATGACTCACTGATTGACTGACTGACTGACAGATTGAGTAAGTGACTGACTGACTGACTGATAGACTGACTTACAGATTGAGTAAGTGACTGACTGACTGACTGATAGACTGACTTACAGATTGAGTAAGTGACTGACTGACTGACTGATAGACTGACTGACAGATTGAGTAAGTGACTGACTGACTGATAGACTGACTTACAGATTGAGTAAGTGACTGACTGACTGACTGATAGACTGACTTACAGATTGAGTAAGTGACTGACTGACTGACTGATAGACTGACTTACAGATTGAGTAAGTGACTGACTGACTGACTGATAGACTGACTGACAGATTGAGTAAGTGACTGACTGACTGACTGACTGATAGACTGACTTACAGATTGAGTAAGTGACTGACTGACTGACTGACTAATTTACAGATTGAGTAAGTGACTGACTAACACTGACTGACTGACTGACAGATTGAGTAAGTAACTGACTAACACTGACTGACTGACTGATTGACAGATCGAGTAAGTAACTGACTGTGGTAATTCCATAGTGGTACCTTGCTCAGCTCGTAAAGCCATCATCCTGTCATCAACATCAGCAGCATCTTCAACAAATCCTGCTCCTTGATGGTTGTCCATTTCCTCTGCTGGGGTCTGCAAAAATACAATCCAGAATACTAACATGATAGTCAAGAAGCCCTAACACCCTACTAATCAAGTTTCCTTTGTTCTGTAATCATTATCAATCCACTAAATTCTCTACCACATTCAACACTCATGTTAATTTTCACAATATACCAGAATTGATACAACACTGAAGGGCACATTTTAATTGGAGCCCAGCTCTGTTGCGTGTCCCTCACCTTTATATATTTTTTATTTTTATTTATTATTTTATTTTTATTTTTGTTTTTTTTTTTCATTCTATTATTGGTGAAAGTTTTGTAAATAAATATTAAATAAAATAAATAAATAAATGAATTAACAACAAACCAATCTTGATCCAAAATTGAGTTAAAAACTCTGAAAGTTGACATTGTACAGTGTTTTAGATGCATTTAGTCTTACCTCTGGAAGAACTACTTCAAATTCGTTAGATGGTGCTGGCAGACTAGCAAGTCCTGCTCTAAGTTGGGCCTTGACTTCATTCTACAAGAAAGAAAGCTGTAATTTAACTTTTCTGGAGTGATGTTCCACAACAACAACAAAATATCAACAGCAACAACAACAGCTAACAACAACAGCAACAACAGCAACAACAACAAAACATCAACTGCAGCAACAACAACAGCAAAACATCAACTGCAGCAACAACAACAGCAAAACATCAACTGCAACAACAACAACAGCAAAACATCAACCCCAGCAACAACAACAGCAAAACATCAACCGCAGCAACAGTAACAACAATAGCAACAACAAAACAGCAACAATAACAACATCAACAGCAGCAACAACAGCAAGCAAATAAACAAGCTAGCAAACTATATACAGGTACATTGTATAACAAATTATATTTGACTTTAAACTTACATTCTAGTTAGCAACAATAACATAGGCATGTGGTACTGCTGACTATCATCAATTCATCATCATCATCATCACAATCATCACCATCATCAGTACCAACTACACACACTTTACTCTTATGATGTGTCATATCTACATGTAAATTACCACTATTCAATTTTTTTATATTCAAATGTTAAAACTCCTCCAAAAAAACCAAGTCAATAGTGAAAAATAGTATAACAAAAGCAGCTACCTAAAAAGAGTTCTGGAAGTGTAGGAATCAAATGTTGTAAGGGTAAGGGATTATTACACAGGTAGACCAACCTGTTGTTGTTTCATCATGTACTTCTGACTCATAGTCCTCAACCAAACCTTCCTCAGGATTAATGTTAAGTTTATCTCTCACAGAAGAACGACCAGGTGTAGTTCCACTACCCTGTCGAGGTGTGGTCCCTGAAATAAAGTTCATTCTATGTTAAAATACAGTTGAAGCCAAACAGTCAAAAGATTAGCAAATTCATTTTGAACAGCACTGTTTAGTGGCCACAGTTTTGAAGTATGGCCCTGCTTGTGCACTCTTAATAAAACTTTTGGAAAATATGGCATGATTAGGGCCATACAGCTTTGTGGAAGCAGGCCAGAAAACTTGTCTGGCTCTGCTTGTTTTTGTGGGCTATAATTCTATTTGTATTGAGAGCTTTTTTATAATGTTTTATAACATAATAATTAGGTCATATGATGAAATGCTTATTGACTGAGTTAGGTTGGACCAGATGAGAAAATATTTCATTGGCTGTTGGTCATTTGTATGGACCTTACTGTGCTTGGTCTATACGGCATGACCAAGGTTGAGACAAATATTTTCCTGTCTAATCCTCCTACTTAGTCAATAAGTATGTAGTATTTAATTCTCTTGCACCAGTACACAATCTTAACAACTTCTTACCAGTGCTTTCTCCTTGTGGTGTTCTATATGGTGTAGATAGTAACATATTGGGTGTCTGGATAGCTTGGGGTTTAGGTGTCACACCTTGGAAGTCACTCTCATGCATGGGTGTATTTAGACCCCCTTTTAGGGGTGTGTCAACATTTGACAAGGCAAGGATGTTTTGGGCTTCCTGTGGAGAGGAAAGTAGAAAACCAAGATTGTTGATTTCATTGAAAAAATTGTGAACTTTTGCTTCTGAGCATTTTTTAAGGGAGAATGAAAAAATCTAGGGAGGAATTAAGGAAAGAGCAAGGAATGAAGGAGTGATGCAAGGAAGGAAGCAATAAAGGAAGGAAATAAGAAGGAAGAGAGTAGGAAGGAAGGAAGGAAAGTTGAAAGGAAGAAAGGAAGGAAAGTTGAAAGGAAAGAAGGAAGGAAGGGACGGAGGGATGGAGGGAGGAAGAAAAAAGGGAGGGAGAAAGGAGGGAAGGAAGGATATGAAGGAAGGAAGGAAGGAAGGAAGGAAGGAAGGAAGGAAGGAAGGAAGGAAGGAAGGAAGGAAGGAAGGAAGGAAGGAAGGAAGGTAGGGAGGAAGGGATGGAGGAAGGAAGGAAGGAAAAAGGAGGGAGAAAGGAGGGAAGGAAGGATATGAAGGAAGATGGAACGAAAGAAATGAGGAAATGAAGGAAGGAAGGAAGGAAAGAAAGGAGGGATGAAAGAAAGATTGGAAGAGTCTTTCAAGACATTTTTCAAATCCTAAAGTTATCCAGGATGTACTTACAGTTAGTATAGTATCTTGTTCAGCAGGTGTCCGTGGTGTTCTTAGTGCTTGACCCATTGATGGTGTTACAGAATACTCGCTGAGTAAGGCGTCAGATGGTCGACTGCCCTCCTCTACTGTTGCTCTTGCTGTTTCACTTGCATAACCCATCTTGACAATCTAGTGACATACGTATAACATGTTGAATGCTTGTATAGCAGTAGCAGTAGCAACAACAACACAACAACAACAACAACAACAACACAACAACAACAACAACTACAGGAACAGATCCATGACAACTCTTCAGTAGGGAGTGTGCGCAGCATTATAGAAATTGAAAACCATCCAAAGAATCCAAAGCATATTTTGCAAAAGTATTACAGCCAAAATTGTTGCATCGCGACCAGCAAATTACAAATTTTGTTTGGATTTTGGGTTTTTCTGAGCCATCAATCAGTTTGGGGGCGGAGCTTTTTTCAAATCAACCAATCACTGAACGAGTTCGCGAAAGCTCCGCACCCAAGAATGATGGACAGATCAGAAAAGACCAAAATCTTACCAATGTTGGAGGTCGCGATACAACGATTTTCGTTGTTATTTGAGAAGAAAAGGGCCCAAGGTCACCTCAGGAGGTGGTGAGCACCCCCTGTACCCCTCCATTAAATCTGTCTCTGAACAATAAGTAGTTAAAGGAAGGAAAAGGAACACCATTAATGCACAATGCACAAATCTTCTACAGACTACAGTACAGTCATTTGTCTACAAAAGACCACCTCTCCACAATAGCCAGCATTTTCAGCCCCCCTCCCCCCAACCATTGATCAGTTTAGTGCCAAATGCAACCACAAAGGAGCAATTTCCAAAACAAATATGCATTGGGGCACAAAAAAATAGATGACATCCACTGACCAGATCCTGTGCCCTCTATTAACTTTGATTAATGAATAATCTTATTTATACATTTGTACAATGGTTACCTCTTCACAACATTGCAAATAAAGGTGGTGTTACACAAGACGATTTTTAACGATGATTTTCAGCGCAACAGTGCTGCGTTAAAAACTTTCATGTGTAACATTACACTTGGAACGATTTTTTTGCAATTTTCGCTTCGCAATGCGTTGCAAGTTTTTGAATCCAAGTCAGAAACTCGCAACGCAAAATATTGCAAGTTGTTAAAACGTTGCGCGGAAAATCATTGTTAAAAATCGTCTCGTGTGTAACACCACCTTAACAGACTGTTAGAAATACCTCTTCAAGCTCTCCATCTGAAATCTGTGGCTTTGGAAGAACAAGTTTACTTCTCTTCTTGACATGTTCTGGGTTATTTAGCCTGGTAATAAAGACCTTTATTTATAATGTGTACTGATGTGAAATCTTATTCTCATTTTCCACATAAAATTGACACCCCCCTCCTTCCTCCCCCCCCCCCCCCCACACACACACACTACACACATGGCAAGCTGAATTAGATCAAGTCCTTCTAAATAGCAACAAACAAGCAAACAAACATACTTATTAATTTGCATGACGGCACTTGGTAAATCACTGTCCTTTTTCTTTTCCATCTTCTTTTTGTCCTTCTTTCTTTCTTGCTGTTGAGGAATACAATACAATTATAATTCTTTATTCGCATTCAATATTTATTGACAAGAAAGAAACCACAATACGTACTTGATATTACACTAAGAGGACATGAGTCACTGGACTTATGGAAGGAATAATAATTTATTTGCCTGGGTATAATGAATATATCCTGGAGACTAATAGTTTAACCCAAAGGGAAACTTCATTCATACAACTTCTGGTTCCTGTACACATGAAGGAGATATAACCCAGGAAAAGAGCCCTGGCAATGTCACAGTAATACACTACGGTCGGAATGAAACAATGCCACAGGCAACAAGTAGAACAAAAAGACATTGTTCAGAGTAATCTCACATATTCTTTGTTTTTGTTGCTTTACCAAATCACAAGCTTCAGTTCTAACTGTAGTGGATGGACCCAAATGTCATTGCAACAAACCCCTTATCTTAGTATATTAAAAGAAACAATCTCCTAGAGAGGGGATCTTTGTTAAAAACAGTCTTCACCTGCTCAATTTCATCTCTCATTTTTCCATCCAAGTGGTCTTGTCGCAATCGTTTAAAGTCAGGTTGATATTCTGGTAAGTTTTCATTGGACGTATCATAGAACCCTGCAGACGGTTGCTTCTCAAATGGGATTTCAGCATTGTAGTCAACACCTCTTCTCTTCTTTCTGTGTTTCTTAATGCTACAAATTATTGTAAAAAATGATTAATTCAATCCCACAATTATATCAAATTGAATTGCTTGTTTTCAATCAGCTGATAAAAGTCCTTGAATCTCATTGATGATTGATGATGGGCAAACACTGCTCTTCATGTGCTCTCAACCATACAGTATTCATTGAAAATTTGATATTCAGCTAAGAAAAAATGTTTAAGAGACAGATATGATGTCTTTTCTAAACAAGCAATTGAAATATGGCAGCCAATTTGAATAACTATAGTTCAGGATTGACTAGCCTCTCATTCATGAATGTCAAAATGCTTGGTTTCCACATGAACATACATTGCATTTGCCAACTCACTCTAACACCTCAAATCAAATCTGATTTTTGCCTTAGAAATGTAAATTAGTGTAAATTTCCTCTTTAAAAACTTGAACTTATAATAATGTAAACTGTTTTTGATTTCCCCTAGATGCTTGAGTTATCAAAAGTCAGCTAGTTGGATAGAAACTTACTCAATACCAGCAGCTCTTAGTTCTCTTCTTTTCTGTAATGCCGCCAGACGTCTGACAAAAAGAATTTCATAGAATATTAGTCAGCAAAAGACAAGATATCTTCAAACAACAGCATCATGTAATATAATGTATAAATAATTATACTACACATACCTTGCTTCTTCTAGCTGTTTCTCTCTGGCTTTTCGCTTGGCTTTTTTGCCTTGGGTATTAGCAAGACGAGCACGAGCCTCAGATAACATCTCAAGCTCTAAAATAAAATGAGATTGAAAACCAAAAGTTTATGATTTTTACATCCACAAATACTATTTTCATCATTAGCATCATATTAATAGACATTATCACTACTACAGTCATCATTGGCATCAACTACTTTAATCATCATCATCATCAAGATCTTCATTATCATACTCAGAAACAAATACAAAATAAAAGAATTATTATTCAGTATCATCAACAGTTATTACCATCTTCATCCATGTCGATAGGATCAGGGCGTGCAGGTTTTGTTTCTGGGTTAGGATCAATCTCCCCTGGTTGTAGTTTACGTGGATCATCCCCATCATGGTCTTCTTCTTTTGCCTGAGCTTGATCACTAAACAATAAAGCATTGCACTTCAGACCACAATTTCTTTATCTTTATCTTTTTCTTTAAAGTCCTTATGACACATAATTTTTTATTTTCAAACTTAGATATTTTTAGAGAGCATAGTGAAGATCTTTTTACCCGGGTTTTCCTTATGTCGTATTTTCTGAGATATGAAGGTTTCAAATGTCAAAATGCAAATTTGATGACGTAAGAGGAGGCAACACTGCAAACTTCTCATGGGTTTTACAAAAAGAGGACTTCAATTCGAGAGCCAGATTTTTCACTAAACAACAGGTTTTGCCAATGGAAATGAGTTACAAATGGAAAAATACAAGTAATTTAAATCCTCTTGTTTTTGTATAATAAATGATTACTCCTCTTACGTCATCACATTTGCATTTTGAAATTTGAAACCTTTATATCTCAGAAAATATGGAGTGAGGAAAAACAAGATTAAAAGATCTTTACTATGATTTCTATCAAGAACTGAGTTTGAAAATACAATATTATCCGTCATAGGGACTTTAACCTTCAACTACTGAAAATGACTCTTTCTTTATGAGAAGAGTGGGAGAAGGGATGAGCTAAAATTGTAACTTACAGCAGGTATTCATAACGTTCCAAACACTGTGCTGCTGTACGACCAATCAGAGGTGCAATAGTTCTCCATTGAGTTGGCATAAGTTTTGCAAGATGAAGTAATTTCTCATCTTCTTCACGGCTCCACTCAGTCTAAACAAAGTGAATGCAACATATATTTTGTGGTTCAATTTTGTCCTAGGTTCAGTTTTTATTGTATTTGTTTTTGTGTATATTTGTAATGTTTCAAACAAAGGAAGATAAAAATTGAACCAAGGAAACAACATCACATCATTAAATTAATACAATAACAGATAGAATGATTTTGATACCTTTTTGATACTGGGGTCTAGCCACTCATACCTAGAAGCACAAGAATAAGATGGTTAAAGATCAACTAAGCTTTTGGGGTTCCTGTTGTTAAAACTACACAGGAAGCCCAAATCTTGGAAAATAAGATCACAATCTTACAACTATAAAACACAAAGAACAATTAAATGAATCACTAAAAATATCACTTTAGAATATAGCAACGGGATATCTGACTACTTTTTCTCGAAGCATAATCTTAATGTAATAAAACTATCAAACTTTCTTGGGATACAAGATTTGTGAGACTGACTTTATTTACATGTGCTTGATTGCAAAGCTTTCTGATATTTTTTTTCAATAAAACAGTCCTAAAACGTCGTATCCAACAAGGTCAAGCTGTGAAATGTCGTTCCTAGAATAGCAACGCAACTAACATACAATATTTATCACGTGTAGTAGTCTAGAGTTAGCTAACTGACATGAATACACTTTCTTACCATCTTGCTTTACATTGTTTGGCTGATTTACGATGCAACAAAGACGCGATCCTAGACCACTGATTCTTGCCATATTTCATCACAGCAGCCTTGAGAATTTCATCCTAAAGGTACAAAATTGAATTATAATTGTGAAGAAGTGATGTTATTTTGTCTAACACATGGAACACAATCGTGCAAACAAGCAAAGACAAACAAGTTTAAAAATCGTTTTTAGTTTACCTCAGTGTTCCTCCACACGCCTCCTTTTATCATAATTCGTGGCATGGCTGTATATTTGTAATGGTCACTCACAAAATACTATTTTTTTAGGATCAAAATCTCTTAGTTTTTTTCCAACAGTTTCCGACTTCGTTCTTGGGTTCGATGTTAATAGTGATGCCTTGCGCGCGTACAGCAATCGATAATTTGTCGTAACGGAATACGATTTCACATTATCGGTTTAATTGAAATTTTATTGATAAATATTTTACGAAAATGATTTTTAAAGAGTATAAATGATCTTGTCTTTACAAATTTTATTTTATCTGAAGTACCGGGCTCCATGTTGAGGATATGTTTCAGTCAATAATAAGTCGTTCGCCTCTCGGAACTTATTCGAATATTAGTACTCAGTCTTCCTCTTTATGCAAGTAAACTCGTGGATATAGTAACTAACGCGCAGTTTTGTGCTGTTCATGTAGGCTCGCCATTAATTCTAGTTTTACCACAATTAACAAGCCATTTACAGTGCGAATAAAAAAACTGTGGGCAACTACAAGTATTTCAAGAATGTCTCTCGATCTATCAGAATTTTGATCATTATCTTTTTGGTTATAATCTTTATTAGAGAACCATTTCCGAGGTGATTGACCAAAAAACAACAAAACAAATTCTTGAAATATTTTATGAACTTAATTTTGCACTCTTTGTGGAAAAATATACAGAAAACATATGTACACAACATATATTGATTACATGATAGAGAAATATAGTTGGTGAGCACAGCTACTTTTGATAGCTAAAACAAGCTAATAAGGCAAAGTAGCTATGGACAGATTGGTTATATAGATGCCCCCAGTTTTTGGATTTGCACTGCAAAATCATCAAGGATTGCTTATTTTCAAGTCCCAGATTTTTGAAGTAACTTCAAAAACCAGAGCCTAGCCCAACGAACTCCTAAAAATGGAATTTTTGACAGCTATAATTTAAATATAAAACAAGAGAAAAAATGCAAAGTTCTCATTAAAGGTAAAGCACCATATTTAACATCGGTAGTTTCTTCAGCACAAATATGATCTACCAGGAAACCGACATTGTTCTCTTTACCCCCTCTTTCCATCAGTATTTAAAGCTTATTAAAGCTGCGTGGAATGGAAAGCAGTCAAAACAAGTGTGAGGTGACTGGGAACAAACTCAGTACCTCTTGCACAGGTAACCCAAGCTCAACACTTTTATATAAATTCACTGAAACTGCATACAAGGGTCAAAAATCAACAGGATGACACAGCAGGTAAGTCCTGGAATTTTTATTTAAATATTTCCAACTTAACTCGAAATCCCCATACATTCTCTTATAAAAGTGTCAAGTTTGAGTTACCTGTGCCTCTTCCTTAAAAGGCTGTGCACAAACCAACTTAGCTACACTTGCTCCTACACTTGACCTGCCCATTTTTATCTATTTTCATTTTTAACATTTATGACACACTACAATGCATACTTCCACATAATTATGTAATTTTATTAATTTTTTACTTCTTCCTTTGTTATTATATATAAACATTTTTTTATGAATACCTTGCATATTACATGTGATTTCCAGTATTTATGAAATCAGATTCTCAAATTGGGAATTTTCCCATTGAAGATTTTATCTAAAACAACTCAACAATGACCTACAATAAAACAGTCTTATTTAGCAAGCAGTTCACGTATGTAAGGATTATCTTTCTCCATGACATCTTGTTTGAGTTTATCTACTTCTTCCATTACTTGTTGGTCTGATAAGGTATCCAGAGGTAAACTTTTAACTTGATTAAGAAATTCTTTAATTATCTTTTCACCCTCCTACAAAAAACAAGATATGGTTACAACCAGAAACATTTACACCATATGGTAGGTTTATATAGTAGTTTATATAGTTAGTTATAGTCAGTGGATTAACCTTAGAGCAATTTTCATAATTTTTATGAATGGGAAACTTACTGTGCCATACTGTAACCATCAGTACCATAATATGTAGTTCCAGCAAAATATTCGCACCCCTACTAGGGAGGGAATTTGTAAGTGGACCCTCTATTCTCTGGAACTTCTATTTTCTTCCATACAAACTTTGTAATTTTGTTCTTTCTCTGATCTGCCTCCCCTCCAGAATTTCCAATTTCCTACATGGTGGGGGTATGGATATTTTATAGAACTACACAATATCTATTCTTGGTGGGCGCGTGACGTCATCGTTGACCAAAAACATTCAAAAAACATCCAGAAAAGTCAAAAAGTCCATTATCCTACTAAGGAACTTCAAAGAAGTCTCTCATGAAAATTTTGGATGCCTCTGTGTTTTTTACGTCGAGTTATTGTCGGTTATTCGTAATCAAAAATGTGTCACGCAGCATCGGTCACGGCCTTTCAAATAGCTTAAAACTAATCAAACCGCCTAAGAATCGAAATATTGTGTGGATCTTATTATTCTTAGTAAGATTTGCAAAAAATCTGGCTTAAAATCAGAAAATTAAATGTAGTTTTTACTGATTTTGACATTTGATCATGATCATTTGATAGCTGTCCGCCGTGCTGGTGTACAACTTCTGTGCACAAGCATGGCGGCTCCATACATTCTTACTAAAATATTGGCATATTCAATCGCTCATATCATTTTAACGAAAACCCATATTAGCTTGAACCTTTGCAGTTCTACAGAGTTTTAGGTGCTCTATTTAATGCTAGAATTCAAATTATATTTTGAGCTCTAGAAAAGGACCAGAAATTTTCGATTACGTGACAATGACGTGAGCGCCCACCAAGAATAAAAACAGTCAAAATTCCTGCTGTAACCATTATGGTTCAGTGACCATGCTGTTTTCCCAGTAATAATAAATCTGCTCTAATATCATCTTACTGATCACCTATTACAGTTTCCTTGTGGCTACAACCACTTATTGACCACTTACTGGACATTTTAGGGCTGATTGCTCAAAAACTGATGAAACATTGAACAATATGATTACAACTACTGTCTGAGACAACAGAAAAACACTGGCCAGCTGAGGACTTAGGCAGCATTTAAGCAAACAGCTCTTAATGACTGTAAAATTTCACCAAAACTGATGAACACAAACAGGCACCAAAAGCAGAATGCCTAAATAAGAGAGCTGTGCATTAAATAACTTGCTCAAACAGAAATTGTTATAAATTTGTACCTGTTTAACAAGTCGTCTTCTTTTTGAAGGGGAGCATCCTGATTGTTGATCTGTAAATAAGATAAACTGGTTAAAACCTGTTAAACCAGTTCAGCTTGTTAAAAACAAGTTCAACTTGTTCAACAAGTAAAAAAATCATCATACCAATAACCCCTTCACCAAGATCTGCTGTACTGCCTTGAAAGTCCTCTAATTCAGCTGCTTTCTCCTTTGCCATCTGAATATCAAAGAAGGAAAACTATGTAAAATAATAATGAATCCATCAAAAAAATTTTGAGCAATGAATGTATTATAGTCTTAGACAATACCTCAATGACATTTTGTGGAAAATGAGCCAGTTCAGCTACATGGATACCAAAACTCTGGTCACATACACCTGATAATATAATAACATGCAAAATTATGAGATTGGATTTCCACTAATTGAGTGTTAAGGGTGTACTGACATATAAAAATGGCCCGTTGCTAGGGAAATTTGAAAATTCTATATAATGCCACCAAATTGTCATATCGCCTTTATATTTTGTAGTTTGTCTTCCCTGAGGGAACTTTCGCATTTTATGACGCCATTGCATGACGTCATCATGTGACGTCATAGATACAGTAAAAAGCTATAATTTTTTTCAGCATTGTATATTTGAGAATTTGAAATGCATTATTTTAATCTTGAGACCAAGGTGCATAGAATCGAGCATGGGTTTTAAGAATGGTTTCCAAATAAGCCTTTTAGGATTTTTTGAACGTCAAAAATGATCGACTTATGCTAATAACTTTCGTATTTCTCAATTTTTCGCAAATCCCATGCTCGGCTTTGAAGAAAAGGCTGTAAAGAATATAAATATTGAAAAAACACTTCGTTCTGATGAAATTCGCCAAAGATTATAGCTTTTTAAAGAAACCGGAAGCAAAGTGCCCCGCGCATGCGCAATAAGAACGAAAATGAGTCCTTTTTGTCAGGTGTGCGTCGGTCTACCGGAAGTTAAATGATTCGTGCCAAAAACGCGCGCGCGTGCGTCTATTCAATTTTGGCGGCCAAAATAAGACCCCATTTTGCATAGCAACTGTTGCACAGCAACGATATATGTCAGTACACCCTTAAAGGGAAGGGAAGAAAGGTGTCTATCTTAGAGAGAGGGGTGACAGGATAGCCGAGTGGTTAGACCGCTTGCCTCTCACTGCTGTGGTCCCTGGTTCGATTTCCAGACAGGGCACTTCATGTGAGTTGAGTTTGTTAGTTCGTTCTCTCCCTTGATTCAGGGATTTTTCTCTGGGTCCTCCAGTTTTTCTCCCCCATCAAAAACGAACTGGTGAGTTGAGAGTTGAGTGTTTATAACATTTAATGTAGTAAGGAGTGTGTGTGAGAGTATTAGTATTTCTACATTGTAAAGCACATTGAGACATTGCAAAATGCGTATACGAATACCTAGAATACCTAGGAACTTTCGACGTTAAATACAGAGCTTTACCTTTTTTTTTTTACCTAGTTATTATTACTAGAGGGGTGTCTGTCTTATAGAGGTGTCCATCAGAGGGGTGTCTGTCTTATAGAGGTGTCAATCATAGAGGGGTGTCTGTCTTATAGAGGTGTCCATCATAGAGGGAGTGTCTGTCTTATAGAGGTGTCCATCATAGAGGGGGTGTCTGTCTTATAGAGGCATCCATCATAGAGGGGTGTCTGTCTTATAGGTGTCCATCATAGAGGGGTGTCTGTCTTATAGAGGTGTCCATCATAGAGGGGTGTCTGTCTTATAGAGGTGTCCATCAGAGGGGTGTCTGTCTTATAGAGGTGTCCATCATAGAGGGGTGTCTGTCTTATAGAGGTGTCCATCATAGAGGGGTGTCTGTCCTATAGAGGTGTCCATCATAGAGGGAGTGTCTGTCTTATAGAGGTGTCCATCATAGAGGTGTCTATTGTGGAGGGGTGTCTGTCTCAGAGTTGTCTTCCCATTAAAGCAGAAGGAACACATGCAACATGTAGAGGGAGAGGAAAGGGGCAGGGAATCTAGACGTCATATCTTACCAGGTTTAACTTGATACAATAATGTTAAAGTTCCACCTGTTGTCATGGCAGTGACGTGTAAGTTGGTTACCATAGGAACAGCATCTGCCAGGGCGGTTAGCTCATGAAAGTGTGTCGCAAACAGACAAAAACATTTGATTTTTGTTGCTATGTACCTGAAAGGAAATGATGAAAGTGAAAATCAATAAAGTACATTCAAAAAGAATAGAATGGAATGGATTACATGCAAGGAGTAAAAGTTAATGAGAACTTACTGTGAAATGGCCCATGCAAGACCAAAACCATCATAAGTAGACGTTCCTCTGCCAAGCTCATCAATGATGATTAATGAATCCTTAGTTGCAGACTAAAATTAAAGAAACAAGTCAATTGCCATCCAATTGGCATCATTTTTAGCCACAAGATAACTACTTCTTTATGGAAGCAGCAAGGCTGAGTGGTCAGAGCATTGGTCTTGCAATCTGGCGGTCCCAGGTTCGATTCCCGCTCTGGCCACTAGCTGAGACTGAATTTGTTCCCATTTCGATTAGTTCAAATTCAGTTTCTCGGCCATGCTTGTAATATAGCCAACTGGTTTGCCTCCTTGCCAGTTGGGATTCTTAATCCATTTATGTTTGATTTATATGATTTAGTTAGGATTTGTAAATTGAGCTGAAAAGCCCTGTTGAGAGAGTCTCAATCATGTATGTATGTATATGTATCTTTGAATTGTTTTTCCAGAATGTGGAGATGATTAAGATGATGGTAATGATAATAGTTATGACAATAGGTAAAGATGAGGATGATGATGATAGCATTTTTAGAGGTTCACAGTGCAAGAACAAGCTAACAATTTTGTATAATATTTCCTGGAACTATGATGATGATGACGATGATGATGACAACGATGATGATGATGGTGGTGGTGATGATGATGATGATAATGCAACTTGAAAGTGAACATAGTATCCCCTGTCTATCTCCTAGTGGTGTTACTTTCCTATATACTAATGTATACATTGTATATTTTTGACTCAATAATTTTATATTTGTTTTTGTACTGCAATGAGTGTAATTAAGCCTTAGCCACAAAACTCATTAATAAACATATTATTGTTCTAAACATCACTGACCCTTAATATTGAAGCCGTCTCTAACATTTCAGACATAAAGGTTGACACACCCTTCTGCTGACTATCACCAGAACCCACACGAGCCAGAATACAATCAACAATAGATATTTGTGCTGACGTACATGGAACAAAACAGCCAAGTTGTGCCATTAGTACTATAACACCAATCTGTATAAAAATAGTCAAATATCCATTTAATATATCATAGATGACAAATACTTTCAATGCATGCGGAGGCAGCATGGTCAAGTGAATAGAGTGTTGGTCTTGTAATCCAGTGGTCCCAAGTTCAAGTCCTGCTCTGGCCACTAGCTGAGGCTGAATTTGTTCCTGCTAGTCCCTATAGTTCAGATTCAGATTGTTGATCATGCTTATACACTGTCAACTGGTTTGCTTCCTGCCAGTTAAGACTTCTAATTTATTTATGTTTGTATTTATTTAATTAATAAGATAGATATTCATTTCATAATGGCCTAATATGAGAATAGCTTCAGCTGAACTGGTAACCATTGCTAAGAGGTATATAAACCTGTCGAATGTATGTTGATTTACCACCCATATTTGGACCAGTGATGATTAGGAACATTTTCTCATCTATAAAATAGAAAAGAAAAAGAACATTGGTATCAAGTGGTATTCAGTATAAAAGAGGTGTCTAAAATAGGTGTCTGTCTTATAGATGTGACTGTCCGTCATAGAATGGTGTCTGTTTTGGGGAAGTCTTGGTGGAGTGTCTGTCTCAGATAAATGATAGAAAGAATGCATGGTGCTAATCTTGTGAAGTGTCTCAGATTGATGATAGATAGAGGTGTCTCTTGAAGGTGTCTTGTGAATAAATGGTTTCAGTCTTGGAGAGACGTCTGTCTGTCTGGTGACAGAATGGTGTGTGTGTGTCTTATGCTGTTTTCAGACTTGAGTGTTTGACTGAGGTTCAATCTAAGTTAGACACCTTGAAAAAATGCTAAATATTTAGCAGTCAACCAAGGTTTACACTGTTGTCTAAACACAGCCTTAGACAGACTTTCTGACAGTTCAAGAGAGCATCAAAACCAGCATTAATGACTAAGAGCATATACCATGTATAAGGTTAACGTCATTAGCAATGAATGACACGTCCTCCTGCATCTCTAGACATGGATGACGTGATGATTCAAGCTTTGTATCACCTTCACCTAAGCAAACAAATTTAATTGTCAAAGGGAAGCTATAAAGTGTGTTCATCTTTAAATAGATTCAGACTTATATTTTACAATATTTGAGCAAAATCTTGTTATCTGATTGGTTGAATAAGCCATTGAAAATAAGAGTTCAGACAATGGTGCAGATGCTTTGCATTTTGCACACTTGTCTGTTACCCAGTTTGATGAGGATATTTCTCCTTTTATCACAAATAAATGTAAAGAACAAATCGCAAGTGGTTTTCCATTGTCTGTACTCTTATTGACAAGGGATTTGACATCATAAAATGTTCAAAACTCAAGTGGAACCACAAGCACAGGGATTTGTTAAATTTAGAAATGAGGTTCTGGTTAGTTGACAGCAGGTTAGCCTAAAGGCAGTGTTACACTAGACAATTTTTAATGACAACTTTCAGTGCAATGGCGTTGTGTTAAAAATCTTTCTCATGTAACATGACACTTGGAACAATTTTCCTTGCAATTTTCGCTTTGGCAATGTGTTGTGAGTTTTTCAATCCAAGTCAGAAACTCACAATGCAAAATATTGCAAGTTGTTGTAACTGCACAGAAAATCGTTGTTAAAAATCGTCTCATGTAACACCGCCTTAAACCCAAAAATAAGCCTAGAAAAACCTTCAAAATTTAAGGAAAAAACCTTCAAATTTAAGCCTGGATTACAGTGTTATCCCACCTTCAAGCAACCAATCAAAATTAAAGTTTTTCAGAATACACTTACCTTTAGTTGATAAGGTTGGTCGTACATATGGAATGGGTGCATTGGCACAAACATGAGAAAAACTGAAAATAAAATAAGAAATGAAAGAGATGAAAAAAGTGTTACTATAAACCTTAACTCAAATACATTATCTTGTATCCCATTACACCATAACTCCTAGTTGTCTTACCTGACTAGTACATCAAGTTGTGCAACCACATCACTAAGAATCTGCATTGGTTCACTATAGCCACCTATAGAACAATATACAATAGAACCCCGATATAAAATCAGTTATTCAAAAACAAACCAACCAACAAACAAAGAGTTTTAGACAACAGATACTAGGAGTAGAAAAAAGTCTATCTGCATGTAGGATTTGACTATGAAGTTTGACTTTGCAAATTAAAATCTTATTCTATTTCTGAGTTGCAAGTGACAAAAAAATCATGACAATTCATCTTAGATGAACATGAAGACAAAGTTTCTCAATTAAAGCATCTGCTGTTTTTGTCATCCAAATATATAATTATGCTTCTAATAATGATTCTTACATTAGGGAATGATCGAAAGAAATTGCAACCTTTGTTCATGCAGATTGCTTAAGCCCACCGCACACGTTGAGAAACTGAGCAAGTGATGAAACTACCACACGAGGCACTTAGCTCATATGATTTCTCACTGCAGACGTTGCATCTTTGGCTATGGGAGGACAAAAAATATCAAACAAAAAGAGCACACAGCGAGAAAAGTGCCTCATGAGGCAGTGTCCTCATACAGTTTCTCAACGTGTGAAGTGGGCTTAAGGTGGGAGATCAAGGCAGACTTTCATACACAAAATTATGGAGCATAGGGATGATTGCCAAGAATTTTCATTTTGACCTCTTAAAGGTATAAAAGAAAACATACCTGCAACTCTCATCACCTCAGCTGCCAGCTTGCTCTGCACATCATTATACATAGTACGATAACCTTGGAATTCTTCATTTAATTGCTTTAATGATGAGTTAGTAAATCTGATTCCATCTTTTCTGGTTTCAATTGTAATGTAACGCTTATTGTTACGCAGTCCTTTTTCTTCCTAGAGGAGAAAAAGAGTACTGTAAGAAATAGCCCAGATTATTGGGTTACCTGTGGTATGTTGGAAACAGGAAGCCCATCCATCTAGGGGCCAAAACAATTTGGTAAATGTTAGTAATGTTGGTCCAGATCTTTGGGAAACCTGTGCTTTGTCCAAAACAGGAAACCCATCTATCCAGGGTCTGTGTGATTTTGATAATTCCAAAGAAACACATGGGCCTTTGATTGTTTATGATACCTCTGATAATTGGGCTACCTGTGGCCCCAACACAGGAAACCCATCTATCTGGGGTCTACTTGCCTTTCTTGTCACTCTGAAGAAATAACCAATTTGATTGTTTGACTCTAATTTGATGGTCTTTCCTGGATCCAAACCTAGATCTCGACCAGCCTATTAAAGCAATACAAACAAGAGTAAGTGCAGACTTACTTGACTTTAAATGACCTTGCCTCATTGCATTTTTGACTGGAAGGGAGCATCCACTTTCATGGTGTTCACTGTCTAGATGTAACGGCATACAACTGTGTACCTTATTCAGCTCTAGTGGAATTTTTTCCAGGATTTCATCCATCTGTTCTCTGCATTCTGAAGAAAGAATACAGAAAATTATTGTTGGTAACCATGTTTTAGTTCATTTGGTTAAACACTAGTACTGGTCTTGCAGGAGCTGCTCCAAGCTTGAGTCCTGTCCAGAACAGCTCAGAGTGTACAAACTAAGATGGTGTTGTCTTCACAAAAAATAGTAAGCTTAAGTACCATGCATCACATGACTTTATCATCTTTGCTTGTCACTTGCATTTTCCAGACAATAATGACAAGAAAGCCCTGTACTATCCAAAGCCTCAGTTTCAATGCATACTATAGTGCATTGGCCCCGGGGGGTGGGGTGGGGGGACTCCTATATATAAGAGGACGGGGATACTCGTCGGAAATTTTGAAAATGACCCCTAAAAGGTACCTGAGTGGGAGTGGCAACAATTCATTTCTACCCCTAAAAGGTACCAATTCAAAAACAATAATAAAGAATTAAAGTAATGAAACATTAATTTTGTTATCGATGTGCTTTGAAGATTCAATTCAGATCATCGAAATCGTCCCTTTCAGATAGATAGATAGATAGATATAACTTTATTTATACACGGTTAAATTCATCAGGCCTTTACAAATAATCATTAAAATAATCAAATAATCTATACTCTAATCCTAATTATATATATATAAAAATAAATAAAAACCTGCTTTCCATGAATGCCGTGCTTTACTGTTCGTAGAACGTATCCAATAGTCGACGGAATTCATTGAGAGATTCTGCCTGCCTTATATTATTCGGTAGCTTGTTCCGTAATTATTCTGCCCCACTATATGTTAAAGTGCTTTTGAGGTAATTGGTGCGCGGCAGAGGAACATCCAGTTTATTGGTGGAGTCTCGCAGTGAATAGCTGATGGTATCACTCCTGGATACAAATTTAGAACTAAGGTATTCAGGAGTGAGACATGCTTATTTTAGGTAGTTTATTTACCCCAAAACAGTCCCTAAAAGGTACCAGCTATGTCTCTGGTAGTCTACCTAAGTCTGAGACACCCTAAAAGGTACCAGATTTCAGATTTTGACCCCTAAAAGGTACGACGAGCATCCCCGTCCATTTACAATCGGAGTCCCCCCCCCCCCGGGGCATTGGCAATGATTTGACAATAAAACAACAGCTAGTGTAACTAGAATGAGGCTTTACATATCACAGAATTCAATCAGCTGTATCTTGGAAAATGGCTATTTGTACTATAAATAGTAAAGTTGATGATAGAGCAGATTTCGTATGAGTGTGAAAAACTATGGCACGGACACGGCACAGAACCTCGCCTGCTATTTCTTTACAAATTTACAAAGACATCAGCAGGCGAGGTTCATGTGCCATGTCCGTGCTGCACCATAACCGTGCCATAGTTTTTCACACTCATCCGAAATCTGCACTATTGACTAGCTGTACCTTGTAGTCCTTCATCAAAAGAAGCTTTGATCAAATATTCATGGTTCTCTACTTGTTCAAGATCGATTGTTGTCTCTACCAGCTCAATGAATTTTGTGAAGTCTTCAAGAAGATCCTGAAAGTCCAATTACATGATTATACAAAATTAAGTTGGTTATCAGGATCATTATTAGTATAAATGCCCCCCCCAAAAATCATTGTTTTTTCAATATACAAAACTAACCTGAATTGGAGACTTAAACCATTCATTGATGAGTTTCCTGTGGTTGCCATGGTAACGTTCAAGGATTTCAACAAAGGAAGGAATATTCTGTACTGTTTGATAAACTTTCACACAATCCTGATAATTATAACAAAATATTCATCAGCTCTTCAAACAATACTTGTTTCTTGCTCCCAGACAAAATACCCTTGGGAACATTATCTGTTAGGACATATTCTGGATGTTTAGCTTGAAAGCTATGCTCCTCTAACCATCACACAGTTCCAAACTAAGAATCCATATATATACCAGCTAATTATTCAATTTAATTAATATACTTTAATTTTTCCTCATGCCTATTTGTAAAAAAAGTGTCAATGAAAAAACTTGAAACTTGAACTTGAAAGTTAGCAGTAAAGTTTTTTCTTGGTTTTGATTGGTTAGCCAATCAGCATCCAGACTGTAGCCTGGTCGACGGCAAAGAACTACTATTACCAGAGCTAAATTTGCATTACAGCACCATTAACAATCATTGAATACCTGGAGGGTTGCTTTTTGACGTTGAAACTTTTTGGAAAGCCGAGACAAGTCTGGAAACTTTTTCAACTCTTCCTGCAAAGTGTAAACAGGCATGAAAGTAGAATTAATAATCATTAAATATTGTGACGTCAATGACTGGATATGAATAATTGTATGGGACTCACCTGAATGATTTGTCTTATTTCAGTATCTTCCACAAACACCTCTACCACATTCAATCTTTCCTCTATAAAGTATATAAACAAATATAGATTTGAAAAGAAAAGGAAGGAATGGACAAAGGAAAAAGAAAGAAAGAATGAAAGAAAGAAAGAAAGAAAGAAAGAAAGAAAGAAAGAAAGAAAGAAAGAGAGAGAGAGAGAGAGAGAGAGAGAGAGAGAGAGAGAGAGAGAGAGAAAGAAAGAAAGAAGAGGGAATGGAGGCAAGCTGTTGTACAACAGACAGCAAGACAGGCAAATAGGCTGGCAGAAGGCAGATAGAGGGAGGAAGGAAGGAAGAAGGGAGAGAGGAGGGAGGGAAGGGAAGGCGAGGAAGGGAAGAGAAGGTAATTGGAGGGAGGGAAGGAATAAACAAAGGAAGGAAGGAACAAAGGGAAGGAGGGAGGGAGGGAGGGAGGGAGGAAGGAAGGGAGGAAGGAAAGAAGGAAAGAAGGAAGGAAGGAAGGAAGGAAGGGAGGGAGGAAGGAAGGAAGGAAAGGAGGGAGGGAGGAAGGAGGGAGGAAGGAAGGAGGAAGGAAGGAAGGAAGGAAGGAAGGAAGGAAGGAAGATATCTTTATAGGCAATCACCAATTTTATTCTTATCCAGCAGTGGTTGTTTAATCCACTGAGCCAACAATCGCTGCCCTTGAGGAGTCCTACACTTGTTAAGAAGGCCAAGTAGACACATGGTCTTATTTCCACCTACAATCATAAATAATTTAACATGGAGATACATGTGCAGTCAATCAAAATTTATTTTTATAAAGTCTACAAGTATTGTGTAGTAATACACGTGTATGGTGTCAACTTTCTCTTACTAAAAATAACTGTAAGTGCTAAACACATTGCGCAGACATCAATCTGCAAGTTATAAATTACTAGTGCTTTGTCACCTACCATCCAAAGGATTAGGAAAAAGATTTAAAGCTCTGACGGCAGCAGCATCCAGCTTCATAAACTGACTAAGATCAAATGACTCAAGATGGAATTGACCAAAGTTGGTTTCATCTGAAAGGAGCTACAAGACAAAAGGTAGCAAATGTCGTTAGATGTGAAAAACAATGTTCACTTCAAGTATTCTCCTTCAAGAAAACTCTCAAAATAGCCAGTGCTATCTACATATTAGTTACACAATGGTTTCGAGTGGAATACTGTGAAATATACCACAAGTCAATTGCATTTTCTAGCATACATACAAGCCTTTAGATGAGTGTGTACAAAGAAAATACAAGTGACCAGTGGAATGGCCTCAGTATGTCACAAGAAACCACTGTATAACAACATAGAAAATACAGCCAATTATGACAACGTCTCATGGGAAGGGACAGTTGAATACTGACAAATATGCAATGGCTTTCCTGCTTTCTGATTGGCTGTATTTTCTATGGTGTGGGATAAATACATGTACAATGGCAACTACAGTTCTTCTTTACTTAATTACCTCAAGGTACTTGATAAGAGATGCTAGTGATGAAGTGGCATGTGTCATGTCCATTTCAGCTATAAATAAAATTGTATCAATATTATTGTATCAATATCATTCAACGTGTGTTTTGATCTGCATTTGAACCTAAAGCTGTTATGCTATCAGCTATATATTACAGAACTATATTGATTACTGACAATTTGAAACAAGGGTGTTAAAAAATTAAAACAGAAACCACGCAACCATTTCTGCCTCAAAAAACCTACAATGTATGCTGTATTACATGGATATCAAGGAACACAAAACAAGAAATACTACAAATACTATAAAAATCTAGCCAACCTTGTCCTTGAGGTAGCCATGAAAATCTCTCAGTTCAAAACAGACAGCTACACTTACGTAGAGTTGCACTGTTTCCAGAAGCACCAAGTTTTAAAAGTCTGTTAAGATCTTGTACAATGTCTTTATTTGAAAACTCCCCCTTTTTTCTCTCGGTGATAAGAATACTTGAGCGGCGAATAACTTCTTGCATTTTAGATGCATCAGCATTGGTATCACTTTGTACTATCAGGCATTCTTTGGGCCCTAGTTGCACAAACAGAGCCTACAAGAAAAATGGATACAGCACGGAAAATGCATTACTTCTCTTTGTCATGCTAGGATCCATAGCAACAGTTACCATGACAATTACCTTGAAAGCAGTATTGGCTGCTATGACAAACATCCCCTTCACAGAACAACACATGGCAACAATTACCGTGACAACAGTACTTATCATGGTAGAATCACAAGTTGTCATGACAACAGTTCTCAACAAATCCATGACAGCAGTTACTATGACAACAGGATATCAATGATTATCATGTTGATAGCTTATGACAACCTTTACTATAATGTAATCCATAGTAACAGTTACCATGGCAACCATACAATGATGGCAGCATAGCAATGGATGGTTGCCATGGAAACAGTCCCCATTGAGGTACAAATCTGATAGTTGCTATAATGACCATGAAATCATAAATGACAACAGTCTGTACTTCAAGATCCATGGTAACAGTTGCCATGACAATGGACTTATGAGTTTTGTTTGCTTTAAATCTTACCTCTAAATTGGAAAACTGGTCATCGTCTACAAACTGAGACACACCAAGCTTTCTTGAGGCACTGTCTGCATAGGCTGCACCAACAATCTATAGCAATAAAAAAGTAAAAATCGTGATAACATTATAGTTACGAATCATGGTTTTGACTATCTGCAGTCATTGTACTCCAAGCAACATCACAAACCAAGTTTATGCTTTATTCTGATGATGCATTATTGATAAGTTTTTGACAACTTTATCATAAATATGATAGCTTGCAGTCTTTTGCAAATCACATAGAGATGGTGGCAGTATTTGTCTGATCCAGAAGTTAGAAAGTAAATAGCAGAATGCTTACAAAAATTAATACAACTGTCACTAATTAACTGTACATACTACCTACCCTTTGTCCATTGTCGGTACCAAGTTTTATTGCTATGACAACAGCTGAGGCTGACATCTCTGCATTACCAAACAATAGCTCATCAAACTGATGTAAATTCCCAGGTGATGCCTAATGATAAAAATAATCATAGATTGGTAAAAGAACATACTTTTACATTTGTAGCTTGTACTAGATTGATCAGTAGAACAAGCCAATAGTGCACACTTTCCCCCACTCTCTCTTTGTTAGTGTTCCATTTTAAGCATATTTAAACATCAATTAAAGGTCCTTTGGGAAACAGTGCCTGTCAAACAGCTACACAGATAACTAAAGAGTCAAAACAAGTGAGAGGTTACTAGGAATTGAACTCAGTACAATGAGCTGGGTTAAACTAGTTTCAGTAAATAGAAATAGATCAATGACAATTGATTGACGTCTATGTTAAACTACAAACACTGAACATGTTAGGTTTGAAAGGGTGTTGACTTTGAATCTTCTAGGTAAGTTGCTATGGCAACCACTTAAACTTGGTCCACCATAGTAACTCTCAAATCAACTTGAATTTGAGTTTTCCTTTAACATGCCTTTTGAGCAGATTTGGTTTCCACAACATGCATAGCAACCACAATTTTAGTTTCCATAGTAACCAACCTTAGCAACAATTTCCCAAACATTACTACTTTTTCCACCTTTACTTCTGTAGAGTTCTACTCTGTATTGACGCACTAGAAGTAGATCACGTATTAAGGCTTCAAAGTTCATTTTGCTGAGAACTACGGATGGGACTTTCTTGTCTCCTGTAAAGAAAATATAGAAGCCTTAAAAGAAAGAAATAATGTGCACTTGTACTGTGTGTAGATTTAGAGCATGTAGTGGGTTGATCAGAACACGAGACAAGTCTCAAGAGAAGCATAAGGCATAGCCAAGATAATAAATAATCTATATTCCATACAAAACACTAATAATGGTATATAATATTCATTAAAAAACATGTGTGTGGCAATTAAGTATAATTTTTTTTAAATAATTAAAGTTTTACTAAAAATTACAATTTTTAAATAATGATAAAATATCAAAATATTATGCAACTAAATTATGTGTATCGAAATATCTTTCCTTGAAAAATTATATAAAACTAGATCTTTGTTTTGAAGACAACTAAATTAAAAATAAGTAATTTTTAAATAGCACTTGATTCAGGAACAGATCCAGGGGGTTCCTTGGGTGCCCAGGAACCCCCTCTCTTATCCTAAAAATAAAACATTTATTTTTCACTCACTCTACTTACAACCTATTTCAGGGGCGGATCCAGGATTATTTTCAGGAGGGGGTGCACTGTCGTCAAGAGGGGGTGCAACATCAAAATATTGGAACTGCCGAGAGGATATTTTGGAAAAATATTGTGAAAAAAGGACTCAAAGTTGTCTCAGGATGGGGTGCACACCCCCTCCACCCCTCCCCTAAATCCGCCCCTGTATTTATTGTTTTGTACAAAACATGTGAAGTACATACATTAACTTTAACACAATAAGAATTAGAGCTAAGTGCTTATGAGGTTGTGTATCTAACTAACTACTACCTTATAAATAAAGACATATAAATAAATAATAAATAAATGATAACAAAGTTTCTAAAATTCTAAAAATATATAAAAGTGCGCTGTGTTAGTCTGAGCCAGTTGTTAAACAAATTCTTTACAAAAATAAAATACTAAATAATAGTGCAAATTATGTTGCATGGTTTTAGAGTTTGTACTTTAGTAACACTACATAGAGTGGTAGACACCAAATTTATTGTTTATGTTTGTTCTTTGTCAACTAGTACACTTAACTATAAAAAAGTCATTTTTTTCTCATGTTCCTCCTTGTGTTCTCATTTGATTGGAACCTTAGTTAGATGTTACTCTCAAATCACCTAGCACTTAAACATTACAACAGCTTAAAAAGTGTTTGGTGCTAAACAAACAGTTTTATGTATTTTCCTGTCTTTTTTCTGACAATTTCTGTCACAGTATTTTGCAATCTTGCAGGCACCACAAACCTTTAAAGACTCTTCATTTTTATCACAGCTCCAACAATTCCTAAACACATTTTGAGATAACCCCTTCACCTCTGCTCTGTACTTGGTCAATACGTATTCAACCATTAACTTAAAATACTGGCCAAGCTGGAGTTTGTTCGCGGACAGAGCAAGGTATCTATCAGCGTTGACTTCGTTGGACAACGACCATTCAAACTGTGAAACACTGTGGTGATCAACTCCAAGTTGTTTAGTCTTACGATCTCCTAGAAACAGACCTTCTGTATCTCTAACCGATGTTTGATCATATTTACCCAATCGCTTCATTGTTTTAAACGTATCTTGTGGAATATCCTCAACAAAAGTGTTATCAACAATATTTCCTTCTATGATCAACCAGACGTGAGGTACACGTATTCCATCGTTAAGATCTTGGGGACCAGGATGAAAGACTCCATAAACAGTTTCTGCTTTCACGTCTACGGCTTGTAAACAACGATGGACCACGAGGTTCACTACACCACATGCGTTCGATACACGAAGCTCTTGTTGCAATTGAAAACTTGCCTTCAGAATGTCGTTAATTTTTTCTGCATTCTTTACGGATCGTGGTACTCCAAAGGGAAAATCAGAGAAATCCATCTTCAAGAAATTGAACTTCTTAAATAGATTAGAAACTGAAAGTTGTAACACGTTTCGACTTGGTTTCGACTTCGCGCCAAAATACACCATGCACCACGCATGCGTATCTCCCCAGTCTTCCTCAATTCGGCAGTAAACCACAGGAAACCCATGTCAAAACTGGATTTTTTGAGTTCAGAAAAAATACTTCAAAATTACTATTAATCAAGCGAGAAAAAAATATATAAATAAACGTACCACAAACAGCAGAAGATATATTATGTCATTTATTTGTAAATTTAGCAATTTTTCTTATCTTGCTCTTCTTGCATCCATGACATCTCCCATTTTTACTTGAAGATAAATCTAAGGAAATTATCCCATTTTCGAAAATTATTAGCATTAAATTTCAATCCAGACAATTGTGTTTTGAATAAATTTTCTATATTTCAGTAGTAGTGAGCCACCTTAAGTGAACATGTTGAAGCATGCAGACACATACAGCACCTCATGCTTGCAATGCCTTCTGACATGCTCTCTTGTGCATGCATGTTGCAATCTAATCAATACCCTGTCTAGTAATATGATTTGAAACATTGCTAATTGAAATTAAGGTAAAATTAAAATCAAGGCATGCTGGCCAGCAGTCTCTTGCGCACATGTGCAGGAACACCCTAAGCCACAGAGAGCTCTCACATGTGGTCATTCTTGCAGATCATTGCAGATCCATAGTTGATTGAATACTGCATCTTCACTGCTTTTGGCCCCACCCTCCTCTCCCCGGTAAGTTTGGTTTCTCACAGATATCATCAGTGTGATGGGTGTGGCTAGGTGGTCCCACATCTTTCTGTGAGGGGAGGGGTGAGACTAAAGCCTAGTACCAAAACAGTAGTCTATCCCAGACTAATAAGGCAGAAAATGATACTCTACCCCAGACTTGGGAGCTGAAAAACCATACCCTATCCTGCAGCTTGTACTTGAGTAGTATGTGTAGGGGAGTGCCCTTCCCTCAAGCATCTTTCACGGTGGCTCTATGGCACCCACTCCCTGCAACCTCATCATTGCTGATCACTGATGAGTTTAACAATAATAATTGAAGAGGTCCATATATAGACATGGCAAATGATCTGTGATCAAATACTGAATTCTCCTTTAAAAAAAAGATATTTTTTTTTAGGAGAATATGTACTTTGATCTGTTAGCATTTTTTTGCACTGTCTTGAATTGGAAAGAATTCACTTGCCTCCTAAGTGTTTGATGACACTTGTTGTTTTGAAGACTTCTTTAGCAGCAAATAAAGCATCATTGCCATGAACTGTGTAGTAATCCTACAATAGGAAAGACATGTTGGAGTGATCAGCAGTCCTTTTAGGGTTGAAAATATTTCCTTATTTATTGTAGCTATGCCACTGAATCAAGTCATCATCAGCTAACCAGAGATTACAATTGCAGCAACTGTTAATGTCTGTATCTCATCATTATTATCATCATCAGCTAACCAGAGATTACAATTGCAGCAACTGTTAATGTCTGTATCTCATCATTATTATCATCATCATAGAGTGATTTTCATAAACCCGTGAAACAAATTTTAGCTATTAATGTGTAATAATCAAATTCAAACAATAGAAAACAAAAGCTTTAGAGTTTAGTAGTGTTTAATAAGCTAAGTTTTATTTCACAGGTTTATGAAAATCACTCTAATTCCAGCACATAATTGCAGCACTAAAGAGCATTTAATGTCGTGCAAATTAGTTATTGCAAAAGTCAATATAATGTTAAGTGACAGGAATTCTTTCAACAGAAAAGTTTTACAATTTTATAGAATTCACGTGACTGAATTCATGAAATTTACAAACTTACCGATCGATCAAACACTCGAAACGTTGTGTCAAATTTCTGCAACATATGCGGTAAAAAGCAAGTCACTAAAACTCAAAAATTGAATACTAAAACAGGTCTAAATTGTACAAATTTCATGAGCTGTCAAATCCATGTGTTTCAGCTAACCTCTGGAAGTGATCGATAGAACGCCAAAAATCCTTGTTCTGCAGGGCTATCTGCGAAAATATATAAAATCTTCGGTAAAAAGACGATAGTAGAGAAAAGTACAGAAGCATTTTTACCTAAAGATATTTGTTGACAAGGTTGAAGTGCCATTTTTCTCGCAGAAAAGAAGAAACTAGATCAAAACAAAGATGTCTGTGCGACCCGAATGAAATTGGCGCGAAAATAATCAATCGATATTCATTCGGACAACTTTCGGAATTTATGAATAAAAACAATTTGATTTTTTTCATATTTTCTGTGAGTAATCATAGTGATCAAAGATGTGCTTTCTAAAAAAATTCCTTAGGAATAAGAAAGAAATAAGATTTTGTGGAATTTTAGCGGTAACAACTTAAAAAATATTTTTATTCCGTTTGTCCGAGTGAAAAAGGAGCCTAAGCACTAGTTGACATTCCGCTCAAAAAAATTCAAAATGTCTGCCGAAGAGGATACGGAGTTAAGAGATTTAGTGGCACAATCGCTTGAAAGCAAAGGAGTTTTAGGCAAAATACGGGTAATCTTTATAAAATATTACACAAATTTTATTTTTAGCTATGTAACTTTGCGATCAGATTTGCAGAACAACTGCCATTGTGAAGTTTATTTTGAATGAAAAGTGTGTTGTTTTGTTTCGTACTGGAAATTGATTTTCGTTGTCAACTTTTGAAGGCTGAGATTTGATTTTATAACGCATATCAAAGCATTGGATCTGTATTTGAAATGTTAGTGCACTAAAAAATTAAGTTTTATGTACCAATGACAGAAATTGAACATTATTTTTGTTTGTTTATTATCATTAGACAACAATAGCGATCAACGTCAATATAAACTTCTTTTCGATTCGATTTGTACAAAATTTTGTGCTGTTTAACTTTCGAAAAGAATATGTCACGATAGATTTTACTCAATTACATTTTGATGTCTGATGAACTGTTCCTTTTCTGTCGGTTTTCCAGGCACAATTGAGGGCAAGCGTGTTTCTGGTGCTCGACGAGCAAGAAAATGCAGAGGTTTGTGTCCGGGTACTAATCGACTAACAATATTGTGTAAATGTTGCAGATCGCAAAAGTCAATGTAATACCCCACAGTGAGGGGGTGGAACAGCTTAGGAAACCCATTTTTCATTAAAGCAAAAGAGCATAGCATAAACTGGTCAAAAAAGCCTTGTCATATTGGACATCCCCAAAGTGCAGTGATGATATATTAATTTTTGTATTTGTAAAATATTTGAGATATAATGCACAAGCTGATTGAGTGTGTTTATATCAAAGGACAGAGACATAGCTTGCACTAAAACTTTGAAAAATATTTTATAAAAGCAATATAAATCGACAGCTGATGTGTCTGTACTATGATAATGCCTCATGTTCCTAAGCTTGTTTTTCTTGCTCCCTACATCTCCATTGATGTTTATAAGCACAGCACAGACATATCAGAAATATGTGAGTGCACGTTACAGCAGAGTGTATTTGAGGGTTTAACGAAAATATCATTTGACAGTTTAAACGTATTGTTGTTAGGCTGAATGTCAAGTGTTGCTAGGTGGTGGAGTTAACATTTGATCACTAATTACATGCATTCTGAACTTCTCACAAATGTTGACTCTGCCTCCTAACAACACTTGACATTCAGCCTAACAAAAACTGTCAGATTTAAACTGTCAAAAAAAAAGTGCAAAATGTTTTCATTAAACAGCTCAAATGCACTCTGCTGTATATTGCTCAGTTATATAACAATGTAATTTCAGAACAAGATTCCTCTATCAAGTCCAAACCTAAAAAAGTTTCTAAATACAGCAGAAGGTAATTATTTATTTATCATCATCATCATTTGATAATCCTAACAAAGTTATGCCATATTTTTTAATATTTTATGTGATCTTGCATGTTGTCTCTTTCAGGTCGTCTCGTTACAGGCTTAGTGCGAGAATTTTTAGAATTCTTTGATCTGGACTTTACTATTGCTGTCTTTGATCCTGAAAGTAGTTTTGTAAGTATACTTGCTTCAAATCATATTTGTTGCATTACATGTTCTCATCTATTTACTAATTTATTTTCTCAATAAATGACAGGCACCAAATACAATATAGATTGTGTACAATATAATATGTGTTTCTTTAATAGTACCAGAGATTGAATTTTTTTACACGAATGGTATTAAAACAAAATTAGCTACAAGATGCCAGCAGATTTAAATAAACAATTCATTAATAAATGCTTGTGTACAAAGCTGAGTTTTAAGTAACTGGCATTTAATTGAGAAAATGTGGTTATTTTGTTAATTAATAGTCTTGTTTTACAGAATGACAGATATCAAGGTAGGAACAATCTAGCTAATGAACTAAACCTGCACGATGCAGAAAAGTTCTCCAACAAACCATTGCTTCTTGAGGTGGTTCAACGGTTATTACATGGGGGAAATTCAACAACAGCAACAGCAAAACAACCAACAACTACAAATGATACACAGGTATGCAATTATCAACAAGTATTATGGTTTCTAAATCTCTCACTTACTTCTTCTTCCTCTTAGTTTTTGTTGCAGCAGATAAAGATTTACCTCTCCCCCCACAGTGATTCTACCCCTCCCCTCACAGGATAGCACAAACTTCTCATAAAGTCAACTAACAATTTTATCTCCCTGAAAATGAGCAGCCTACAGGAACTTGTAAATTGAAAGTATTCTAGTTGTTATATTAGAGCAGTATTTATATTGAAATTGTGTTTCTCTGTTATTTATAAGCAACAAACAAAAAGTAATTCATGGCAAAATGGTCCAATTAGCCCACGGAGCTCAAGTCCTTCTTCTATTAGTAAGGTACTGGAAGTATGGTTGGGCTTCCTGTACACCACAGGAAGCCCATATGTAGTTAGCTTCATGTAACTATATTTTCTAATCTTCAAAATTAAAGTAACATTTACATATGAAGTTAATATTGCAAAAATATAAATAAGCAAGATAAGTTTCTATCTGATAATGTTGATTGAATATTATGTGCCTTAAAAGGAGCTCTAAACTTACTTTGATTTTAACCCCAAATGTAGTAATCACTTGTACATAAACAAGAGCTAATTGATTTATAAATGCCATTATAATAATAGATCTAAACCATTGTTGTGATTCTTGTTCAAGGATGAAGATGACCACAGTCGATCAGAGTTGATGATCAGCGCTGGTTTTAAAAGTGATGATGATGATGATGAATATATGGTACAGTTGTAACATTCAAGTTTCATTTAAACTTTCATAAAGCACTAAACTCATATCACCTAAAATAATATCATTTTGCAAATATTTAAGTTGTAACAGCATGTGTGTAACATGTTAGTTCTCACACTGGTGGCTTAATTTTGATAAATGATAATCACTGTCATATCCATCCATCCATTCCCTTCATTCATTCATTCATCCATTCATTCATTCATTCATTCATCCATTCATTCATTCATTCATTCATTCATTCATTCATTTATCCATCCATCCATCCATCCATCCATCCATCCATTCATTCATCCATCCATCCATTCATCCATCCATCCATCCATCCATCCATCCATCCATTCATTCATCCATCCATCCATTCATTCATCCATCCATCCATTCATCCATCCATCGATTCATTCATTCATTCATTCATCCATTCATTCAGTTATTCATTCATTTGTTCACTCATTCATTAGTTCATCCAATTCATTCATTCATTCGTCTATCTATCCATCCATCCATATGTTTATTCACTCATTCTTTTCATTTATTCATTTATCTATCTATTCATTTTATTTATTCATTTTATTTGTCCCATTTCATTTTCTTTGGTCAGAATTCTTTACTTTAATACCCAGCATCCTTGGTGCAAATCAAGTTAAATTAATACACTACACTACTGCTACTAAATCAAACAGTGCTTGTTGATGCTAAAATTTAACATTAAGATTAAACAGCAAGTACAAATAATGTACTTTTCAGTAAAATATAAATGAAATATAAATGTGTTCATAATATCATTAACTAAGTAGATAACTTCTATAATATTTGTAACAAAGTATATTTTTTAGACGAAAAGTTAGGTGAATTTTGCTATTTGCTTTAATTTACATTTTCCTTCCTTCCCTCCTTTCCCTCCTTCCCTCCTTCCTTCCCTCCCTCCTTCCTTCTCTCCCTCCCTCCCTTCCTCCCTTCCTTCCTTCCTTCCTTCCTTCCTTCCTTCCTTCCTTCCTTCCTTCCTTCCTTCCTTCCTTCCTTCCTTCCTTCCTTCCTTCGTTGGCTATCTGAGCTGTCCTACCTTACGCTCTTCTCTCAAATTGTCTATGAATTCACTTTTTAATCAGAAACCCAGTAAGATTCCACAAAGAATAAAAGATGACAAGCCAAGATCTACAAGTCACAGTATTGGTAGCGAAAATGGTCTTGATCATTACAGTGACGGCAAACTGAGTGCAAAGGACAAGTCATTATCAGATTCAAGGAAAGAGCAGTCTGGACGAGGGTAAGTTCAGAATGGACAGAAAGAATGCCTTTACTGAACACAATGGCAATAACCTAGAAGCCATGTTGCAAGCTGTCCCAGCAAATAAAATTTTAAAAATGGGGCTTAAAGAGTAGATTTTTATGACTGTTAAAATGGCACAGTCGTGACACAGCACGTTTGCGACAGTAATGTTGAATGTTTTAATAGAAATCATAGCACTTACATTGTTATGGCCTGACAAAGTCTATTTCACACTCATACGAAAAGTGCTCCATAAAAGCACTTGCATAAACCCATCTGATGAACTATATAGCCCCTAATGCTCAAAAGAATTCATTGGAATGCTAAAAGGCCATAAACCTTTAGAAATCAAACAGTATCAAATTCCCATCACCATGACAACTAGTAAACTTGTCCATTTCAATTGTTGCAATCTAGAGCAGATTTTGTATGAGTGTGAAACAGACCGTGCCATGCCATGACCATGTTAGTGCCATGATGTCTATAAAAACATTTGAAATTCCTGTCGTAACCGTGCTGTGCAATTTTCGAAGTCTTACAAAATATGCTCTAAATCGTTGCTTTTACTTTATACAGAAGTCCAGATAGAACTCTTGGCAGTGATGACGATGACGACATTTTTAATGAATTCATGTCCAAACAGAAACCATCTTATCAACCAAGTAAAGCTAAAAAAGAGTGAGTACCTGTACACAACAGCATATTATGACAACATGAATCATTGATCAATGCTTTTATTTCACAGTCAATGTGTGAAAAAAGATAAGCATTTCTAATAATCCAGTTCATGACAAGTTGTGTATTGATTACAATTCTTAAAACCACCTACAAAATTCTCTAAGTCATGTCTTTCTCTTAGAATAACTGGTGAAAAGAAACCACTTGATAAAATAGATTCAGGTAAGGTACAATGTTATCATTTCAATAATAACATTACAATATTACAGCTAATAGTTAAGTGGAATGTGGCTAAAAATTCTTTGGGTTGTTGGTAGGATGTCAGTAGGTTGTTGGTAGGATGTCAGTAGGTAGTTGGTAGGGTGTCAGTAGGTTGCTGGTAAAGTGTCAGGTAGACAGTAGGTAGTTGGTAGGGTGTCAGTAGGTTGCTGGTAAAGTGTCAGTAGACTGTTGGTAAAGTGTCAGTAGGTTGTTAGTAAAGTGTCAGTAGGTTGTTGGTAGGGTGTCAGTAGGTTGTTAGTAGGGTGTCAGTAGGTATGTCAGCATCACCTAATGATTAACATTTTAATTATTCACAGGTCCCAAGTCCCAAGGTGTTCTGTCATCTCTCAAGGGTGCACCATCATTATCAGGGGGCTCAGGTCTAGGTTCACTCAAAGATGCACCCCCCTTGACAGGAACTGCAAAACCAAGTGCTGGGAAAGACTTAACAAAATCACCCGACTGGAATGATTTAGCTGACATTGATAACAGAATAAACAGACTAGGATTTGGTAAGCAAATTGAAATGAAGTTAAAACCAAAAGAAGAGGGATATAAACTAATAATAATGATAGATAATATAATATATATATTAATATATAATAACTCAGATTTAGAGATGTGAATGGCTGTTATCTGACCAAAACGTGTTGACATGGCCAAATACATTTTAACAGGCAGAAGCCCGGGGCAGAAGTAAATAATGTCAATGAAGATGTCTATTGTGTGTATGTTAGTAGGGAGAATTGATACTGGTATTATACTGTTACTTGCAATAAGAAATGTGTTAAAATGCTGTCTTTTTATGTAGATCTCCCGGGGATGAAAAAAGTGCTCATTCACAAGACTATGAGTACGAAGATGATTTCCAGCCCTCAAGGTAGACACAGAACTAGATGTATTAGACACTGGTTGGGTGTAAACTAATGTCTGTGTATGTGAACAGATAGTGTCTTCCATATAAGACTGATGCACAGACAAACACTCAGACACAGTAGAAAATTTTCGTATGACTGTGAAAACGGCATCGCAACAGTCATGGCACAGTTACAGCAGGAATATAGAATGCTTTTACAGACAACAAGGCAGTAACACGGTCATGGCACGGTTACGGCAAGAATTTCAAATGTTTTCATAGACAGCACAGCACTGATACAGTCACAGCATCACGCCATCTGTTTCACACTCATACAAAAACTGCTCTACTTGGACTGACGTACACACAGATCAACAGACTAATAGATAGACAGACAGACATGCATAGATAGACCACCCAGGCGGCAGTTGTATGGACAAATACACAGTCACTTATAGACACCTTTCAAGGTTAGCAGTGGACTAGACAAACATTGGTACAAATCACTGACAAAGAATCTTTTTCTTGCATCTTAGTGAACACAGTCTAACTGAAGAAATTGAGGAACAGCTGAGCAGTTACCATAGCAACAGCAGTAGTAAGGTGAGTAGTTACCATAGCAACAGCAGTAGTAAGATGAGTACTTACCATAGCAACAGTAGTAGTAAAAATGAGGAGTATATTTGAACAAATGAGAGTGAGAGATCAATGTTTTGATGGAACCCCATATCTGATTGTGTCAAAACTTCCATTTGAGTTTAATCAATAATTATTTTATTTTTAGGCTGATGATCTCTTAACAACTGATCGTACAGTGTCCCGTGCTAGCGACAGTGGTTTAGATTATGCTGAAGATATCTTAGATGATTTTTGAAGAGATGTAAAATGTACAAATGAATAAGAATATTTACGAGAGCAAGATTTATTTGACTGTAGAACAGTTTCTACCTTTCTGTGCCCTCTAGTCTTAGTTTTTTTTTCAATAGACAGCGGTATTGACTAAATGTGTATTCCCTGTCAAAAGTATCAATACCGTACCATGAGCAGTTAATGAGCAGAACATTGCTGAGTCTGTATGTTGCTTGTGAGAAAAGACAAGCACTGCTAATGAGAAGTACATTACTGAGTCTGTGGACATTGTTGTGAACTTCAGTAATGAAAAGGCTTAAAGTTGCATCTGCTCTACATTTGTAAAAAGTATTACATATCTAGTATGAGTGTTTATTGTACAAAGGTATGATTAATAATTATGTTTAGACTATTATATGGAGTGAATTATATGTATCTATTGTTATTTAAACAAATAAAAACATTTATTTGTAGTAAATGAATGACAATAATAATAATATTTATTACTTATAATGCGCATTTTCCATATGGATATGATCAAATGCGCGAATGAGTGGTTTATAAAGGATCCATGAGATATCCCATTGGGCTTCCAGTGCAGCCTCTATCTCCACTCTCAAATATTGCTCTTCCCACATCCATGTCATGCTACACCTCTACATTAGAGGTGTGAACTCACGTATCGAAGAATCACGGTGGAAGTGGAACTGCTATAATGATTGCAGAAAAATGTGTTAAGCAGTTGTGAAGGATTGCTGGTTGCATGGTGACCAGCAATAACTAGAACAAAATCCAGGGGCGGATTTAGGGGAGGGCAGAAGGGGCCGCAACCCCTTTTGCTAACATATTAAGAATGTTTGCCTTTAATATGGATTGAATAGAAGGCCAGTTTTATCTCTGCGAAATTTTCCGGCACCCCTTTTCTTTGATTCCTGGATCTGCCCCTGAAATCTCTCTCCCATTCATTAGAGTGTGGTCATTGATATGATCTCCATGATTGTAGCAACCAAATTAAAACCATGTCAAGCCCTGTCAATGACCACCTTAAGGTCTGAGGTTGATGTGGCAAAGGTTGTGACGTGATGCTGGAACAGGATGAGATGAACAGCAAGTGATAACATGACGAGTATGCGCGAGCCGCTGGACGGAAGTGGCCTCAATTACGGTTTTAACCTGGCTTAGGGCTACCTCTCTCATAAATAGAGTCGTATATAGTCTCCCCAAAGTTTTTCGGAGCATTACATTCGAGTGCAGAAGTATGAACAGCTAGAAATTATCCTTTCAAAATTATCCATTTGTCATAGACAATAGAAGTTGAAAACATGCGCAAATGTTATCACTTGCTGCTGATGAGATGGCAATTCAAGATTACATTCGCTGCTTACATGATGAACATGACATTGCAATATTAATGCTTCAGGATGCCATTTCACTTTTTTCAAATTATCTTGACGTTGGTGAGGTCAATGTCATTTTGAACAAAATTTGTCAACGTGCCTCGTCCTCTTTCATATCACAGCGCATTTGCTAATTTAGTCTTTTGTGGAGAGGTGGCCATTGTATGGAGGTTTCAATATAGAGCATATATTTGCCTCAGTATCCAAAAACATTCAATCACTTAATCATTTCCAACATTTTTATTTGCAAATATTAATGTAAGCTTGACATATATTTAAACAAAATTGCCAAAGATACAAAAATGAATACAAAAATAGATATACCCTTCGATGGGTAGATGTCATTCACTTTAGTGTTAATTTTTCAGCAATAAATTGGTTCAATAGCAAACCTAAGTATACACTGAACCGATTGAAATATACTGTCTGTTACTACTTGGACAAGCCAAGAGTTATTTAGATAACTTAGATAGCAAATATTTGAAATAAATGCTGATTACTAATTAAACTATACACTATATTTATATAATAGCTGTTTGCACAAAACTATATTTATATAATTTATATAGCTATTTGCACAAACATTGACCCTTTCATAATCATCGAATGTAGAAGCTGAGGCCGAAATGACTCCTGGATACACTTATAGTAATAATTAATATGGATATTCGTATGTTTTATCTGTGAATTCCCTCATAGTTGTGTTGGAAATGCCAATACTGTTTGAAACGTCCACGTTTACTCGCTTCTTTAAAATCATCTGATAAACAATTAATTTCCCAGCATTCTTTTTGGTGTCAGCTTCTGTGCTTTGAAAGGGTCAATTTTGTGCAATTAGCTATATTCGGTTGGAAAACAGAGAAAAATAGCCAACAAATCTTTAAAGATATCCCTCAAAAGGAGAGGGTTGCAGTTTTGTTTGTACATATTATAATGCACAACTCCCCATATTCTCTAGTGGAGCTAATAATTATTAGCAAGATCAAGGTATTTATAAGTACAAAAATTGATAACCTAACAAGCTGAAAAAGGCGTATTAAATATATTCACATTTCTGTCAACTTTTACTATATGTCAGAAAAAAATTTTTCTTGATTTTTTGAATTTAAGTACAGCATTCAAACCCTTCAAGGGTTAAATTTCAATATTCAAAATTGGAATTGTTTGCATCCAATATTGTGAATTTGATGTTTTATATCCTTGACTACATCAGAATCCTTTCTGGATTTTTTGGGATTCATATTATAGCTTAGCAACTGTATAGTTCCCCATTCCTATAAGCAGAAATATGCCTTCTATGCAAGCTATTCATAAAAACTCCATATTCCAAAGCTGCAGTGGTTGTAAATTAGCGCAGTGAAGGACATACAAGGAACTGCAAGGTGGACACCTGTTGGACCAGCTCTTACTGTCTAACTTAGAGAGGTGTCAATCTTATACAGTGAACTTCCTCTAAGATGGACACCCTTGGGACCAGCTCTTACTGTCTACCTTAGAGAGGAGTCAACCTTATAAGTTAACTCCCTCTAAGGTGAACACCCTTGGGACCAGCTCTTACTGTCTACCTTAAAGGAGTCAACCTTATACAGTGAACTCCCTCTAAGGTGAACACCCTTGGGACCAGCTCTTACTGTCTACCTTAAAGGAGTCAACCTTATACAGTGAACTCCCTCTAAGGTGAACACCCTTGGGACCAGCTCTTACTGTCTACCTTAAAGGAGTCAACCTTATACAGTGAACTCCCTCTAAGGTGAACACCCTTGGGACCAGCTCTTACTGTCTACCTTAGAGAGGAGTCAACCTTATACAGTGAACTCCCTCTAAGGTGAACACCCTTGGGACCAGCTCTCACTGTCTACCTTGGAGAGGAGTCAACCTTATACAGTGAACTCCCTCTAAGGTGAACACCCTTGGGACCAGCTCTTACTGTCTACCTTGGAGAGGAGTCAACCTTATACAGTGAACTCCCTCTAAGGTGAACACCCTTGGGACCAGCTCTTACTGTCTACCTTAGAGAGGAGTCAACCTTATACAGTGAACTCCCTCTAAGGTGAACACCCTTGGGACCAGCTCTTACTGTCTACCTTAGAGAGGTGTCAACCTTATACAGTGAACTCCCTCTAAGGTGAACACCCTTGGGACCAGCTCTTACTGTCTACCTTAGAGAGGAGGCAGCCCTATACAGTGAACTCCCTCTAAGCTAGGTGGACACCCTTGGGACCAGCTCTAGATCTTACTGTTTACCTTAGAGAGGAGTCAACCTTATACAGTGAACTCCCTCTAAGGTGCACACCCTTGGGACCAGTAAATCTGTCTGCCTTGAAGGAGGTGTCTATCTTACAAGAGTGTCTCCATTACAAGGATGTCTGTCTTACGAGCCTGACCGGGGTGTCCATTTAAAGGGGCTCCTTGTGGTAATAAAAGGATTCTGTTTGTTTAGGTATAAAACATCATACACAAGGCTCAATTTCGTATAGTACAATTACCTTGTGCACTTGTTGTTTTTAACTTAATTTAACAATAAATAACTTAGAAAACTTTGCAATTTATAATAAATTGCTGTCACAGAGTATCAAATGTGACTGATAAATATTTTTCTTGGGTGTACTGTTAGGGGCCCCATGGTAGGGGAAAAGTTCCTCTTCTAAAGAGGTTCCCCTCCCCCTCCCCCTAAGTACCCCGTTTGAGCAGTTTTCTTATGACTGTGAATTCAAATGTTTCATGCACTGTTGTGACACAGTTGCAGTATGTGTTTCACACTCGTATTGAAAACTGCTATTTTCAAGTAAACATTTTCTAGCAAAAGAATGAATTTGATCAACAAATAGCTAATGAAAAATATTTCAACTCAAATATAGTGAATACTGAAATATTGGCCTATTAAACAAATCGGAGTGAAATTCACTAAATGATATTAAATATACTATCAATTATTATAATTATAGATATTTAGAACTAAAAAACTATTTGTAAATTACTATTTGTCAATATAACTACAATATGATTTATGGGTTTAGTGTTTTCACTTTCAGAAAATGTATACAGTAGCATATAGCTAATCAGTGACCAAACACTGAAATCTCCTTTGAAAATTAAATATTTTTTGGGAGAATGTATACTTTGATCAGAGAACACTTATTAGCTGTTTTCTCAAATATATATATATATATATTGTTCTGAAAAAAATTTTATGCTTTTTTTTCCTTGTCTTGGCAAGACACACAGAAAGATAGATATCCAAGCATGCATGGATATAAGGAACATTTTAGGACCAGCCTATGTGTACATTTAATTGATCATATTCCAGAATGAAAATACACAAAAATAGCATCAATAAATTGCTGCAGAACAGTAATTGTCTACTGACAGTAAAATAAAGACTCCTTGTTATATTATAATAAAGGTACAACAAGCAATTATTGTTGTTGGAATAAGTGACTTCAAGTAACTATTCCATGTGTTCCTAATGCAGAATAATAGGGCCAATTGCCCTATCGCATAATGACATCACAGTATGTTTACATTGGGAATAGATGCTCAGAAACAGTGGAAATTGGGACCTATTAATATTCCTTTTCGAAGTAGAACTTCAATTTATCGAGTTTTGATATATATCATGTATCAGTGATTGCTCATCTGCATTTTATTTGATATGCAATCACTCTGATCCCCTCTGGCGACCATCATCCTTAGCATCAAAACAATAAAATGTTTTGGTGTGAAATCATTATGCGATAGGGCAATTGCGCAAATATACCTAATGGTTTACCTCACAATCATGTGTGCAATTTCCTTATGATAACTATAATCAGAGCTACCATTATAACTATCACCACTATACAAGCTTACGTCATCATACAAGGGATTGCTATATTCTTCGCCATTGTCGTCGTCTAGGCCCATAGCTGCTAGGATATCATAGTACGGATTCTCAAAGGCCAGTAGGTGGCTAGTTCCATGAGCCATATAAGGTAGGAGTTCAAACTCGGCAGGATCTTTCTTGGCTTTTTTACTCACTTTTGATCCCTTCTTGGTGTATTTGTATCGAAGTTTGAAGGATACAAGAATGCTGACAACTAAAAATGTACCTAGAAATGGAAAAAATTAAATAGAAATGAAAAAGAATGAATAAATTGCATGTGCAATTTCTCAAATTTCTTCCAATGATTTTTTCTTTCTCTTTTATCCTAAATTTTTATTCCTTTTCCCCCTTTCTCATTTCCTTTTGAGTTTTTGTTCATTTTATTTCATTAAATGTCCTTTTTGTTGACATCAGACAGTTGCCAGAGCCAATCAGATTTTACATTTTGAGTGTGTGCTGTCACGTATTGCTATGCTATTAAGGGCGTGCAAGAGGTTTTTCACTATTTTTTCTCACTCTTTCAACAAAATTTGGTCATTTGATTTGCGCTTAGCACTGATTACCATGAAAATATTTTTCTCGGAAATACTTGTAATAATTATGATTAATTGGTAACAGGACTTTGTGTCATCCAATCCTGTGTCTGTAATCATACTTGGAATAAACAGATTGGACTCCTGTTATGCATTCATCCAGTTTTGTTTATCTCTCGTATGATTACAGATCAAATTGGACTCCACTCTGTCCTATTACCATCATTAATTACACACTTACCAACTGAAGCTCCAATAATAAGTGGTAGATGTATATTAAAAGTTGACGTCTTGGGAGGAACATACAGTTTTCCAGTGTAATATTTAGCTGCTATGACATTAGCGATCTCACTATTGGGTATGTATTGTAACACGTCCAGAACGTCAGAGCTATTGATTACAACAGTCCCATCCATAAGCACAGATCCTACACGTGTTCCTTGAGTCATTTTGTTAAGAAATACTGCCTTCATATCAATCATTCTAACAACAAAGTCGTGTTTTAAAGGAGGTGGAGTTGGACTGCTTTCAGTTTGGTTGTTACCGGGTGACATTGGTGCAACCTCAAATGATGACGGAGGTCCAGATTTGTTGTCGTCCTTGATTTGTGAAGCTACTGATGTCTTATTTGATTTATTTTTTAGTTTATCAAAGTATTTATACATCAGTCGCTCAATGCCAATCTTAAAGTCTTGTATGCGATCAGGGTCATCAAATATATCAATGGGGTCCTCGATAACTATGTGAAAGAGTCCACGTTTGTAGTGTAAACAAATGCCGTTGACATGGTAACACATTTGGTCTTTAGGACATAAACATTTCTCTTTGCAGTGAAGGCCATAGGAATTAAGGGGGCAATCATTATAACATTGGTAACCATAGTAACCAGGAGTACATGTGCAGTTGCCGTGTTGTTTGTTACATGGACCAGATACATGTCGAGAGCACTGGGGACAGTGTTGTGTGCATCCTTTTCCATAAAAGCCATCCTTACAAGTCTGAGAATGAGAAACAAAAGAATGGAAGTGAAAACGAAGGTGAAAGTTACTAGTTGAGAAACATTTCTAAGTTTCAAAGTTCAAGAAAATCTCAGACACTTTTATGGTACTATTCTCAGAGTTCAAGAAAATCTTGGACACTTTTATGGTTCCATTCTCAAAGTTAAAGAAAATCTCAGACACTTTTATAGTACTAACATCAAAGTTCAAGAAAATCTCAGACACTTTTATGGTATCATTCTCAAAGTTCAAGAAAATCTCAGACACTTTTATGAAACTATTTTCAAAGTAAAGAAAATCTCAGACACATGACGGACTGATCTCAAAGTTAAACAAAATTTAGTACACATTCGTCTCAAAGGCCCTGGAGAAACCCCATGCAAATTAAACTTTGTATCAATAATATAACCAACATCTTCAGTGTTCACAGAGTGAATGTCTTACCTGGTCACAGCGGCGATGGGTGTAGCCAGGGTTACAATGACATGTGCCATCTTTAGGATCACAAGTCTTGGTATTACTGGGGTTACAGTCACAAATATTGACACAGTTAATGCCAAATCTTCCCTCAAGACATTCGTCAGAACATTGAGTTCCACTGAACCCTGGCTGACAATAGCAATTGCCTGGAAAAGAGTTATTAAAAGTCAAGAAATTATATTACATTGCATTGTCACTTGGAAAGTGTTTGTGTCATAAAGTGTGAAAAATTTGCTTGGAAAAATTCTGAGCCCATATTTGGTTTCAACCCGTGACTTTCTGAGTATTGGTCAAATGCTCTAATGACTGAAGAACTCGGGCTCATGTAGCAAGTACTAGGTTTTAAGTTTAATCAAAAAATAGAAAATAGATGGGACAGAAGACAAGGAACATAAGATGGAGAGCACAGAGCAAAGATGCAAGTTGGTCAAAGGAACAGAAGACATCAAAGTAGCCTACAGAAATAACGGGCAGATGCAAAGAAAGAGAAATGAAATGAAAAATGAAAGAAAAGGAAGCAAGAGTATACAAGAGTTGAAAGAGATGAAATGAAAAATGATGCAAGTGAAAGAAAATAAAGAAGCTTGCAGGAAACAATGGAAGGATGGGAAGAGAGAGAAATGAAAAAGGAAGAAAAGGAAGAAAGGAAAAAGAAATATTAAGAAAAGAAGTACAGAGAATGTAGGTATGGATAGATGAATGAAAAGAAGTAAAAAAGAGAGAGGGAGCATTTGAGTCGGGAAGAATGGAAAAAAGATGAAATAACAAAACAAAACAAAACAAAACAAAAAACCCAGACAAAATAAATATTTTTGACAAAGAAGAAGAAAACTCCTACCTGTGATGGGGTTACAAGTTGCTCCATTTTCACACAGACACTTGTTCTTGCACCCTGGACCAAACATATCCCCACTACACTTCTCATCACAGCGTTTTCCCTTGTACCCAGACGGACACACACACACCCCTGTCACATGATCACAGTGCGCACTATTCTTGCACTGACATTTACCATGGCAACCAGAACCAAAATTTCCTTCAGGACAGCGATTCTCACAGAAAACTCCGGTATATCCATCGGCACATGTACATACGCCATTTATCCTGTCACACTTGCGAGTATGGCCTGGTATACATTGGCAGGTATTGTTGCAATTAGTGCCATATTGACCTGGTGGACAAGTCATTTTGCAGTGTCGCCCATGGTAGCCAGGTGGACATAAACAAGAGCCGTCAATGAAGTTACAAATTCCATCATTATGACACAAGCACTTTTGACTACAGTTTTTGCCATAGTAATTCGGTGAACACTGGTCAAGACATCTGTATTAATTGGTACAAGAAAGGGAAAATAGTTAATCAAGAAAGAGAACTGAAGTACAGTCATATCTAACCCTCTGTTTAAGCCACCATCCAAAATTTAAGGCTGTATTTTAACTGCAGATAATTTACTCTCATCAATTCTCCATGAAAGAGCCAAGCACTTTTTTTACCAAGGTAAGACATTTTTGGTCCTCAGATTACTTCAAGTATTACGCTGACTTTCTCAACTATGATGCTAACATGATACATAATGCATACATGATACATGTAGCCATGGCATATTGATGTAACAACTTTATGCATTCAACAATTAAACTAGTTGATTCTAACTCACATTGACTATCAATGCAATTACCTGAGTCCATGATATCCTGGTTTACAATTACAAGTCCCAGTAACATGATGGCATGGTCGTGATTCCTCAGTGACATTTAAAGCACAATGACAAGAGCTTAAACACTGCATGCCATATTGACCTGGACGGCAATGGTCTCTACATGTAGCCCCACCCCACCCAGGGGTACAGGTACATGTCCCATTAACATGATTACAAAAGCCACCATTTGTACATTGACATGTTTGTGAGCAGTTGTTGCCATAGTAACCTAATGGGCAGGGTTGTGTGCAGCGTAGACCTTGCCAGCCTGGAGGACAGTGACAGGTACCAGTCGATAGGTCACATGACTTGCACAGACATCTATGAAGACAGGGAAACATGACATTACAAATGAAGGGCCTGTGATGAAAAAAGCCTAAGTGACGTGCGCATTTCAAGCAATTATTGTCATGCTCTTAGGCGTTATGTGGGTAAATAAACTATTATTATTATTGTTATTACATTATTATTATTATTATTATTAAGTGACTTTTCTGATAAAGGTTACTCAAATATGGTTTTAAAAGGACCTATAGCCTTCTTTCTAAGCCAAATATCAATGTGTGGACATTTTTGAGAAAATCACTTAGGTCATATTTATCGGCAGCCCTTCAGTAATTATTGTAGTTTCTTGTTAATTATACTTTTTATCGATTTTTGGACTGTTCTCAAGGTCACCTCACACTTGGTTAAACTTCCCTCCATTTTCTAGCTTGAACTACAATCTTGCTCTAAAAAACCTGAACCACTTCTCCTCACGTCCCGTCCTCCAATGTTGGTCCTTCCATATCAGAGACATTTCACAGCGCGCTGCACAATTCTGCCATAGCTAGCAACAACTGAACGTTCTTGCCTCCCCCTGATTCAGTTATTTATGAGCGGGAAATTTTTAAATAGTTCTAAATACCCCAAAACAGAGTGCTGATAGAGAGGGGGTAAAGAGTATACCATTGGCTTCCTGGGTGACCAGCTTCATGATAGGCTCAATTAATACAGAAATTTCAAATGTTTTCATAGCTTAGGGGATGGAATGCTCCCATAATTTACTATACGGGGATGATCCGCTGAACGGGGTATGGTTTTTATTTGTTTCCCGTCATAAACAGGGTATGCATTTTCCAATTTCTTGAGTTTCATGTCATATTCAGGGTATTTACTTTTTCATCAATCGTTGTTACCTCGCTAGCTGACCTTTCTACTTGAGCTGATATATTAGACAGGATATGTAGTAGCTGGGGTTCTTATTGGCTGTCGCCACAATCTCATTAGGGATATAGAATTACATTCTTTGTCATTAAAAGGGTATGAGAATTTGGGTTTTTCTGTCATAAACAGGGTAACCATTTTAGGATCCCAGTGGAACACCCCCGCCCAAAACCAGGCGGAGTACACCCCTGGATTTCATAAACAACACGACACTAACATGGTCACTTCATGGTGTGGTCTGTTTCACCATCATACTTGTAAATACCACTCTAATCATCCACTTACTTTGCTGTACAATTGACACCATAAAATCCAGGATTACACCTTGTATCACACTTCGCTCCCATCCAACCACTTTTACAAAAACATTGTCCAGTTATATGGTCACAGCTAGTGCCAGTAGAACACTGGCATTTAGACAGACACCCACTACCATACCACCCAGTAGGGCATGGTCTGGAACAGTCATTGCCATGGTAACCTTTATTACAGGAGCATGAACCATTAATTGGATTACAGGAACCATTAATGCACTGACATTTTTGTAAGCAATGGTAACCATAGTGACCAGGAGGACAAGCTGTAAATATAATGGAAAAAATAATGAATTAAAAATAAATATAAATAATATATTTAGGTTGTAAGTGAATGATGTTTAGAGAAATGATAGTGAGCACAAGTTGAAAGGGTTTTGAGCTGCAGGTGGTCCCAGGTTCCAATCTTCCCTGGGTCTCAGGTATTTTCCTAGAAAGTCTATTTTCACTTGATGAACTGAACTCACACATCTAATACTTGCCACAGATTGGTATACCACCTATACAAGTTCACCTGGTTCATTCAGTATTATACAAAAACAATAGCTAGTGAGTAAACTAGCATTAGTCATTACCTATGTCAACTCATGATAATACAAGGGCAAGCAAAAGGAAATCTCTACCACCAAATAGACTTATTGAGTGGAAAATTATTTCTATAATGAGTGGACAGTGGAATTTGCTGGGACTAGTTCACCCCCCCCCCCCCCACCCCCCCCCCCCCCCCCCCCCCCCCCCCCCCCCCCCCCCCCCCCCCCCCCCCCCCCCCCCCCCCCCCCCCCCCCCCCCCCCCCCCCCCCCCCCCCCCTTCACAGCGAGACTAACCCTTATATCTACTATTCTACTACCTTGAAATCAGTCGGACCGTATGGCTATCAGCAACATTGTTTAGAAAGTGTGAATCATAATGCACCAAAACACACTTAATGTCACATGTATTGTGCCAACAAATAATAGCAGTGATTGTAGGTTGATTACATAATGGAGGTTCATTAAATAAAGTTTATCATCATCATCATCATCATCATCATACCTTGATCACATTTACTTCCAGTCCAACCAGGATAGCAGTCACATGTCCCATTGTCTGGTCTACAAACACCATGGACACATGCACACCTATATTGACATCCCTGTCCATAGAACCCAGATGGACATGACTCCAGACAGGCACTGCCACTGTAACCAACATTACAGGTACATTGCGACTTTGAAGGATCACAGTTGCCATGGTAACACTTGGGGCATGGCAGACCACAGCTATTACAAGCCTGATCGCACAATGCACCTGTCCAACGTGCATCACAAATGCAATTTCCAGTAACAGGATGACATGACCCATGAACGCAGCCACATGTATTGTTGCAATTTATCCCCCATGAACCTTGTCTGCATGGGATGTCACATTTTTGTCCTTGCCATCCTGCTAAGCATGTGCAAGAGCCTGTGCTAGTATCACATGTACTTGACGTCACAGCATTGCAATTGCATGGCAGAGAGCAGTTGTTTCCATAGTAACCAGCAGGACATGGTTGATCACAGTTTGCTCCAGAGAATCCAGGAAGGCACTTGCACTTTCCAGTAACCTGGAATTTCATGTATTTATAGTAAGATAATTTTCCAGGTGAAGTAATATTTCTGCGAGAACAATGTAGATTATGGGGTACACCAAGCTACTTTAAGATTGTCCATCCCTATTCACCCCAAGATGTGAAACATCTTTCTATACATTTTTAAAAGATATTAAATTTTTTTGAAATGATGTCTTGCAATATCTTTGATTAGCTTCAGTAATAAAAACATCAATAAAACTATGAAGTTTTCATGGTTCAAAAGACTTGCAATGTCACTAATGTATGTATTGTGGATCAACTTTATTCTTGGTTCTTTTTCTATTCTCCTTTGTTTTCTACCCATTATCATACATTACAATACACAAAAACAAAGAAAAACAAAAATTGAAGAACAAAATTGAATCACAACATATGTAAGCACTCCTTTATAAAGTGTTGCAGATTTTCTTTCATCTATGACGGGCAACAACAAAAACCACTGTCACATTATATTACTACTTACAGGATCACAAATCCCATTGTTCCTACACGAACAGGAGTTAGTGCAGCCTGTACCCCACTGGTTTTTACCACAAGGAATTCTACAGTCTGAACCAGTCCATCCACCATCACACATACACCCAGACTTAGAATCACAAGAACATTGTCCAGTAGAGGTGTTACACATTGCACCATTAGAACAAGAGCATCTCTGGGTACAGCTGAGACCCCATGATCCTTGCTGACAGGGTGTGTCACATAGCTTGCCGTACCATCCACTGGTACATGTACATTTGCCTAAAAGAGATTATAGAGTTGATTTAGTTAGGATGAAATCTGTTAATGTGGAGATTGATGTCAAGTTGACTCCTTTCTTGGACAGGCATCTCTCATCTTTCTAAAATGTCTATATTTCTAATTCAGATACCCTCTGAGAAAAAATCTCTAGGGTAAAGGTGCCTCCTTAACACAACTCTCTAAACTGCATTGCATCTCTCTGGGAAGACACATTTCTAAGGTGAATGCCTGGCATTTTCAAGAGGATACCTTCGTCATGCAGCCATCTCCAGCTCCTACTGTCTACCATTTAAGCATATTAATATTGAAGGAGTTTAAATACCTGTAATCCGCTCACAATCTGCCTCATTCTTGCACAAGCAACGTTGTCGACACCCAACCCCATAGAAGCCATATGGACATGGCTGGTCACACAGCACTCCTGTCAAACCTGGCTCAGTACAATTACAAGTGCCATCTTTTTTGGAACACTGGCTGTCCTTTGCACAACGGCAAGTCTGAGTACAATTCCAGCCATACTTCCCAGATGGACAAGTCTTCTCACAATATCTAAATCAAGGAAAAAATGATGCATTATTTCAATAATATGTCATGTTTGACATACTCCAGTTCGGTGTGCATTGCACAGATTTATTTGTAATGAGGTTCTGTATGGCTAATTTTATGCATACTAATGAACTTGAGTTTGGTAATTTGTTCTCCCAGTATTCCTGTTTAACTCCCTCAGTAAAATGAACTAGTGAGCTGAGAGTTGTCTGCACAAAGAATTAGAAAATAGTGGTAATGTTTGTGAGAGAGTACAGTGTACCCCAACAAGTGTGCAGCCACTAGAAGAATTGGACACTTAAATAAAGAGATATTATTATTATTACCTTCCAAAATATCCATCATCGCAGATGCATTCCCCTGTCTTCCTGTCGCATTCCAAAGCTGACTTACTACAAGAGCAGTTTTCATGACAAAACATTCCCCAAGTATTCCAAGGACATTGCTGATCACAATATCTTCCAGTCCAACCAATTGTACAATTACAAGCTCCAGTAACGGGGTCACATGCTGCGCCGTTCTGACACTGACACTTCTGAGCACAGTTATACCCAAAGTAACCGTCAGTGCACTTGTCGTCACAGTATTTCCCTTTAAATCCCTGGTAACAGTTACATTGACCAGTTGCCTCATCACAACTACTTTGCACACTACATAGACATTTCTGAGAACAGTTGTAACCATAGTAACCTTGTTGACATGACTTCTGACAGGAGTTGCCATAGAAACCAGGAGGACATTGACAAGTAAAAGAGTCATTTTTGGTGATTTGCGAACATGTGCCATTGTTATTGCATGGGTTAGGTGTGCAACCATAGTGTTGACAACTAGCACCATGGTAACCATCAAAACATGTGCAGTACTCAGTGGACGAACTATTATTTGACGTAGGGAATACTTTATTCAACAAGTCACCAACTAAAAGATAAATCATACATGTATTTTAGTACCAAGTCTGAAGGGCAACCTTATGTAAACTTTTGTTAACGGGAATTGAAGGGTTCCAGGTGAAAATGGCCTAAGTGACTATTTAATGATATTTTTTCAATGGTATAAAATGGTATTAATAATTACTTTTCCTATGCTGGAGAATTTAATCTCAGGACTGTATGTTTCCCAGAAATGATGGCTAGTTGAGATTTTATTGTATTATTAGTGATGTACAAATGATGTTAAAATGATGACAGCATGATCATTCCAAGTAATGATTTGGACAATTTTTCAAGATGTTTTTAAAATGGTTTAAACTGGACTAAAAATGGGATCAGTGGGCTTCTTCTCTAAGCCTAATTAACAATTAGACCTCGAGGCCGAATGGACTACGAGTCAATAGCCCATGACACCGTAGGCCGAATGGGCTATTCAAACTCGTAGTCCATGAGGCCGAGAGGTCTAATTGTTTTAGTATTCACCAACATATTGGGCCAAAGGTGAATGAAACTAAACAAAACAAAGAGAGAAAAATGTTTTATTGATATTATTACTCGTGCTTCCTCTCAACTCGGGCTATCACCAATAGCCCGAGGTTAGGGAGCCAATCAGATTGTAATAATTGGATTTGTAATAGCCCTTATGTTGGTGAATACTAACTATGAATATCCCTGGTGTTTTTTAGCGACAAAGTTCAAGAAAACGATCTGAGGATTTGAGTGTTAAACCAGAACGAAAATTTGGAATAAAACTCACATGAAATTCTAGTTTTTGGTGCTTTTTGCCATTATTGTTTGTCATTGAAAAAATCTCCTCTTAATTATATATATAAAACCTACAGCTTTTTCTGATCCCTCTGTTAGTGTCTGCTTTCCGGCATTCAGCATTAGATCCACAATCTCTGTTCCCCACACAAGACTTGCTATTAGGCAACTCAGGACCAGAACTTGCACACGCTGAGCTTGAGAGATACACCCCGTAGAGCTCCACCCTCATACAAAGCCAATTTTCCCACTGATAAGGGAACAGACGCACGGCGCGTACTGGTACTGCATAGGGCAGCTCTACCTGTACAATACTTGATGAATCTATAGAATCAAATATATTTTTACAACACTTGATACTATCATCTTGTAATCTGATTGGTTAATTAGAGTGTGTCAATAAGAAAACAGACACATTGCTGACCCATTTTGGCATTCACGCCGGGGGCAGATCCAGGATTTTCTTCAGGGAGGGGTGCATCCAGGATATTTTTTAACAATATATAATACAGAAGAAAAGGGTCCAAAGTCATCTCAGGAAGGGGTGCGCACCCCCTGTGCCCCTCCCCTAAATCTGCCCCTGCACACTCATTCTGTTGCCCCATTTAGTAAGGACTTTTTAACTTTAATTTCAAATAATTGTTTAAAAAAAAACAAATTGAAGATGGTTTTGAGTTGTCTGTCCTCTTATTCTTGACACCATAAAAAAATGTTCAAAACTTTGCAGTGAAATCAGTCGCTGCACTTGTGACTTTACGATGTCAAGAGTGCATCGATAACAGGAGAGACAACTCAAAACCATCTTCAATTTGTTGAATTTATTGTGGATGAGTAACAAAGGATACTTATATTTACTGTCACACTTTAGTGGTCATTTGTGAATGAACACAATGTTTCGACAGCTACTACTATTCTTCATCAGTCAATAGTGTATACTGGATGTTTATTTATCTTCACACATCAGTAGTTCAGGTGTGCAGTGCTCACAGATCAGCCCCACCCACCTGAGCCACTGACATGATGGCAACTATCCAGGCTACACTAATAAATTGCCTGTCAGTAATACTAAGGAGTGCACGTTAAAAAGAAGAGATTTCAAGTATAATTGGTAGTAAATACCCACTAGGCAGATAATAACACTAATCATTTTGGAACTATCAGCTATTAGTTAATTAATAACCTACCTGAATTTGCAGTAAACATCATTACATCTGTTCTGTTTCTATACCAAGTAAAATAATCAAAATCTCCATCATCAATGGATACTTTCAATTTATAGCTGTAAATAAATGGAATTAATGATCAATGACTTAAATTGCAACATTAGGTAAGGAGGTAGCATGAACAGCTACCATCTATACCCCCTCCCTCAATCAGTGCTCCTACCTAGATCAGAGAGAAGTTGAAACAAAAAATGCATTGCCATCACAAACCAACTTAGTTCCATGCAACACCTTTAGGTTGGCAAGGGTCAGGCCCAATAAGCCACTTCACGCTTTCATCTGCCATTTTGAATTGGGGCAAATGTGGCAAAATCTGTACAAATCTGGATCACTTTGACTTCTCATAACTCGGGCCAATATTGATGGATTTTTAAAAACTTACATTTTTTGAAAAGATATATTCTTTGTTATTTATGCCTGTTAACATGAAAAATATTGGAAGGCTACAAGTCGAGAAATAAGGAATTTTCGATTAATTCAAAACAAAACATTTAGCGCAAAAATATTAAGATCATTTGTGAAAAGAAGATTGACTTGTAAAAGGTAGTTAAAATACCTACATGCCTCTCATTTTCATTCCGACATATGATATGCATGTCTGCTAATAATTCATACTTAAATTTTGAAAATCCATCAATATTAGGCCGAGTTATGAGAAGTCAAAGTGATCCTGATTTGTATAGAATTTTACGTGTTTTCCCCAATTGAAGATGGTGGACAAAAGCATGAATTGGCTTATTGTTCGTCCGTCAACCCTCACCACTATGATCATGTATGAGTCTCAGCTTGGGTGCTGGAACATGTGAGTTATGTTCAAAGCTGGTCTCTCTCTTGCCACAAGGGTTTTTCCCCAGGTTTTCCCCCAGTTTTCCTCTCTCCATGAAAACCAACACTATTTTTGATCTTGAGCTGTGCTCTGTGATCTTGCATGGGTTTATAGCAGCAGCCTAGGGCACCATTACAGACTTTCAACCCACCAAATTGAGCTGCATCCTCTCAATTAAGGAGTGTTTAGGTTACAAAGACAATGATTACACCCCAAATTTATTTATTTAAATCGTCCTATGGGCCTATTTTCTAGCCTCCTCCGCGGGCAACTCATGGGCTTTCTTTACCCTTGGGTTTCCTCTCGTTTTTCTTTCCCCCTGGCCCCCTCCCCCCTCATCCTTTTTGGCTCGCCCCCAGTCTCTCGTCTTTGCAACAGGAAGCCCAAGAGATAAAAGGAGTTGCCTGCGGAGGAGGCTATCTATTTTCTATGTAATGGCAATATATTTTACCTTTTGGTCCAGTAGTTATTCGATTTCTGTGCAAGATCTTTAGCACCTTGTACAGCAATACGCGATAAGAGAGCTATTCCTGGGAGTTTTATCTGTAAATAAGTGTGACCAGGATTGTGGTCTGTTGAACACCATGCCTCTAAAACCATAAATGATACAACAAGACATTTATGTGAAGAATCTGGCAAATTTAATTAGCTTATAACAGCACAATCCTAGTTTTTAGACTGTAACCAATAAAGCTATTCTTACCATCACGAAATATACACCAAACATAAAGACAGATCCCCCTCTACTGTTTTCGTGATCCCTGAATCAAATCTTCACATGAGTGTGAAATAAAGTTTTGACTTAAAAACGCCAAATATTTTTTGCTTGAATGAATTTTGCAAGGGGTATGAAGGACCCTTTAAAAGACAAGAGCGGGTAATTAAAAAGTGCTCTATCAGCTTCCTGAGACCAGTTTCTAGCTGAAAGAACTACCAACATTGACTTAGAGTGCTTTAATTTCCTTTACCTAATATAAATAGACTAAGACTCCAACCTTTCAGGAGTCAAACCACTAGACTATGTGCATGCAAGCATGGCCAAGAAGCTGAATTTGAACTAGGACTAAAATAATCGTGCAGCTAGTGGCCAGAGTGGGGGAACCCACTTGAACTCAAAACCACTAGATTACAAGACAGAAGCTCTGACCACAGGACCATATAAGCCTCCCATGGCTATCATGCCTTCTATTATGAATCTCCTTATATAGAGCATAAACACCTATACCTATATAATATCCAACCTTCCCCACGCCCAATTCCAACCTCTTATCCCAAAATAATAATTCTAATAATACTTGATGAAATGTGGGTAAAATCTCTAGGCTATAGCAGAAATGTAATCGGGGAGGGGGGATATTCTGCTTGGATCCTAAAATGGCAACCCTGTTTATGACAGAAAAACTCAAAATACCATACCCTGTTCATGACAAAGTATAATAAAAGATGTCTAGTCAAAACTAATAATTACCTGGATCGTTGAGTCTTCCATGTCGTGGTTCGGGTCTTGATCCTTTAGGTGGTCTTGCAGTAAGATAAGAGTCAGGTATATGGCGGCTTTGCATACCCAAGTCAACCCAGTTAGATAGCTTAGTAGGTGATAATGCAATCTTGTGAAAACGAAAGTTAAGTGATACTTGTCGAAAGGTGACAGTATGAACTCCAGGCCATAGAAGAAATGACTGTTAAAGGGAGAATAGATAGTTAAGTGATACTTGATGAAATGTGGGTAAAATCTCTAGGTGATCGAATGATAAATAAGGCTTCTAGACTGATCATTATCATTGTGGCTAGCTAACGACTAAGGTTGAAGAGAAAGTTGCTACCTTGAAAATGACAAGAAGCTCAAAAAATTGCAAAAAGGATACCCTGTTCATGACAAAAACCTTAGCCTGGGTTAATAAGTAACTAAGTTAAACAAGAATGATTACCTTAGGTCGATAGTTCAGCCAGAGATGGTGTGATATCTTATACGCTGTATTCAGTACGTGCCAATCGCCTTCATCTATTCTAAATGCTATTTTATTATTGGTCTCATTGGTACTGAAGACACTCATCCATAAACTATAATATGCCTTGAAGGCAACCTTTACAGAGTATTTTGCCACTAGGTCGTATTTGGATCCAACAGTATTGACAAATGTTCTACTTTTCCTGCCTTTGTAAAAAACTTGCTCTTCGCCATAGGCAGGACCTGAAACATCATTTGAAGATTTTGAGATGTTTCAGATGGTTAGTGGTTACTAGGTATCATAACGATTGCTAAGCTGTTAATTAACAGTTACTAAGGTATCATTAGTTGTTTCTGAGGTATTAGTAAATGGTGGCAAAGGTATCATTAGCGGTTGCTAAGACACTGGCAAGTGGTTACTAAGGTATCTTAGTTGTTGCCAAGGTGTTGGTAAGTGGTTACTAGGGTATCATTAGTGGTCGCTATGGTGCTATGTGGTTGCTAAGGTATCATAAGTGGTTGTTTTGGTGTTATTAAGTGGTTGCTAAGATATCAATTGTGTTTACTAGGTGTTGGCAAGTGGTTACTAGGATAGAAATTAAAAGGAGGTTACTAAGGTATCATTAGTGATATTACTAATATGGTCTTTAGGGATTTCAGGCTTTTCAAAACTGATGAATTTTGGAATAAAATTGCAATACAGCCCTGGGACTCCCTCAAGGGACTCTCTGATCCTGAAGAGATGTGGTCCAAATGGAAATTATTGTTTTTAACTGTCTGTAACAAGCATGCTCCTATTCTTCTATTCATATTTCAGTGACATAAGGGATCATAAGTGGTTGATATGGTGTTGATAAGTGGTTACTAAAGTACCACTTGTCATTGCTAAGGTGTTGACAAGTGGTCACCAAAGTATCATTAGTTGTTGCTAAGGTGTTGGTAAGTGGTCACCAAAGTATCATTACCGGTAGTTGTTGCTAAGGTGTTGGCAAGTGGTCACCAAAGTATCATTAGTTGTTGCTAAGGTGTTGACAAGTGGTCACCAAAGTATCATTAGTTGTTGCTAAGGTGTTGACAAGTGGTCACCAAAGTATCATTAGTTGTTGCTAAGGTGTCAGCAAGTGGTGTTACTTATGTATCATTAGTAGTTGCAATGGTGTTGGTAAGTGGTTGCAAAGGTATCATAAACAGTTACATGGGCATTGATAAATGGTTACTAAATTAAATATCATTATTTGTTGTTAAGATATTAATAAGTGGTTCCGTATACTGGGGTATCAATTAATTGTTGCTAAGGCACTGATAAGCAAAAAGTGTTAGTTACATAGGATACAATTAATTTACCTTTTAAATGTCGTAAAGCATCTGACACTGTACTTGATATGTCACAACCAGCATATCCTGCATTTTGAGCACTACACATCGATGCATCTGTAATATTATATGATGCCTCGCACCAAAGCTTTACATCATCAATAGCAACATTGACATACAAGCACCTTCCACCCTTACAAACACTACATTCTGCACATCTCAAGCAGTGATCTTCACAGTATTTTGGTCGTTTAGGTAAATGGTGTAGAAATCGTATTCCATAGATTTTGGAAAAATGCTCCAGGTTAATGTAAGCTGCTCTCCAGTAGTAGGGACCTTGTGAACCCTTCATACTCCAACCTATTATAAAGCGATTAAAATTCATTATTTATGAGATCATTTTATCACTGTTTTCATTTATAAACTTGCATTATGATTACCATCTTTATTGCCATCAACATCACTATCATCATTATCATCATCATCATCACTATCACATTGAATCATCTCTTAGAGCAGATTTCGTATGAGTGTGAAATGGACCGTGCCATGCCGTAACCATGTTGGTGCTGTGTTGTCTATAAGAACATTCGAAATTCCAGCTGTAACCGTTCCGTGACTGTGGGGTGCCATTTTCACAGCCATACGAAATCTATTCTACCAGTACAACCACAATACCACTGTTATCACCACTACCATCAATGTTTAAAAGAACAGATTTATCGTGATCGAGTGACAAACTACCAGTACAGATATGCAGTGCTCTCACTTCTACTAGTATGGTAATGAAGAGCTGGCCAATCCAGAGCTCAATCACAAGCCCTCAACCAATCCGAAACACAGAAATTTTGTACATGTGCCACACCATATTTTACTATATGTAGTCTGTGCCACATATGTTATCTGGAAAAACAACGACACCGATCATGTTCTAACTTCTTTCTTATTTTGAAAAGATGCTGGATTGGTTTAAATGAATGCTGCTTTCTATTGGGTATGTCCATAGCAACAGTCACTCTCACCATGTTGGCATGAAAAAACATCCAATAAGAAATGTTCATCCAATAAGAAATGTCCTTATAATTAGAATGATCCTCACAATTTAGCCAATCACAAGCATCTTTTTAAAACTAGAAAGACCAATAAGGGTCTAGAACACGATTAATGTCACTGTTACACTGATGGACTAATTAATGAGAGTTTTCCAGATGTGACACAGGCTACTCATGTGAACAACTACTCTGCAACTATCATCATCACCATGACAACCAATATCACCATGCATAATCATTTTATGTCATGTTTACTGTTAAAACATAATAACACTGAGGAGTTTGTCTAAAAAATGATGACAATGATGTTTATGATGATGGTAACATTCTCATCACTTGAAATGTAGACTAGCTGACAGGGTGGAAAAACGTTTATTTAAGCCTCTCATTATAAGGACACCATAGGTTGTTTAAGCTCAATATTTTGCATTCAAGTCATTTTAGACACAAAGAACAAAATATCAAATAATATCAAAATTTGGTACATGGATCGTCTCTGAGATATAATTGCCCTGTGCTTTGGGAAAGGTAACATTTTGATCAACAGAAAAATCATTGTTTTGAAAAATATCCCTGCAAAGTTTTACTGTAACTTCACAAGGTATTGTAAAAAGCCAGTAAAAGTGTAGCAGTAACTGTTTTTTATGCTTCATTATCAGTTTATGAAAAAACTATGAAAACAGCTGTTAAGCCATTTTTCCACTCTGTCCAGACTAACTAACAAACTATAAATCAACCTAGCCTCCTCCGCAGGCATCTCTAATATTCTCTAAATCTCTCTGCGATTCTGGTGGGATTCCTGTGGAATTTTCTCACCGTTCTAAAACCTAACTAGCGCCTAGTACCTCTCTACCAGCAACACAGGAAACCTAAGATACGTAAAAATTCAAATTCTTAGATTATGAAGACGCCTGCGGAGGAGGCTAAAATCAACCCACCAGTTTTTCTCCAATCACCCCAGCCACTACCAGTGCTAACTTCCACAGACAGTTCTCCAATTTCCTCTCCATACATATTCCAGAAGAATGTAAGATGGCATCTTCTTGCACCAGGAATATAAGGACTTGTTAAGGCACCTAACAGAGAGAAATGTATTGGGTTGGTTATTTAATCAATGTGAAAAACATAATCAAGGTCTATTTATAGAAAAACAATAGCTTAAGCCTTGTAACGTGGCAATATTTCTTGCAAGTTGCAATGCAATTCTGAATAAAGAAGAGCATTGCAAGTTGCTGGAGAGATGTCAGAATGATGCTCATAACTCTCTTCACAATTCACAATGCAAGACAACACTTTCTTTGTCATTGATAAAACCACATGTCAGATATCACTGCAGTCTGATTGGCTACGTATGCTCATTGCAACAATGTACATTACACATTATAAGATAAAATAATGTTACATGCTGGAACTTGTTAAGCAATGTTGCAAAAATTAGAAGCTCATGCAACTTTCTGAAACTTGCAATGTTGCATTGCAAGTGGGGGTTGTTACCTGTGCAATTTCTTCTGCAGCTTGCAGTGCAACAGCATTGAATTGCAGGCTGCAAGCACATTGCTTTGTTTAACAGGGACTTAACATAATTTAAATGTATGACCCCACCAGCTATGCTGAATATTTTATCGTGCTTAAATAAAGTTATCATCATCATCATCATCATCATCATCAACAGTACCTAATGGTTTTAACAAATACAATATAGAGTACATACGTACAACCTACCATGTCCGTTTGGCACAACTATTTTAGAATATGAATACACATAATAACCCAGGTTGAGCATCTTGTCAAGATCTTGGAAGATCCTCTAAGATCTTGGAAGATCTTGCCAAGACCTTGTCAAGATCTTGACAAACAGGTATCTTGCCAAGATCTTATCAAGATCTTGCCAAGATCATAGCAAGATCTTGTCAAAAGTGGATCGCCAAGTTTATGAAGCAATCTTACCAAGATTATCTGCCAAGACCTTGCCAAGATCTTGGAAGATCTTGCCATGATCTGGGCAAGATCTTGGCACATAATCTTGGTAAGATCTTGTCATAATCTTGCCAAGGACTTGCCATGATCTTGGCAAGATCTTAGCAATACTCTGCCAAGATCTTAGCAAGATCTTAGAAGATTGTCTTGGCAAGATCTTATCAAGATCTTGCAAAGATCTTGGCAAGGTCTTGGCAGATTATCTTGGTAAGATTTCTTCATAAACTTGACAAGATCTTGTTATAATCTTGCCATGACCTTGGCAAGATCTTGGCATGTAATCTTGGTAAGATCTTGTAATAATCTTGCCAAGATCATAACAAGATCTTAGATTATCTTGGCAAGATCTTATCAAGATCTTGCAAAGATCTTGGCAAGGTCTTGGCAGATAATCTTGGTAAGATTGCTTCATAAACTTGACAAGATCTTGTTATAATCTTAGCAAGACCTTACCAAGATTATCAGCTGACAAGATCAAAGATCTTGAGAAGATTTCAAATATCTTGACATATATAATCTTGAAGGAGACCTTGGACCGTTTTTTGCAGAATCTTCAAGGACAGTTGACAAGATTTTACAGGATAAAAAGAAGGGTTTCACTCAAAAATAACCTTTACGGCAATGTGATAGTTTTTTTTTTTTTTGCAAACAAATAGATTTAATAAGTGATAACTGGTGACGTGCTTGCTACAGTCTGTACATCTATAAAAGCTTTGATCCAGCGATATTTTGTGCAGAAATACATCCTGTTTGCTATAAAAAAATGCATAGCGATTGAGAGTCTTGAAAACTTTGGTGCCATTGACAATTTTTGACTGAGAAATATCAGATATTTCAACTTTTGTTCTGACCCACGTTTCAAGTTCGTATTTGACAAACATGGCGGCTCTCAAGTGAAGGTGCAGGCTGACTGACCAGCGGATATTCACAAATATCCAATGAAAACAAAGTATTCAATCACGTGATAGCATTCAAATGGTTTTGGCGGATTCGGTGCTGAAATCAACAACGTTCTATCTACGGAAAAGTCGCCAATGCTTAATGGCTTTTATTGCCGTTAAATGGAGCAGAAAAACGTAGTAATTACTGTAAATGTTAGGTATTGTTTAGGAGAAAAGCAAGGCCTTGGAGAAGTAGAAGTCTGAACGGTTTCTGGGGCATTCAACGACCTATTTTTACTTCATATGTTACGGTCAAGAATCGAGTCACAATTTTGAAAATTCAGCCGGTAAGTTCTTGCTTTTTATATTAAACAATGAAAGCTTGAAGTATTTATAAATTTCATTTCTATAAACAGAGTAGCTTCTACTGTTCATAACTATAATCAAGTCACAAAATTTGTATAATACAAGCTGGCTTGAAGACGTGAGCTGGCGGTTTCGACCCCGTCCTCTTTTAAACTGATAATGAAACACCACAATCCTTCTCGCTCAAACCTTGAAACATTAAAGTAATTATGATTTATTTTTATAGATGTTATGGACAAGATGTATTAGAAAAGCAAGAGATAATTTATGACAACAGACTGTGTTTAAACTCAAGCAGACTCTACCAGCATTTGAATTATATGATTTCCACGTGTGTTCAAGGATTGTACTTGATCACTAGCCAACAGATAAGTGATACAACATAACTTACTTGAATTTTTCTTCTGAATTAATTAATTAAAACCATTTGTAGAAATTTATTTGGTAACATGTTATTAAACATTTCAGAGAGAGGAGAGAAAGAAAGAGAGAGATCATTACTAGTAATTTCATAGTCCCATAGCAAAGCTTTTTTTCTCACTTGGAGATTAGGCAAATATATAGTGAGAACCAAAGTTTCAATTATCTGTATTGATGAGTACTGATAAGCAAGATAATCTTATAGAAAAGTGAATGTTTTACAAGACTTATAAAGTCCAAACAAATCATAATTATTACAAAGTTGCAGTAACTTAATTTTAAAGTAATCTTTCATTGGAAATATATTGTATAAAAGGCTTGAGAGTCATAATAAAGAAATGAATTGTTTATTGCTTGAGTGGCTTACTTATTGCTCAATGCAGTCCGTGCAAATTTAAGATATATATTTTCAATTCCCATAAAACAAATAGTGAGCATTTTAAAAAGGGAACATGCAAGTAATGATTGAAGTTTTCTGATATTTTATTTCCATTTAAGGTCAATCAACATTTATTTATAATTGACTCTTCTCGCCTTACTGCCACTGTAAGAAATATCTTCAAAAATAAAAATGAATTGGGCTTCACTAACAGAGAAAATATTATTCAAAAGTTCCTAAAAAATATTTAGCTTTAAAAAAATTCATACATGTATCTTTATTAGTTAGTCCAATGTTCAAATTTTGCAAGTTCTCTATTTTTGACAAGCCAAAATGAATTCCTTGATTGAATATATTTTTGACATTTTGACATATTCTCTAGCATAAGAAGAGTCAATTATGCATACATGTAATATGGATGTACAAGAATGTTACTGTAACATGAGCTTTAATTTATATTAATTAAATGATTAATAATGTATATACTTTTTAAATAGATTTAGAGTATCAATTGAAAATAAAGGAATAAATTGCTTAATACACTATGAGTGGCTTTAATGTTGTGACAGTATGTACCTGCATCCATGAAAATATTGCAAGATCTTGCCATTATATCTTACAAGGTCTTGCCATGGCCTTACAAGATCTTATTGTAATCTTGCCATGATCTTGCAAAGATCTTGGCAAGGTCTTGCCATGATTGTACAAGGTCCTGCCATGATCTTACAAGATCTTGTTGTGATCTTGCCATGATCTTACAAGGTCTTGCCATGGTCTTACAAGATCTTATACCAATCTTGGCATGATCTTACAAGGTCTTGGCATGATCTTACAAGGTCTTGGCATGATCTTACAAGATCTTGCATAAGAGTCATTAATTTTGCCAAGATTACATGATAAGATCTTTCAAGATCATTAAGGATCATCCAAGATCATGGAACAAATCTCGCAAGATCTTGGTAAGATCTTGGCAAGATCATGGCAAGATCTTTCCAAGATCATGGCAAGATCTTTCCAAGATCATGGCAAGATCTTGCCATGATCTTGCCATGATCTTGCCATGATCTTGAAAAGATCTTGCCATGATCTTGCCATGATCTTACCAAGATTGTCAACCTGGGAAGATCCTTTAGGATGGCCCCACAAGGGACCAGTATTAGCTGTCAATGTTGTGGTATTTGTTCTTTTCCAATTCATTTGTAAAGTCGTCAAAGGAGTTGTTGCCCATCCACAGAAATCAGTCTCAAAGTCACATGACCCACTTGGGATGATTTTCTTTGATTTAACCAAACAACCTGAGAAAATAAAGATCACATTATTTTAAAAACATCTTTATTTTAATGAAGGTATAAACATTATAGTTTACATAATGGCCCTCAATTAAGAATCCCAACTGGCAAGGAGGCGAACCAGTTGGTTATATTACAAGCATGGTTGAGAAACTGAATTTGAACTTGGGGTTGCCCACGTCGGAACAAATTCAGCCTCAGCTAGTGGCCAGAGCAGGGACTTGAACTTGGGACCACCAGATTGCAAGACCAATGCTCTGACCACTCGACCATGCTACCTCCTATGACTCTCAATAGAATGATCAAGCTTCATATATATAGAAAATGGTAAATGGTAAGAGAGTCATGTGACCTGTAGTGTGCATGAGCAACTAAAAATAGCTCAAAATGTGAATCATCTCATCACATCATGTGATACACAGCTCAGTCACCTTAAACTGTACAGCTGACACTTCTAGAGGAGAGGGTGAGGAGAAGAGAGGGTGAGGAGAAGAGAGGGTGAGGAGAAGAGAGGGAAAAAACACATGCAATGAAACTCCCATGTTTCACTTTATTTTCTTCCCTTCCCGCTCTCCCTTCCCCTGGTGAGATCCGCCCAGGCTACAGCCTCCTGGTAATGCTTTCCTGATGTTCGGCACTCTAATGAGGTTGTAAAGGTGATACATTGCTTTAATCCAAAACTAGACGACTCTTAGTCGTTCACTCGTGCCCATGCATGCAGTCACCCATAGAGCGGATGTTGTGATGGTGTCCCATGGTGACAACATCCCCAAGGTTGAAATTTTGAGTTTTAACCAAAATGAAATTGAAAGCGAGCCAAATATCGGCTAAAAAGGCATTTTTTAAAATTTAGATATACGAGCTGCCTTTGACAGCATTTGTCTTACGGTTCTCTATACAACTATTATGTCTGATATTTATTAAGTAATTTTATAGCTGCTAGGGTAACAGCGATTCACGTTGACGAATGACTGTATTGCATGACGTTGCAGTCACGAAAGCACACCGTCCTGTTTGGATGACCTGTTTGACCTCGGCCTATTTTCTTTGATATCTCAAATAAAGAGCCAGACAAGCTGTCGCTTGAAGCTGCTTGAGCCAAAATATATTGGAAACGAGACCTGCATTCTTCTACTAAAATCGACTCTTTATTGTCATGAATAAATACAGATAATTGCTCAGCCCTTTCAAATACATCACAGTTATTTTCTAAAGAATTTAGCAAGATTTTGTTGACATACGAAATGTTGCACAAGGAGAACCATGCACAAGACAGCGATCAACAGGCTTGCTACTGACAGTTGAATAAACGACAAACTGTTTAAGAAACCACTCAAAATTGCAAAACAAAAATGTACAACAAATAAAAAACTTATCCTGGATGCCAGAAATGTAAGTCCAAGCTTCTTGATTCTCGAAACCCTTTAAATGTTATCTTGGAAGATTCCATTATGGCGTCCATGTTTGGGATTTTTTCTCTGTCTCTCATCGTGAGAGTAGTTGTCAATGAAGTACCTGCTTACTAAAAAGTTAGTATTTCGTTGTTCCTCCAAGTCCTCTGAGTTACATTTTAGTACATTTGAGTTCATTTGAGTTTCATTAGAGTTCGTTTGAGTATCTTTTGAATTCTTTTGGCTTTTGAGTTCGCGGAACGACCCGTTCCGAAACTGACGCTCGACATCTTTTAGTATGGTTCTACCGCGAACAGCGTGTGCACTTGTATGTATTTTGAGCGTCCCAGCGGGAAAGAAATTCACCATAATCGTGTTCCAAAGGCGGAATCCAAAGCACAACAACAAAGCATCGAACCTTTGAGCAAGCAAGTCGCTAGTGTGCGTGGCCACGTGGTGGCCTCGTTTTCATGGCACATTCTCGACTACGACGATAGATTGATAGAAGAAAACCCAAACCTAGACTCGTGCCGGCCTAAAGGCCTGGGCACGAGTAATGACTCAACATGCATGCAATATGGCATAGCCAGGACTTTTTCCGAGGTACTCACAGCCACTAAAGGTATCTTAATCAGAAACAATGATCCCAATTTCACAGTGTTTGTTAGTATTTTCCCAGCTTTTGAGGCATGCTTGTGTACACGTATGTGCATGGTAACTATATGCCACTGCATTGCATCCAAAGGCAATTCATGGTTCTGCTGCTCCTTCACTACTGTTGCTATGTCCCACAAGCTATCAGTTTTATTAAATATTAAATTACTAATCGAAAAAGTCCACTGTCACAAAATGGGCTTTTACTATATTTAAAATGGTTATACCCTGTTTATGACAAAGAATATAATTTTATTCATCCTTAAAAATAAACAACAGTATAATGAGCAGGTTGCAAAAGATGATAAAAACCACATGCTGCTGCATATCCTATCAAAACGATCCTTGAGCTGATATTAGATCTCCCATGACGAGCTAGTGATAGATGATGCTGTGGCTGTCATTAAGGTTGATGGAAAACAGATACCCTCATATGACAAGAAACTCAAAAAATTGGGAATTGGATACCCTATTCATGACAAAAAACTAAAAAAACCATACCCTGTTCAGCAGATCATTCCTTTATAGCCATATATGGGAGCATCCCCCCCCTCCCCCTGGGGCCAAGGTATAGAAATTCAGGACAATAATGTTTAAGTGATATTTAAAAAACCGTAGGCCGAGTGTTTATATCCACGATAAAACACGATCAGCGAGTTTTTTAAATGACTTCTAAAACCCATCATTTGAAAGTATTATAGCAATGAATTTATGAAAAAATTCCATTTATAACTGAAGAAATAAGCTTATCATTTTTTTCGTACATATAGGCATGCGTAGAATAATCAAATTTTCATCCCACACGTAAAAAAAATTCTGAACATCAGAATAGAGCAGCATGACTCTCATTAAAAGTTTTGTCGGTACTGTATGAGATCAATGATCCGACAACTATACTGAGACCTTGTACTGACATAACACTCATGCATAAACATGAGTGTTTTATCAGAGTTAGTTAAAACACTCATGTATTATTAATGAGTGTTTTAACTGATTTTGATAAAACACTCATGTTTATGCATAAGTGTTTATATCTGGTATAAAGGTCTCAACACGTGACCAAATGGCTGAACGTCTTCAATTGGTCTATTTGCTTATGAATTATTAATCAGTTTTAGAATTGTACTTATTAAGTGCTTATTTTTCAAGCACAGGAAAACAGCATACTTGAGTTCTAAACAATGCAGAAAAGCAATATATGCTAGTTTAATATCTGAACATCTTCCCTTCATTGTCTCCATCACACTTAGATTTAGAATATCTAATCTAAACACTAATAAACTTAAATGGAAAATGAATGAAGGGGGTTTGTTAAGATTTTAAACTGAAGGACATCTGTGCAAGACGTCAGATGTTTATTATCAGGAGTTGGTTTGAGTGTCTGACAAGACAGCTGGGCAAAACAAAAACAGCAAAGTCATGTTCACAGCCATTCAATTTGCCCTGTGCCAGGCCCTTAATGAACCCACTAAGAGTATCAATTGAGTTGTTGCAGTTTTGTGTTTTTGCTAAATTTTTTACTAATTACCATAATGACGTTTGTGTGTGTGTGTGTGGTTTTAGATTTCTTTAAAATGATAGTTGCAACAATAAAAAACAATAATAATAATAAAAGAAATTTTAGAATAACTTACTTTAACAATAGTACAAAACACATATTATAAAGTAAAGGTTTAAGACAACCTCTGTTAAAGCTTTCTGATCAATTCACGTATCAAGAGTATACATTTGTAGAGTTAAGAACTTGCAAAAAAAAAGTATATTCTTTTTAAACTGTAACCATTGTTTTCTCTAAAATTTTGTCCTTCATGGAGAAATACGTTTGCACTATTTCTGCATTCATTTCTGCATTGATGTCTTTGTATCCACTCATCATAATTATTAGAAATATTCACTTTATAACCCCAAAATCCACTTACAAACCAAAAATCTTATCAAGAAAGACAGGTCACTTAAATTAGCATTCTTTTTGAATCCATGCAAAGCTAAGATATAACTAAATTCATGTTTATATAGTAAAACAACACAGTTCTTAAGATTTTAAGTAAAAATAGTCTGGGCTAAATATACAAAATTTACTAGTCAAATCTTAGCTTTGATATTTAAATTTAATGTGAATGTCTTTACAGCAAAAGTTTAACACTATGAAACCCTTAAAATTCATAAGAGTGATAAAAATTACTTATAAGTAATGTATAAAGAACGAGAGAGCGTGTTATATCGGTGGATAAAGATCCGAGCCGAAGGCGAGGATCTTTAGACCCGATATAACACGCTCTCGAGTTCTTTATATTACTTATCAAACGTCTAGTTGTCAATTATCATATTGGACCAGAATTTTCCAAGTTTGACTGCTTTTGGCTTAGAAAATCCAAGTTAAAGTTTATGCAAATAAACAAAAATCTTTATCCGATATAAAGATCTACGTTACGGTAGTGATTTCCATTGTGTTTTCTAATGAATTATTAATGAGTTTGATAAAGTAAAAGAATGTTTCAACATTTCTTAACGTCATTAAGAAATGAGTATGAATACAAATGTGAAATATGAATGTCAGTGATGAATAATACAGCCATCACTTTTATCATGTCAAATCTAGATGTACTTACTAGATGTTTTTCTACTAAGCCAGATGGCAGCTACTTTGACATTAAAAATAATGTAAATTAACTGGGAGAAATATCTGTTTACCATATTGTTTGGGAAAATAGGAACATATATGCTCGAGGCCCTTATCCTCATTCATTTGTTCATTCACTCTTGCGTTCTTTTCTTTCTCATTTTATCTTTCTCTCTCTACCTCATTTTCTTTTTCTTTCTTTCATTCACCCATTCATTTTTCTTTCCTTCATTTTTCTTTTCATTTCCTATTTCTTGCATTCATTTCCTTTATTCATTTACTCTTCCATCTATCTATCCATCAATTTGTCCTTGATTTCCTTCTTTCTTTTTCTTTCTTTCTTTTTCCTTCCTTTTCCTTTTTTTTCCCCTTTTGTTCTTTCTTTCTTTCTTTCTTTCTCTCTTTCATTCTTTCACTCATTCTTTCTATTTCTCCTTTCTTTCTTTTTTCTATTTATTCATTCTATTTTTTGTCTTCCAGACGATAATATTTTTCAGTATTGCAAACAATTATATTTTCTATTAAGAGACTTTATTAAACTGTGCAAAGCAAGCAAAAGCAAAGTTCTTCAGTCTCTTATCAAACTTGTGATCAAAAATAAAAACTACTAATCTTTGTTGGAATAAGGACTTAAGATGTTATTGTAATTAGAAATAACAATCTTGTCACTTTTTGGTCATTTTGAATATTTTCTATCTTTGTTCAAGGTAAAAGGACTATAGTAAAAGAACATTACTAATATTTTAAATCATTACACCATAACAGTAAATACAAGATAAGAATCACCTAGTGTTAGGAATCAATAACTATCAATTTCCTTTTCAAAACTGAAAAGATAATTTCCAAAGACATCCCACTGAGAATAACATCTCAATAATTATTACGGTATATCAAGCGAAACTGGGTGATTCTTTCAAAACATGAGTGCATGCAGCCAATATCAGTTTGACGTAGCTAACACTCACTTAGCATGACTCTTACAATATCCCAATCTTGACTTGATAATTATTCAATGTTTTTGTAAGAGAACTATCCAATTAAATCCAGTGTTGCATGCTGTTTTTATGTGTTATGCAGGTGGCAAGAGCAAATAGATTTTTTAATTCTCTTCCGAAATTATAATAGAAAAATTATATCATTCATGACTTTGAACACAAATTTACTCAAAAACGAAGTCCAATATAGCACTTTAATATAGTCAGCATAAACTTATGAAAAAAGAAACCATAGAAGAATAAATTTAATTAGTGGATACACTCAGAAAATATTACAATAACAAGTTAGTGTTATATCCAACTGGTAATATAATCATGGAAAGTTATCAATAAGTAAAAGTGTTTTTAGCTTTGGGGTAAATGAATCAGAGTTAATAATGGAGATAAATATTGGATGTCTCCCATTAAGTGTTTCTGTGCATCACATATTCGTCTGCATTTTTATTTTAGAAGCATTGATATCCGGTAATGCACTCACAATAGAATAAACAGTGAGAAGCTGATATCTAATTAAAGAATATTTTAGAAAACTAAAGAAAAATACTTTTTGCAAAAAAAATTGAAATACTAGAAGTTCCAAATTGAGGATGCTAATGAATTAAAATTGTATGTAGGAATTGTTGTTAGATGTTAATTTTTGAGGAAAAAGCTTCATTAATCAGCAAATATATTATCAGAAAAAACTCTGACTGGTAACTAAGTAAGTTACTAATGGATACTGCTAGGCTTTATGAACAATTTGGAATTATGAAGACTGTTGATATTAGAATGATTTAGAATTCTCTTTAGGTTAATAGTACAGATGGCTAAGAATTAATTAGGTTAGTTTGTCTGGTAGGTTGACAAAAACATACTGTCAATTACCTAAAAAAAAATACAAAAAAGGCAGAAGAGAACAAAGGAATACAAAAATATTTTGTTATACAAATAGTACTGGTTTGATTTCTTTCATTTATATGAATCACAAAAATAAAAATACTTGATAATGTCGCACAAAACACTCTGAATGCCTCTGGAAAGAGAATTACATTAAGCATATGGCAATGGGAGTCAGAGGCATAGAGAACCAATATTAAACTTATCTTGGGAAATTAAAGGTTGTAAAAGCATGAAATAATCTCGGTGATCACTAAATGTCTTTACAAAACCTTTGCTTTGTGTGGTTAATGCAATGCGGCTTAGGCACTAATGTATGTAGTGACTCAAATAAGCCAGTACTGTTTAACTTTTGCCTAGGTAAAGTTCAGATGCTGCATTTCAGTTCACATAATATTCAGAGCCATATTCTTAGCACCTAGCTCCAGCTACTCTTCCTCAAACTAGCAAGTTCCCAATTGATCAAATTCAGATGCCAAACTTTCCACATAATTATTAATAATTGCTACAATTAGTTATTGCACAAACACAGAAGGATGGGCTGTCCAAACCAGACCTTAACGAGAGCTATTTGTGAGATTAAGTTTTGATAACATGCACCCTTACCTGTACTATAACGATTCTGTGTTCCTTTATTACATATACTTGAACAGTTTGTCCATGACGACATTACCCAGGTATAGGAATCGTGTTCTGTTTTTACACAAGTATTGTTTACAAAGCATGCTTCAGTCGGTTGTTTACACTTGCTGATAAACACTTGTATTCTCACTTCAACATCAACATCCTCGTTATTCTGCAAAAAGCGGTTATCTCCCCATCCTTCTTTTACCAGTACCGCATATCCTTTCTTTGTGCCATCATTCTTTGTTGGTGCCCAAAGACGGATATTATTATTGTCATACGCAAAAGTGACACCACCATAGGCACCACTGCTATCATCTGATTGTACAGAGCCTTGTGCTTCAAATATAAAGTGATTATTCATGCCTTTTAAAGGTCTAGTTTGAACAATTACTAATTCAGGTACTGTGTTTAAATTGTGTTCTATTGTCTTAAAGGAATGTACACCTCTTTGGGCTTGGAAATTAAACCAACCAGTCTGAAAAGACGGCAGGGGCAACATATTTACCCATACTTTAACTTGAACACGACATCTTGTAACTCGCTGACTATACATGCCATCGCCCCACCCCTTGTCAATCAAAATGCACCCTGTTGTTTTTAAGTCCTCATCTGGGGCCCATAAACGTATCTTTCTTTCATTGTAAGCAAAAATTACTCCTCCATAACTGCTATTTTTGAAAGAGTTCTGTGAAGACCCAGTAGCAGGGAACCAAAATCCTCCATTTGGATTTTCACTGCTACTTACAGGGTTTTCCGGTGAAATTTGAACTGAAACTCTATCAGGAATTTGTCCTAATTGATGATCTACTTCTCCATAACTGCCTCGATTGGTATCATTTCCTATCACGGAATCTATTTGAAAGTTCGGTTCAGGACCCGATTTCCACATCTCCACAACGACCACAGCCTTTCCAATCGTTTGTACATTCCGTTCATTCCCCCAGCCATCTTTAACAAAGATAATGTGTCCATTCGATTGCGTAGGGGCCCAAATTCTGATATACTCAGAGTTATAAGCGTAAATTATTCCTCCATACGAAGTGTACCGTGAGTCAACTTGATTTGTCCCAACTCCGTTGAAGGCAAATCCTTTATTCGATCCTGACTTTGGCTTTGCATACACACGGACATAAAACGGCTCGATCCCTAAACCATGACGAATTTCTTTGAAAGATTTGGTTCCTTTCTGAGAACGTAGGACAAAACTTGTATTAAAGTCCGGTTTGGGAAAGGCAGCAAGCCTGTTCTCGTAAAGATTGTAGGGAGGATTTTCAGAATTTCTTGAGAGGACAACCGCTATTTGAAATAAAAACAGGAAAAAAAGGCTATACATAAAGACGAAGTGGCCAGAACTTTGAATCCAAGTAAGTTTTGGAGGTCATCTAGATGGCGTGTAGAGACTCTGTTACCAAGTTCATAGTCGTTCCAATACTGTTTTAAGCACGTTACATACACGCGGTATAAATGTACCACTTGCCTTTTTGGCACGAGATGTTTTTATTTGCTGCTCAGCCACCTCGCTTGTCACGAAACGGAAAATTATCGGGAGCACTTCGAAGGGATTTCGTGACATCGGAAAACACCGAACTCTTTCGGGTTACGTCGAAGTTCTACGAAAACTATCGATAAAATTTCGACTACTATACGAACTATAATCGATAGAACGTATTCGAAGGAAAATTTTGAAACTAGATCAAGATATTTTTACTTTTTAGATTTTCACGCTGTTTTATTATTTTAAAAGTTGAAACTAGTCCTGTTTTGAAACATAGATTAACTTCTCTTTTGCTCAAGAGAAAATTGTTGTTCAAAACGTAGCAATTAGATCAGATATGGCATAAAATATTATAGTTTCCAAGCATGAGTGGCGGCCTTGCTCCCAGCAAATCTACTGTTTATGTTGGCAATCTACCGTATTCATTAACAAACAGTGACCTACATAAGGTAATGCATAATGCAGTATATACAAACTATAAGGATTTTGCAAACTGATCTATTTTTTCGATTGTTTTAGGTCTTCAGTAGATATGGTAAAGTTGTGAAGTAAGTCTATTCAAAAGCAGAAGTTTTTCTCCTTTTTGTAATCAGTGTTGTCAAGAATTTGTTTCGATCTTTGGCGTAGCAAAGTCTGGACTTTTAATTTATGAGTTCTCAAGCGACCTCTTTTTAACACTGATAATAACCATCACTTTGATATCACGATAAGCGAGAAAAACCTTTAGATCTCCATAACATTAAACTCTGTATAAAGCCAACTTGGGAATTGTATGAGAACACATGAAATCACAGAATCCCAACTATACCGTGACTTTTCCACAGATCTGCGAAGAAATTCAATTTCCCATGGAAATTACATTAGCCATATATCATTAGTAAGGTTGTCATTATCAGTTGAATCTCGTGAGAAACCCTCCAGGGCCAAGTTTTATTATGTCAAATTCGTAATAGAGCTACCATCTGGTATTAATAGGTTGTTGATTCTAACTGCACTTTAGTGGAAAAGTCTCTGTGATGTACTGTCCTATGCAGTTCTCTGCCAAGTCTCAATGTTTTGATGGGTCAACATGTTCTATTATCAAATCAAAACACCGAGATTTTGGTTCATTATCTAATTGTGTGTAGAGTCCATTTAGTCTCGGTGTTGAATAGTTGATGTCTGCAACCAAATTAGTTATAATTTACTATTGTAGTTCACTTCAAATAAATTTTAAATCATGGGTAAACAGTTCACTGGATCCAGATATGCCTACTTTCTCTTGTAGTGGCACAATTGCGGCATGGTTACAGCAGGAATTTTGAGGAGTTTTTATAGACAACATGCCATTGGCACAGTCAAGGTCACAGCACATTGTAGTCTGTTTCACACTCATATGAAATCTACTCTTATCAATTAGTAAACCCCCCTGATTTGCTCAACAATTAGTTTCTGTTCCTGTTTACAGAGTGACAGTTCTCAAGGATAAAACAACAAGAGAGAGTAAGGGAGTGGCCTTTATTTTGTTCTTGGACAGACAAGGAGCTCAGAATGCTGTCACATCTGTCAATCAAAAACAGGTTGGTTGCTAGGATACCAATATCAAGTTGGGTTGGTTGCTAGGATACCAATATCAAGTGACATTAGTTGCTAGGATACAATATCAAGTGGCATTGGTTGCTAGGATACCAATATCAAGTGACATTGGTTACTAGGATACAATATCAAGTGGCATTGGTTGCTAGGATACCAATATCAAGTCACAAGGTTTCTCAACTGACAGTAATATTGTGGTAGTGGGATACCCTGTTGAAGGGCTAATCTTCATCTTACCACCCCTCCCTCACTTAGAAGGGAGAGGAGCCACATATCATCTGACCTCCCCTCCTGACTTATAATGGAGAGGGCTAATCTTCATCTGGCCTCCCCTCCCTCACTTCCAAAGGAGAGGGCTACCCATGACATGATCACAGTATGGTGCAGTTTATTTGATACTTCTACGAAGGCTACAGTTGTCACAGTCTGTATGATTGCTATTTATTTGAATTCTATTGACAGATGTTTGGTCGTACAATAAAATGCTGCATAGCCAAGGACAATGGGAGAACTACAGAATTTATTAGAAGGAAAGAGTATCCCGACAAAACAAAGTGTTACGAGTGCGGGGTGAGTTACACAAGTTTAGAGGTTTATCGTGCATTGTTCTTTAGGGGTTTAAAGTGGCTCCATGCAATTTTAAGGACACATGCTTAAAGTATCCTACCTCGTGCGTACTTATGACAGGATAGCATCATTTAGTAGTCAGTGGCCATTGGGAGGGGGAACTCCCATCAGATAAGGATGATGCTTGACTTACCTTTTTGGGGGTCAAAATCAGTGCTCTGGTTCCTTTTATTGGGGTGTCTCAAGTATCAGAGACTAAGCTTGAAATAAGAGCTAATCAAGCTTGGTAGCAAAATTAAATATTAAGTGACTTCCCTTCAAGTAGTGGTTAATTATAAATGCATTAATTACAATTATATACACTAAATACGATTTACAAATATATAAATACAAAAACAATTACATTAAATACAGATTTACAAATCTATAAAATAATATAAATACACAAGTGCAAAAAGAGAAATGAAAATGACTGAGCAAATTGAAAATTCAATAGGATGAAATGATAATCTCCTTTACAGCTCGTTTAAAGCCGAAAAGACTAGATTTTTTAGCGGCTCTTCAATCTGGTTCCACAGAAAGGCACCTTTAAAATATTGAACTTTCCATAATTTGTTCTAGCAGGAGGAATACAAAATGTGTTTTTGGATGCCAGTCTTGTTTTGTTGTTGTGTCTTGTAGAAATATTTACAAAAAATCACAGTAATACACTACGGTTGGAAGGAAACAATGCCACAGGCGACAAGTAGAACAAAAAGACATAATTTGCTCAGAGTAATCCACATATTCTTTGTTTTTGTCATTTTAACAAATCGCAAGCTTTGTTCTAACAGCAGTGGACGACCCAAAAATCACATAATATTAAGAGGAGTAATCCTGTATTAAATTTAAACATAAAGATAAGATTATGGTAGTAAAATACGTGCTGCCACGCCCACCTGGATAGGACCAGAATTTCTTAATTAATTAATTTTCTAAATTTCTGGCAAGCATCCAGCATCCCCACGCTTCTATATATAGGAGTTCCCTTTGGGCTGATTCATGATGATAAATTAGTAGTTGACAAAAATGTAGGCCACAATTGCTTGTAGAAAACACTTTTACTATGAGGATATAAGCATCTTTAGTTTTTATTATTTACGGAATAAAAAATCCTGTTATCAATCAAATTGCCATTTTAGAGTGGAGAGGAAGGGTTTAGGAGGAGGGAGAAATAACCCCCAAAAAGAAGGGAGTACGGAGAAATAACCCCCAAAAAGAAGGGAGTAGGGAGAAATAACCCCCAAAAAGAAGGGAGGAGGGAGAAATGAGGCAGAAAAACCGTTTGGGAGGAGGGAAGAAAACAATTATGAGATGTAGTGAAGGAGAAATGGCCGAAAAAATTAGGGAGGAGTGAAAAAAATGGCATTAAAATGAGGAGGAAGTATATTGAAATGCCTGTTGCTCTCTGCTCATTTTACCAGAGTGGAATATATTTTCAATCATTCCATATTTGTTAATTGGTTGATTGTTCTGCTTGAATCAGCGATAACTTACAAATCATGAAAACCCTGAAAAGTGATGGATTTCATTACTTCATTTCCAGGCCAAGAAAGTCATGGAAATTAATTAAGGTCATGGAAAATCATGCAAAATTGCATGAGAAAAAATTGGTAGCTTCATTTTAGGAATAAGGATAGAAATATTTTGTTTTTTGCCAATTAAAAAGTAATCTTGTTTTCATGAAAGTAACAGCTAAATTTGCTCGTGGAAGATAGAAAATAGTCCTGGAAAAGGCCACTGGAAGTCATGGAATTTTTTACTCTAAAATAGTACGAAGTGTGTATAAACCATAGAATGTTTAATTGTTTGATAGGAGATTGGTCATTTGAGTTATGAGTGTCCTAAGAATGTACTCGGTGAAAGAGAACCACCACCAAAGAAACCAAAGAAGAAGAAGAGAAAACTCGAAGAGTAAGTGCTGAAAAAAACTTAATAAAACCCATTTTCGTGGAATCATTTTTCCCTTATTTAGAAACCCTGCTATTCACAACAGCTTTAAATACTCGTAGTAAGGGGCTCTACTTCTTAGGACGCAAAAATCAGGAACAATTAGGTTGATGGAGCATATCTATATCTATATATAAGTATTGAGAAAAGTGAGTCACGTTTTGTACTAGGCATTTCCGTGTATGTGCCGATAAATTCCTTATTGAAAGTCAAAAATAGTTCCTTGACGTCATAGAGTTCCGTTAGTTCTAAGTATAAAGTCAGAGAGCTATATATATACTTAAATTGCGACCTCAAACAAAGTTGTTTTTATTTCGTTTTAGGGAAGAAGAAGAAGAAGACTTTGGTGAAGACGAAGGCGAGGACCCATCGGAATGGAGTCTTGGAGCTGCTATTGAAGAGTGTGCGCGGCTTGCAGACGAAGAAGAAGAACGCAAGACAAGTGAGTCCGCTAGTAGCGCGGGAAAGAAGAGACGGATAGTGCAAAGTTCATACTTTAGTGACGATGAAGAGGAAGGCGATTGACAAAAAGATAATGATTGTTATCCGGTTTTTTTGATAATGGAGTTGATTGAAAACTTTTCCGCGATGATGCTCTCAAGAAATTGAAAAAAAACTTGTCCATTTGAAGTGATATTTATGGAGTCGGAAAAGAACGTGACCAGAAAATATCCACGTTTGGTGTGAAAACCACTCTCGCGTCATTTCAAAGAGATTACTAGGTACAGAAATCAGTGATAACTATTCAGAAATGGTCTCAGGACTTTAAACTAAGAATAATTCTTGTCAATGTGAAGTGATATTCGTGGAGTCAATAATAAACAAATAAAAAGTGTCCAGAAAATACCCACTTCTGTTGTGAAAACATTCTCGCGTCCTGTCCAAGAAATTATTTCCTCTTAAGACTTTGAACATAAATGAAAAAAGAATTCCTGTCAATGTGAAGTGATATTCAATGAGTCAAGAATAAACATAAGTAATAGTGAAAAGTGACCAAAAAGTGGCCAGAAATTACCCACTTTTTTTTTTTTTTTTTTTTTTTTGGCTCGCGTCCTTTCCAAGAAGTTACTGATAGAACGTCCAGCTATTTAGGGATGCGCTTAAGACTTTGAACTTAAATTAAAAGGAATTCTGGTCAATATATGATAATATTCCTGGAGTCAAGAAAAAAGTACGGAAAAGTGACCAGATAATATTCAATCATTTAATTTGTTGTGTTTCACACAGGATAAAATTTGAAAATGCGTATTATTAGTTAAGGTTCGTTCCAGCAGCCCACACAAAATGGCGTTTCTCTATTGTTTGAGGTGTAAAAAACGGAGGAGAAAATTCGTCTTTAAATTTGTCCGGAATAGTGGAAGTTAGCCTATAAATTTAAAACGAGGGCGCGCGTGAAAAAATACAAAAAAGGAGGCTAAAATATAGGACAACTACATGACTTGTGAATTGAAATGTTTTCCTTGTACAAGATAATTTTGTCATTTGTCAATATTGACGAGACCGATAAACCAGAAAAGCTTTCGAAAAGGGGGAAATTAAAAAAAGCTTTTGTGGACTTTCAGAGAAAGAGGCTCTTAGAAAATACAGAAAAAAATGAGAATGAAGAAATCGCAAAAAAAAAATGCTGAATTTCTTATCTTGGAGACTAACAGACTTCAATTGCTAATCGGATGAAATTCTGAATCGCAGGAACCAAAAATTGATTTTCTTTCTTCTTTCTTTTTTCTAATTCCCCCCTTTTACGATCATTCATTGAAACAGTGCAATAATTTTTTGTCGTTTATCAATATTCCAAGACTGATAGACTAAGTAATGCAAATTTAATTTTTTTTCTCCATTTTTGGACGGGTCTTTGGTTCGAGAGAGTTCGGCTCTCATTTATCAATATTGTGTAGAATAATAAACGTCTTGAAACAGGATGTTATCAGAATAGCCTTGTTTTTCACTTTTCAATACGAAAACCTAGAAAGTATCGAAAAAATAAGGAGCCAAAATAACGTTGAAAAGATAAAATACTTATAATAATCAAATTTGAATCACTGTCTCCAGGAGTCAGTAAATTTGTTAACTAAATTTTAATCTCGCTCGTTCATATTATCAATAGCACTAATTACAATCTACTCAAGATATAATGAACAGGAACCACCAATACTAATCATTACCTCAAACCTCGACCCCAAAATTTATTCTTTTCTTCAAAGAAATCCAATTAAGTCTAAAAATGACTGGTAACTCTGAGAAAACAAATATCTTGGCCTGATTTTTGGGTGAAAGTGTAAAGTGTCTTGATGGAGGTTAGGTGTGGGGTAATCAACTTGGTCTGGGATATTTTCCTGTCGATTTGCGTGCCGTGGTGCGCTTAAGTTTCGCAATCTAGACATATTTAAGCCATCAAAATTTTGTTGTATTAGAAAATTATTCTAACGTTGAGCAAGATTTCACTTGGTGGTCGCTGTCCGGAACTACACTCGCCATTATCTAACTATGGTATTGTTTGCTAGTTTCCGTACTTTTGACGTTTTTTACGCAGTTCATTTGGCTCGAAAGCTGTGAACTTTAGAGATGAAGTCATTGCTGTTGGCAAGCTTTGGATCTGTTGATTCGTAGTCGACGTTTTTTGTCTAAATGAGACAACATCTAACCATTTTCAATGTATCTTTGGATAGTAATTTTGTGGTTTAATTGCGCACACATCGATAATGTTTACTTGAGCCAGACAGTTCGACAAATTGGCGATGTTAACATTGGTGCTCTTACTTCACTTCATCAACGAAACGGTGTTGATCAATGTGGAAACATCGATGTGCCCGCCCTGGGCGTCGCCGAGGCAGTGGTTTTCGCCGTTGATAGCATCAACCAAGACCGTAGCATTCTCCCAGGTGTGACCTTGGGGTACGAGATCCTTGATTGCTGTCGAAGTCCAATCCTTGGAGTCCGTAACGTCTATAAACTTGCTTTAAGAAATCGCGATGCGTTGTCATCACCGGTTAGCAATCGCTCTCGACCAATAGTTGCCGTCGTTGGTGGTCTGGTTTCACAAACTGCGCTCTCCGTTTCTACCCTTCTACAAGCCGTTGGCCTACCCATAATTGATTCCCTTGCGACATCAGAAGAGCTAAGCTCGAAGTTTCACCGTAGGTTTTTACGCACTATCCCCGCGGATGGCAATCAAGCCAAAGCAATTGCTGATATAATTGAATATTTTGGATGGCAATACGTGGCCGCTGTGGCAGAAGACGATTCGTACGGTAGAAGTGGCGTTTTAGCGCTACAGCGAGAAGCGAGCAAGAGACAGACTTTTTGTGTTGGGATAACCGAGTTTGTACTTCAGTCTCATTTTGATCGTTTTCCATCGCTAGTTTACAAACTTAAGCAACGCAACACAGTCAAAGTCATCGTATTATGGGCTCTGCATTCCACTGGAAAAGTTCTGCTAGAAGAAGCGCGCGATCAGAAAGTCGTTGGCCGCACATGGATAATGAGCGAATCGCTGTCCATGCAACGAGCGGAGTTCCTCGGGGCAAATATCATCTCCCATGGCAACTACATTGGGGTGTTACCTAGGCGACGTGTATACGAGCCCTTTAAAAAATACATCATGAGCATCACCCCATCCAAGACCTTAGGGAACCCCTGGTGGGGCGAACTGTGGCATAAAGAATTTGGTTGCTTAGCAAACGATTGTCCAACTGATCTGAAAATCACTGGTGATCTTCTAATGAAACTAACCAATGACTTTATCCCATTTGTTATTGATGCGGTCTATGCTATTGCGCATGCGTTAGACACTATATTGAATTGTGATTTCCCACATGGTTTACTCAAAGGCGGTCGCTGTCCATCAGGACCGCTTTCTCGTGTTAAATCCGACGATTTATACATGTATCTTCGAAAAGTGAATTTCAAGGGCTTGACAGGAACAGTAGAGTTTGATGACAATGGGGACCCGAGAGATGCTTTATTTGATATTGTTCACTTTAATGTCAACTTAACTGGTCGAAATTCCACCAAAATACCACGAAAACTGACCATTGGTTCATGGGAAATGAAAGCAAAACAAATGTTTAATAATGACAAAAAATGTCTGACGCTACACTCGGATAGAATACGCTGGTATGGGAACAGGGACTCTGGAACGTCGGAATGTCGCGAAGAGTGTCGCCCGGGAGAATTTAAAACAATAACGACGGATTGTTGCTGGGAGTGTATCAAGTGTGGAGATGGTTGGGTGTCTGAGTCATGGGGACAAATGAATTGTACGAAGTGTCCTAGAACCCAGTACTCCAATAATGATCGCTCGGCTTGTGTGGATTTACCGCTGATCAATGTGAAATGGGAAGACATCAGCGCCATGTTATTGATCATTGTCAGTTTATTCGGTGTGTTCTTGTGCATCGTGGTATTTGTGGTTTTTATCAAGTTAAAAGCAACACCAGTTGTCAAGGCTAGCAGCCCTGAAATCAGTATTATTCTACTGCTCTGTACAGCATCGTGCTTCATGCTATCATTTCTTTACATCGCGAGACCAACAAATCACATTTGCGCGGTTCTAAAACCACTCCGCTACATCATTTCAACAACCAGTTGCATTATCCTTGGCTTAAAGACGGTACGCATCGTCCAGGCGTTCCAAATGAGCACATCCTCAGGGGTCATTAAATCTCTTGTTAAAAGCGTCTCGCGTCAGCTTATGTGCCTTGCAGTTCTAATCTTCATCGACGTGGCTCTGGCATTCTGTTGGATCAACATCGACCCACCGACCCTCCACAAGACTGTAACTCAAGATGGCTTCATCTTTCTCTCGTGTGAAGACTTCAAGTACTCTACTGGTCAAGGCATGATGTTGAGTATGGTGTGCTATTTAATTCTACTCGCCTTAGCCAATACTTACTATGCATTCCGGGCCAGGAAACTTCCAGGAAACTTCAACGAAGCCAAATACATCGCCTTTTCGATGTACATCATCCTACTCTCCTGGATCGCGTATTTCCCAGTTGGTCAAGCGCTACAAGGTTGGTATGTCGCCGTGATATCGTGTGCAACATCACTGGTCAGCGGTTATGGAGTACTTGGATGTATCTTCCTTCCAAAGCTCTACGTAATATTCTTGAGTCCTCAGAAGAACACAAAGGATGCTGTCAGAGCTGAACTTCAAATGTTTTCCAGAGTTGGAACATTTAATAGATCCGTTGCTGAACAGGAGTCTCCAACTTGAACGATTAACAAGCTTCAAGCGAAATAGTGGTAAAATGTACCGCGCATGCGCACTTGATGAAACGCTGTCCCAATGAAAACATTTGGCAGTAAAATAAACAAGACTTTGGCGGCAAAACTCAAGCCACAGACGCCAAACTCAGCTAAAAAGATCACTTTAAGGGCATTGTAATATATTATGTCACTTGCCCTATTTCTGCTTTCTCTCATGCTCAAAATTAAACTAAAAATCTAAAAATCTAATGATAAAAATCTTTAAATATTAATTACTTGAGATTTCTTGTGTGAGGAAAAACCGCGAAAATTTGCGCATACGCAGTCATTTTGCACTGGTGTGGCTTCAAGCGTGACATTTTAGACTCTAAATACCAGAATCCTTTACGGGAGAACCCCTTAATGCGGACACAAAAGAAAAGTGTCCGTAAAATAGAAGTGTCCGTTATCTAAAGGTTTCACTGATTTACAAGGAAATTTATGGATATTACAGGTACTTGTCCGTTATAGAGGGGTGTCCGTATTATGGAGCTGTCCGTAAAGAGAGGTTGCAAAGGTCTCTGTAATAGTAGCTTTCGACGTTTTAGAATTAGCCAATCACATCGACAAATGCTGTTAACGTGATCGACGCTGTGCCAATTAAAAACGACTGCGCTTGGGAAACCTTTAGGAGTTTCCGAACTTTCTCCAGTATTAATAAGCTAAATCAGACACAGTCAAACCAAGACATTACTGAACACTTAATTGGATATCTTTAAATTGATTTTCAAGGGTAATACTGTTTAAATTCTACTAATTTATAGAACAAAATATCATTAGAGTGAAGTCGAATTTGAATTGGCTCCGAGCAAGAGACCATAATACTAAGAGAGCGAAGCTCAGTATTGATGTCTGTGCCATGTTCGTGGCGGCTAAGGCTATTTTTAGTAACTTTGCCATCGCGCGCGCAAGTCCCTCCACCAATAGAATTTGATTTTTGACGTGCGCGCGGACGGGACCGTTTGAATTCTATTGTCTAAGAGCCTTGCGCGCGCGATGGCGAAGTTACTAAAAATAGCCTTAGCCGCCACGAACATGGCACAGACATCAATACTGAGCTTCGCTCTCTTAGTATTATGGTCTCTTGCTCCGAGCCAGAGTCTGTAATAATCAACCTTGAAAATGATTCAGCTTGGGTCAAGATTTGGGTTTGCTCATGGTGATTTGAGAGGTCCAGGCAAAATAGCTGTCCATTAATATTCGCTCGCCTAGCTGCTTCTTTGCCCTCTCTGCCTCGCTTTTATGCTACTCAACTGAGAGTGCGCGGGATTCGAACTTTTCAGAATGAGACATTGTGGGTTACCTTAGGACTATGACTAGTTTAGTCCTCAAGTAGTTTAACTTGAAAAAAGTATTTCTTTTCTAAACCCATAAACGTTTTGAACTAGTAATGTAACAAACAAATAATTCTTGTCATTAAAATTAGATTTAGCAATCGTTAGCAACTGACGTATTTTCGTAAAATATGGACGAGGACTCGATCGGAATGAGCTTTTCTCACCCCTTGCGTCACATTTTATATTTTTATCAAACAGCAACAAAAATATAAATTTGAAAAGAGCACACCAAAGTTAGCAAAACTTGAAATTTTGAGGTAGTTTCGACGAATAGCGCCAAAGTTATGGGCGGCCGAAGTGGGCAACACGCTGCCCTCCAACAACGTTTCTATACAAAAAGCACCAACTTCGCCGGCCACCCACAACTTTAGTACTATTCATCGAAACTACCTCAAAGTTTGCTAATTTTGGTGTGCTCTTTTCAAATATTATATTTTTGTTGCTGTTAGATAAAAAATTAAAATGTCACGCAATTAAGGGGTGAGAAAAGCTCATTAGCTTTTTCTCCTTGTGAGCAAATAGTTGCTGCAGGTTCAAAATCCAGTTGCATTTTGCCACTTTCCGACCGCTAATTTCACACCCCGATACGGACTTATGACTCAGCGGCTGGCTTGTTATTATTACGTATTTATACAGCGCATTTCACAACGTCTCAATTGCGCTACATAAATAAATTATATTGTTATATACCAACTGTCAAAGTCAATTTTTTCCGTGCTCTGATTGGGCGAGAGCGCATCACGTGAACGTCAACAAATTTTGCTGTTTCCCCAGCAACAACTCTCAGCGGGCAACAGTGAGTTTTATTTATTAAGTAGATTGAGCTTTGAAGGCAGGTTTTTGGCAGCGCGCGTTTACAAATTCATTCATTCGGACATGCATGAGGCAAAACAATATACAACATTTATTCCGAGAAAAAGATGATAACCAACCAGGAATGTCACCAAAAGAGCTGCAACAATTCTCCGAAAAACTATGTGTGAAAAATGGTCAGTTTTGTGTGAATTTTGATTAAAAACTTTAACTGTAGGCAGTGATGTTTTCCTTTTTATTTTGTTCTTTGACAGTTGGTATATACTATACAAACTGCTCCGCCTCGGGAAACATTGACGGTCTCGGGACCACAAAACATACTGTTTCGCTCGGTCTCAGCCATTAAACACCCAACTCTTAACTCACCAAATCGTATTTGAGGATTACTTTAAATCACCCCTGTAGTTCAAGATTGATAGAAAATTCACATCTGGCACGCAACTGAAGAGTTTGGTACGTGGTACGGCATGGATTTGGCCTCATTAGTCAAACGGCCTAAATTTTAACCATCACTGAACCCGGTCAAATAACTAGCGAAATTTTAATCTTCAAGCGCCATTGTCAAAAATCGAAATTTAATTGTTGGTATCTCTTGTATAACTGTAAGTGTTTTCATACAAAATCTTGTTTTTTGAAAATTCGTATCTCATTAATTTTTCAACTTATATCCTTCAAACTTCACAGTTTTACTGATTTTGATGTGCTCTTTCCAGCTATGGTCACTGTTTTTAAGTTTGGGAACTTTTGGAATTACGTGAAAAAGCCGTTAGTACTGATGAAATGACTGTAGCAATTCACAAAATACGTCATTTACACGTATAAGATTGCAGAATACGTCTTGGTAACAGTCATATTCGGATTCAGGATGAAAAATTAGTTTAGATTAGTTATGTTACCAGCTCCCTTACCCTAAAATGCCTTCTGCACTTTTTGCGATCGACTTTTTCAGTTTTGCGCCTTGTCTATTATTCCTTCCTATAATAACTCTTATCTTCACTGAAACAATGCAAGTACGTTGGGAATTGGCTATTCGTTCCATCAAAACAAAAAATTACAAAATTTGTAGTCAGTAAAAGAAGCAAGAGACCATATTATATTGATGTCTGTGCGATGTACGCGGCGACTAGGGCTCTTTGCTTTCGCCATTTGAATTCTACATGTTTAAAAGCCTTGCGCGCGCGATGGCGAAATTGCTAAAAATAGCCTTGGGGTAAATATTAGTCCTCATTTTAGTATTAGTTATTTCTAACTCTTGATTTTTTTAATGTCCCCTTAAGTTACTACAGGAAAATCTTCATAACGATGACTCAATAGGCTCTTTAACAACACTCTATAAAGCACTTGTCCAGCCCTACTTCGATTATTGTTCCCCCTTATGGGATACTTGCAATAAAACTCTCAAAGACAAGCTACAAAGGGTACAAGCCCGTGCGGCTAGGGTGATCACAAGTGCTTCATATGAGGTTCGATCAGCAGACTTGCTTCAAAGGTTAAACTTAAATACTCTTGAAAGCAGATGGAAACAATTAAAATTATCATTTTTATATAAAATATTAAATGACCAAGCTGCACCTAATTTAGCAAAGCTTTTCGTCAAAATTAAAGAAAATGAAAACCTCAGTTATATATTAAGAAATTCCGCGACTGATCTAGCACTTCCAGGGCCTAAACGAAACTTTTTGAAAAGAAGTTTTGGATATAGCGGCGCTGCCCTGTGGAACAGCCTACCAAAAGAGGCTAAACAAGCAAGCTCTCTTAGGCTGTTTAAGAGAAGTATAACCTCTTGCTCGTGATCTGGGGTTGTGCTGTTTTATACTTTTCAATATATATATTTTCTTTTATTATTATTATACAGTGTTTTTTATATCAACTAATACCAAAACGATTGATGTACATATAACTAATTATTATTATATATTTTTATACTACGCCACATTTGGAAACCAGCGCACATACATACGTATGTAGCGTTGAAATGTTTAGCGTAATTAAATAAAGTTCATCATCATAAAGTTCATCAACCCCTTTTGGCTGAGAACAAAATTAGTTGACCCGTCATCCCTTAAATTCCTCCAGCCTACTTACTGCTAAAAAATGAATACTTCCCTAGATATATATCAACAATTCTTAGTGAAAAAAGTAATTTCTATTTAGTTAGTTTGCGATTACAAGTGTGTACTTTTCTTGGTTGCACCAAGTGTGTATAGCACTGTCCGTTGGGAAAAACTTTATGCAATGGATAAAACGATAACATTTTCCAATAAACTAGTCACTGCATTTATCCATCACATAGTATTATCCATCCTTCGTGACCAGAACCCTGGTATCCCATGGCAACTCCCTGCTGGTCACCGTGATGTGATATTGTTTATTTTCAAATCGCACATTTTTGCTAATCAACACACGGTGGAGTGTTCAATAGCTACTCTTTGATATTGGTTTATGCTCTCATTTATATTTTGTAGTTCAGAGTTTCAAGAAACATTGAAGATTTTTATTTTAAAACTGGGTTCCCTATAAATAACCCAGGAGTGATCCATCCACCTCTACTGAAGGATTATTACTTTTCACTTCATCTTTTTCTAATTAAACCGTGTTCTTTTTATATTTCTATTATTTAGCACTATTTTTCAGTTTCTTCAGAGTGTTTCATTTTTCCCGTTCCCTTTCCCTCTTCTTCTTACCCTCCCCACCCATGCATCCAAAAGCCGTTTCTGTAAACCAATCAGAGTTGAGTATTTTCCCGCCTTTTCACGTGTCTTGTCAAGATCTTTTTCAGTTCTTTTACTTGCAAGTCGTTCAAAGTTGGCTCCGTTTATTTGTTTGTTTTATGGAGTGTTTTGACATCAATTTATGCTCTCAAGTACACAGAGAAATTACAACCAATATCTCCACCTCATGGTAAGTCGATCTTTGTCATTTTTCAGGGTTTTTGTCCCAAAAACAAGTTCTAAATGTGTTTTTGGTTTTTCTTTCAGAGTGGAGGTTGACACAGCGATCAACTGCCAAGGTTAGCTCAATTATTGCTGATCAAAAAAACATTAAAACTTCATAGAGTTGTAATATAAATGACATTAAGACCAGAAGAATTTTTATGTCAGTTTTTTCTAGATTTTATTTCAACAAATCAGTGATTTTATGAAAGGATGAAATTTGCGGTGACTATTTGTACGGCAACCGCACTCTTCAAATGACTGAAAAACAACTTTTACTGACTTCAAACTATCCTCTTTTTATTCAGAAACATTAAGCACTTTGAGTTTAATATCTCTAAACAAAGATAGGATAGTTTGAAGTCAGTAAAAGAAGGATTTTTTCACAATTTTTCTAGAGTGCGCATTTTCATGTGAACCGTGCGGCAACCAAACCACAAAACTTGTTTTTCTTCACATTTTACTGACTAAAAACAACAGAAAACCAAAACCCAAAATTATTTCATGAATGAAAAACTTGAGATAAATGATCAGTGCTTGAAATTTCTTTGATAATTTCCTTCAATCTTTGAATTTGAGCAAAAAAAAGTGATTTTCATTCCCACAATCTGTGAGTAAAACATGAATTTTATTTGTACAAAACATTGAATATTTTGACATCTCTAAACAACTAAATATCTTCAAACTGTACAATACTTTATAGAAATTTCTATTTATTAAATATTGATATTGAACAACATTTGTAAATGAGGAATTATTGGAGAATAAAGATGAAAAGTGGTTATTTACAAGTGATTTAGTTTATTTATATGGACAAGTAAAGATGAGGATGTTTAACTTTAAACAATTCACGTGCATGTTCTACATCAGTTATTTTATTACCACCCAGCCATAGCCACTCTAGCTTATGATTACAATTAGCCAAGTGCTGCGCACCATTATCAGTTATGTTATTATTCTGCAGGTATAGCTCGGTTAGTTTAGTGTGCGGTAAATATGTACACACACACTCTACACATTTATCATCTACATTACACAACCACAACCACAGTTTAGTTATAGTGTTAGATGGGTTAGTTAAAGAGGAGAACATTAAATTAGTGCTGTGAAGTGTTAAAGGTGAATTACCAATGTTCAACCAGTGAGGAAGAGGTGAAGATGAACGTAAATGTTGTGGTGCGCGAGGAACAAGTGAAGATGAAGGTTGTTCATTTAATTCACTAAGTACATTTATATACATACTAACTACTTTATAGTCTATATAAGATAAAACAATCCTTCCCTCCCTATCCCAGTATTTATAGTGTTTGTTTTCCTGTACAACTTTTTTTGTAAATTCTTTGTCATCAAACTCGTACAAACAAGTTAACGATACTTCACTTTGTCCACTTCTATCCTTCTCTTTTTCTATGATGTATTCTAGTAGTTTATACATTAGTTTTTTATCTCCATTCATCTGACCTGCCATAAACCTACAAGTTAAATTACTAAGAGTACTTTGTGCTCGTATTTTCTTCATATTTGACACAAAATACCGAGCAGCAAAGTACTCTTGAATACTAGTATGACAGAAGGTGTATTCCTTAACAATTTCTGAAGAAAATGCAGACTTTTTGAAACTAATTTCTACAACTAACAAGCTACTTGACTTAAGGTAAGTTAATTGTAATTCATCAAGTTTTAGCTTTTTTAAGTCTTCTTCGGTAAAACTGTATTTACCTTGTACAAGTGACTTGGCGGCCAACTCGGACATTTTGTCCTTTATTAGTTTTATTTTCTCTTCAATTAACGATGCGGCTTTTTCATCCAATTTATCTTTTTGGATTTGTCTATTATAGTTTATTTCTATGCAGTGAATAACTTCAGCGTAGAAGTTAGTTAATGTTGTAGGAAAAGGTTTTCTAGGATCTGTAGTAATGTTGTGCTCAATGTACACGCACGTGAGAAGGCACATCAGAGGAACTCGACTAAAACATAGATATTCTTGGTATTCTTGGATGGTGGTAAGTGCTTTGGCTTGCATTTCCTTATTGGAACTGAAATATTTTTTGATATACTCTATGACTTCTTGTTCTGAAAACCCAGAGATTTCCACATGGGCATCAAAATGGAGATTTTTCATCTCAGCAGCTTCTTCTGGCCTTGAGGTAACCATTACAACAGCATTGGGTAAGATTTTCTTTTTTACAAGTTTGCTGACAAGAGCAGCTACAGGCATTTTGATATCTAGCTTATCTGGAAATGAGCTCTCAAAATACTGACTATTCACCTTTTGGCGTTCTTGGTATTCATCGTAGCCATCCATAATGATAATTAAGCAGCTGCTCTGAGTGTTCATTTATGTAATCTACCACAGAGTCATTGATATTCTCGTCAAGGATGGAAAAATAATTGAGTAGTTCCCTGAAGTTCAATTCCTTTTCTATTAGTTTATTTAACTGTCTGAATGGTAATAAAAATACAAAGTTGATGTCACGGCTGTCAGCACTTTTAAAAATGCAGTCTTGAGACCACTCCTGGAGAATTTTCCTGCAAAATATTGTTTTCCCTATACCAGCATTCCCAACAATTTCTATTGACTTAAAGTTTTCTTGGTTTGCTTTGTCAACAAAAACATCTTTGATATCGTGGATTTCTACAGATGTCTTGTCACCAGGTAGGTCTGCAGACTTTCTGGGGTTTGATTGATCTTTGGTTCTATGATACATGATTAATTTGGTAAAAATATGTTGTAACTTCAATCTTTCCAAGAGAGGAGAGACAATCAATTCTTGATGATTTTGAATTTTCTTCTGCACTGCACTTTTCAGGTTTTCTGAAAACAATTCAGCTTCTGAAAAAAAGGAAAATAAGAAATTATTAAAAAAAATTATGGTAAAAATTGTTCCATTATAAGTAACCAATCCAATGATCTATTTCTATATTTTTTGTTTTCATATTGTAATGAAATTTTATGCAGTTAATTCTAAAGTTTTTCTGGTTAATTCATTTATTCATTTATCAAGTTTTTTATTCACACATTCACTTTAATTTAATTTATCAATATGTATCAAGCAAGAAGTTTTATATTTCCTCAAAGCTAAATAATTGTTTAAAAGATCATAATTGTCATATCTCCTATTTTTACCCAGTTATAGAGTATACTGGTATGCCTGTGGTCCTTTTGATGTCTATTTGTGCTTATGCTGTTATATTTCAGTTTTTTTCCTGGCACAATTAATGACCCTAAAATTTCCAGGATTAATGTCTCATTTTTACTCCATAACCTTCATATCTTCAACAGTCTTTCATCAATTGGAAGGAAATTTTTGGAGTTGGTTTACTACATTTAGTATCTTAATATTTTGTCAGGCAAAAATTTAGTTCATGAGACAAATGATCCAGATAATTAACTTCAAGAGTTTCTCCAATTGGCACATTTTGATGGTAAATATCTGATTCTCTAAAATTTGGTGCAACTTTTATCTCCATGAGACAATTCATTGCCGAGTGAAACAGGTTTTTTAAGTGAGGATGATATCATAAAAAGTGACATCACTCAAATTCCATTAAAAGCTATTGAAAAAAGCAAGTGACATGTTTGAACATGAGGAATTTAAAGCTACAATATTCGGTCTTTGACTTTTATAAGGAATATTTTAAATTTTTGACATCATATTTTCCAAGATATAAAAATTTTGAATCTCAAAATGCAAATGAGGTGACATCAACCCAGGAACTTGCCTTAACTTATTCTGGCTTTTGCAACAAGTGCTCTTCGATTGGATAACAACATTTTGTTCTAAACTGTATGCAGATTTTATCTATGAAAATGATTTACAAATGGAAAACTTCTAGTATTTTGATTGGCTCATTTTTGTATAATAAATTATTCCTGGGTTAATGTCATCTCACTTGCATTGCATGGTTGAAGTATTTCTTCTGCTGGTCATGACAGGTTACAAGTAAATGAATATAATAATGACAGAGGTGTATTGAGTCAATGTACAAGTATACAAATTGGGATTCCTGTGGTTTAAAGCAGTTTGCTTAGGGCACTAAGCCGATTTTTGAGAAGAGGAGCAAATTCAATACTCAGTGTAACAAGTGCAATTCAAGTCCTCTGCTGCACACAGTTGATAGATCGAGGTATACATTGAACAAATGCTTGTCAAGTTGTAGATAAAATGTTTTTATTATTTCAAAACACATTTGTTTTTGTTCTCTTCTTATTTTTTCGATGTATTTATCTGCTAGATAGAGATAATTTTAATATTATATTATATTTATTTATTTATTTATTATATTTTATTCTTTATGATTTGTGTTTTGGGTCACAGTCAATTAAGTCTTAACTGGTGCTTGATTGCATGCTTGCTTGAGATAAGCTTGTTCCTGATTTACGAGAGCATCAAGAATATCTTGCATACATGTAGAACTAATTATAAATGATGTAGTTATTTATAATAGACCTTTCCTGAATTCCCAAAGTGTGTTTTGCAGGCTTTTTATGCCCTCAAAACTCACCAAAAAAATTGTCAGTCTGCTAATAAAACCGAGTTGCTAATTAGTTTTCAACATGCATGCATGAGCTATTATTTGGACTGGCCAATTAGAGCAAACTTTCCATGTCCCAAGAAATAGCTTCTGCATGGTGCTTTTGCTTCTAATTTAACATTTTAACTTGGATATCCTTTAAAAAAATACTTCAAATATGTTTATAAATACAGTTGAAAATTCTTAACTGAAAGGACTGAATGATTGAAAGCCACTGTTACCAATTACGTGACATCTTATCAACCTCACTGACATATCTCACAGTAGAAAACACTCGGCAAGGAATGAAAATATAACCACCACCACACCCAAGGATACATTCAAAGCATAGCTTTTTCATAAGCCTAACTTGGGTAATATTGTAATTATTAAAACTTTAAAAGCTTGAAATGTTAATTGTTACATTTTGCATTAGTGTTACAATTTTTCTCTTAAAATTCAAATTAAAATCATTGCTTTTTTCAGTTAGTTTTGGTGTATATAATGTGAATTATGTAGATAATTATTATTCACCAACTTTCTTTCTTTCTTTCAATAACTTAATTTCTTATTGATTGATGGTTGACTGCTGATCTTAAAGTTAAATTTATATCTAACTTTTTCACACGCAACTAACCTTTTGCCACTGCCATTTGATCTGTTTTCTCTACTTCCTGTATTACAGTGCCTTCCTCTTGAGACATGCTGCTGACTAGAAAAATACATTATTTGTTATTTTATTACATGGAATGTTTACAACTTTGCCTTTGAAACATTTTGCCAACTGATCATGAGGCCGGGTTGTAAGGGGGATATGGAAACCGCAAAGCCGCAAAGAAAATTGAGAAAAATCCACAAGAAAAATCATCAAAATCCCCATTACTGCAAACCGCGTAAGACAAAAACCGCAAAACCACAGGTTAGAATAACAAATAACCACAAAACCGCATCAAAAATAACTCAAAACCGCATCACTGCAAACCCTTACGTCCCCCTCCCAACTCCTTATAGTTAAAAGTTGTATTTACATTATACAAAAAAATACCTTGGCAAACTTAAGTTCCCAGGTATAAATTCAAAGGCAGTAGGCTGGTCCTCAACCGCTAATTGTATGCATACTCATTAATTTTAGTGCATGACCTCTTTATAAGTGCCCAATATGTATTCAAACGTGGAGGCAGAGTGTCAATGTTTGTTGTAAAACTGCTTTTTTAAGAATTCTAATAATCTGAAAACTGTGGATTTGTTCAACTTTTGTTGTCAGCTAGGTGACTTTTTATGAGATAAAACCGAATCCCATTACCATTTGTTTTTATTTCCCATTCCTGGCAGTAGCCAAATCCCAGTCCTAGTACATCAAATCCCATTTTGGCATCAATAGTATTTAATACCTTGATTGCTGGTGTTAGGGGGTGATGCACGTAGCATACTTCCAACAATGTCACCAAATTTCTGATCAAACTTCTCTAACTTTTCAATTCCCAATTCAACTCTCTCTATAATGTTGGATTCTGTGCTTTGAATTTGCTCTGTAACGTTGGATTCTATGCTTTTCAATTCCTCTTTTAACATCTTTTCTGATTCTTTAAGTTCCCTAATTACTCTGTTGTCATTCTTTTCCATTTCTTCCAAGCGCTGAATATAAGACTGTTGTTCTGCTGGGTCCATTGATGCAGTTTTTAGTTCATCAATATTGTGTTTATCCTGTCCACGTCTCAACAGCACATCTGCTATCTCATTCCAGTGCCTGTTAAAATCTGCATCTGAAAGAGCCGGTTCTGTAATGTGTCCATATAGTTTATTTCTATATATTTTGATTCTAAGAACGTCATCTGCTTCGTTAAGGCTTGTGGGTGCAGGTTCCTTGTCCCAATTACCTGCTGTTGGTGTTGGCAATTTGCGGCAAATGTTTCGTAATAAAAGAGACAACAAAGTAATATCGAAACTCTTTGAATTTACTGTAGGCCCTCCAGTAGGCGGGTACAGCTTGTCCCACTGCTCCTTGAACAGTACTTTTTTTTTCGAGCGGAGGTTATTGAGATCAGCACGGTTTGTGGGGTCGTTAAGGAAACTCTGTAGAGAGGGATGTGGGGGTATGCAGGAATCCAAGATGTTTCTCAGAACCTCTGTACCACCATCAATAAGTAGTTTGCACAATCGTGCAAAGTTTGTATTTTCATTAGATACATGGGACCAATTCTTTGTACCTGTAGCCATCACAGATTATCTGCAAATTTAACAAACTACATAAGTTATAAAGATATGTCAAATAGAAACTAACTTAAAACTCTTCCTGCAGGCTATGCATGACGTAATAATAAAGTTGAAATATACAGTGATGTAATAAAATGACATAGGGGACACAGGAACCCCAAACAACATTCTACAGTAGTGTCAACTATGCTGGAAATTTTTGCTCATTCACTGCATTTTCCTATCTAAATCTAAATTTATTAATCTGCAGTTTGTCATATCACTGCAGATATAGGAACTGGAGAAAAAAATTTAATGTACAAACATTATATGTGGCGAGTTAGATTTATTGTTAAATAGTAGGGCGCGCACAAAGTTTTATAGCGCGCGCAAATCACGTTTTGTAAATCAAATTTTTGATAATGAACATTTACAGTTAGTTTTGAGTGTTAGTTCAAGAAGAAAACCTTACAGTCTCAATTATGTCTATTTAATAACTTCAAGTTAACGAAATTGGTATGTAACATTTCTCATTAAACTAAGTACTACGTAGAAATCAGTGATAGTTGTAAATTCGCAAGAATTATACAAGAAAGAGAACGGAAAAAGCTGTAGATTTGCCGGTTTGCTTCATGCAACTGATCTCTATTTCAGTAGTTGTTGTTTACTAGTGATTTACTTCTACAGTAATCATGCAGGTATAGGATTGTCTAATTAAGTTGTTGGTTTAGCATGAATCGCTAAGTAGTTTGAATCTTTGAATAGTGTGATTACACTAGTTATTTTAGGTTGGTCACATATCGACCTGAAGTTGTAACTCAGGTTCTATTTATCAACTGTGAATTTCATTCAAACACAGGAGAGGCTAAATGGTTTTCCTTTAATTCTGTAAGTTTATTTTTTCAAAAAGTCGTAAAAAGGCCTTGCTTTTACGATTGCTTTACCGACAAAAATTCAGTGTTTTTGCATGCGCAGAAAGCAGTGCGCGCGAACAATCGTAGGCACCAACCTTAATTAAAGCTATTAAGTCTTTGATAAATGACTGAGATTCGAACCCGAGACCTGCACTCCTATCATACCCGCTTTTAACCACTATACTACTGAGCTAACTGATGGAATCTTCTCATCAACAAAACAAGCAAGTTGCCTCACCCTATTCCTCGTACATGTTCTTTTGTGAAAAATGTCAACGCGAATCAAATGTCAGAAAAATGAACAAAGTAAACAATCAAAAAGGAAAACAAAAGTACAAACTAGTAAATAAGGCAATAAATTATGCAGAACATTCTGCAGAGACAGAATTAAGAATTTCTCTAGTGAACAACGTACCGGTCACCTTGAAACGGCTATAGTTCTTACATGAAAGCACCCACAGTTATGAACTTTCGTTCACTTACTACATAAAGACTGAAGTTTTTAATGGTATGTGTTTTGTTTACATCGGGGTTACCATAGCGACGAAACGATGACGTCACCGTTTTAGATCCCAAGCAATTTTACGCGTTTTTCGACCTAAACTTTTAAAACGACATACAAGGCATTAATATTTAGGACTTTGGCTAGCAGTATATGAATTTTGGAGAAATTCGTATATACGGATTTTGAAATACTCGAGGCGCAATTTTTTAACCTCCAAAATCACAATTTCTTGTCAGTTTCGATTCAATAATTTTAAAAGCAAAGCAGCATGATAACTCTTGGACTGTCCAAATGTTGCATTGTTCACATATCAGACCCTACTTCTCAACAAAGTTGCACGTTAGAAATAGCTTTGGATCACCGTCAGCGTACGTCCACATGAAATTGGGCTCAATTTTATCAAAAGTCATACAAAAACGTTTAGGGCTCCAAAAGAAAAATCTCTCGGTCAACTGTTTTCTCCCTTTGGTGAGAAGTACTCAACATATTGACAGTCGAATAGTTGTCATGCAACTTTGCTTTTAAAATTATTGAATCGAAACTGACAAGAATTAGTGATTTTTGGGGTTAAAAAATTGCGCCTCGAATATTTCAAAATCCGTTTATGCGAATTTCTCCAAAATTCATATGCTGATAGCCAAAGTCCTAAATATTAACGTCTTGCATGTCGTTATAAACGTTTAGGTCGAAAAACGCATAAAATTGCTTAGAATCTAAAACGGTGACGTCATTGTTTCGTCGCTATGGTAACCCTGATGTAAACAAAACACATACCATTAAAAACTTCAGTCTTTATGTAGCAAGTGAATTAAAGGTCATAACTGTGAGTGCTTTCATGTAAGAACTACAGCCGTTTCAAGTTGACCGGTAGAGAACTAGAGAAATTGTTTAAATCCCCCTACTGTTCCTTTGTACATTCTTGTGCTCAAAGACGCGAAGCGGATGAATAAAGAACGCGACAAATTGAAGAATGACGAACCCGAAGAATAAATAAAGAAAATGGCAAGATTGCAATATACTATCCCCTTGGGTTTCCTGTGTTCTCTTAAAGACAAAAAACAGGAAGAAAATGAGGCACTTCCACAAGACCGGTAGCAATTATAATTCATTTCTTCTTTCCAATGTAAGACTCAGGAATCCCAGTTCTAAGTTTTGACGCGTAGACGCGGAATATCACAAGACAGTTATTTTTGTAGGGTATTTTGTAATCGCTCCAGAAAAATTTACGTCGCTAGAAAGCGCTGTACGTAGTTTATTATGCAGAACATTCTACGGATAACAATATGAACCCCCTACTGTTCCTTATTCCTGTGCTCAAAGACACGAAGAGATGAATAAAGAACGCGACGAATTGAAGAAGAAAGAAAGCGAAGAATGAATGAAGAAAAATATACATCGCTGGAATCACGCTGATCAAAGCGCTGTATGTAATTTATTATCCAGAACATTCTACGATGACAATATGAACCCCCTACTGCTCCTTATTCCTGTGCTCAAAGACACGAAGAGATGAATAAAGAACGCGACGAATTGAAGAAGAAAGAAAGCGAAGAATGAATAAAGAAAAATAAACATCGCTGGAATCACGCTGATAAAAGCGCTGTATGTAATTTATTATGCAGAACATTCTACGATGACAATATGAACCCCCTACTGTTCCTTATTCCTGTGCTCAAAGACGCGAAGAGATGAATAAAGAACGCTACGAACTGAAGAAGAAAGAAAGCGAAGAATGAATGAAGAAAAATATACATCGCTGGAATCACGCTGATCAAAGCGCTGTATGTAATTTACTATCCAGAACATTCTACGATGACAATATGAACCCCCTACTGTTCCTTATTCCTGTGCTCAAAGACGCGGAAGAGATGAATAAAGAACGCGACGGATTGAAGAAGAAAGAAAGCGAAGAATGAATAAAGAAAAATATACACCGCTGGAATCACGCTGATCAAAGCGCTGTCTGTAATTTACTATCCAGAACATTCTACGATGACAATATGAACCCCCTACTGTTCCTTATTCCTGTGCTCAAAGACGCGGAAGAGATGAATAAAGAACGCGACGGATTGAAGAAGAAAGAAAGCGAAGAATGAATAAAGAAAAATATACATCGCTGGAATCACGCTGATAAAAGCGCTGTATGTAATTTATTATGCAGAATATTCTACGATAACAATATAAGCCCCCTACTGTTCCATATTCCTGTGCTCAAAGACGCGAAGAGATGAATATAGAACGCGACGGATTGAAGAAGAAAGAAAGCGAAGAACGAATAAAGAAAAAAAAAATACGTCGCTGGAATCACGCTGATAGTAAGCGCTGTATGTAATTTATTATGCAGAACATTCTACGATGACAATATGAACCCCCTACTGCTCCTTATTCCTGTGCTCAAAGACGCGAAGAGATGAATAAAGAACGCGACGGATTGAAGAAGAAAGAAAGCGAAGAATGAATAAAGAAGAATATACATCGCTGGAATCACGCTGATCAAAGCGCTGTATGTAGTGTATCATGCAGAACTTTCTACGGAGACCGAATAAGGGCTGTTTACATGGTGTCAGAATGAGTTTCGTTATGAAACAAACAAAGAAATATATGGGAACCCGATCAATTCATACCAAAACTCATTCCAGAACCCCTTACTGTTGCTTTGCATATTCCTGTGATCAGACGCGAAGTTTCATAAACAATCTGTTCTAGGTCTAATTTCGATAAGAAGGCTAAAGTCGTACTTAATGCTAACATGAAACGTAGCCTAAACGGTTTAAAACATGGTTTAACCAAAGATCAATCTGTCTGTTGTTAAGTCTCGTTAACTGGGTACTGGATCTCTTGACTTTGTTTTATCAGTGTGTTATAGTCGATCAGACTGTAAACATTGTAAAACGAAATAACTAAAACTACTAAATAGAAATTTAAGACTGAAAATTCTTTCGTTGTCGATTAGACTCTTTGAATGCTTCAATTATTGAACGGTGTGAACAAAAAGGAGTAGTTTCTGAACAATAATATACAGCTGGCAATGCGACGCGCACAGTAGTGATATTTCAAACTTGTCCTACTGGTCTACTAAAAAGACTGTCAGTGATATAGCTGTTCTGCCGACATATGATGAAAGTGTAGCTTACCTTAATATGAAAGAAAGTAGGTCAGTTTTTGTGAAGTCTTGGTCCTGGTCGTTATTGCTTGCTAACTCTGCAAGAAATTTATAAAGAAGAATTAGCAATGGGAAGATACGCGAAACTATCAGCACTAGTGGTGCAGGGTACAGTTGATTGGTGTGACACAAGTATCGACTTTCGAAGATCGTACTGAATTTTTCAAGACACTCAGCAAGTTAGACATTTTAGTCATTTGTTGAATTCATATTAGAGACGGGAAACTCGTCTCGGACGGAATTTCGTTGCACAAAAATCTTTATAAACAGAAAACCTGTCGCGATTTCCACGTCTTATGGGAATTTAGGACGGTTTTTATCATTAGACGAATTATCCGTCCAACTTTCTCGTCGTTTTGGCCGGGAAAGTAGGATGAGTTTCCTGTCAGACGAGTTTTCCGTCTCTAATATGAATTTAGCTATTGAAAAAATTAGAAATAATGTACTTACTTAATAGAAAATTAACAATTTGCTGTGATATCTCGTAGATAAATGAAGTGTTTTATCAATCTGCTGTAAAACCTTATCAACACACACTCAAAGGTCGAACTGGCTTAACTTGGGTGGTGTCTCACCTTAAGTATCAGTCCAACTGCAGACACTCCTTAATGACAATGAACCAATAGGATTGCTTGTAGTCCTTTTCTCTTTGTTACGTCATCGTTGTTTGATTGGTTGAATATAGGAAATAATACAGGAATACGTTCAGGCCTGTGGCTACCAATCAATATTTGTTTTATTGAAGATTTCAACTCAGTTTTTGAACCAGTCTCTTGACTTCCTATTCCTTTTTTTTGGACTTTTTTATTTACCACTGAACGCCATTTACCTAGCGATTTATGTCACAAATAATAATGTCGAACGTTTAGATCAACATCAATATTTTTCGATTCCCATGGTTCACGCTGAGAAGCAGCTAAATTAATTTCTTTGATGACAAAAGCCTTACGCTGTGGTAGCACTCCTGCATGGAAGCCATAGTTACGCTCAGTCAACAAACCTTGAATTTTACATATATAGCTATTTCAATTAACGTTGTCGCTGAAAAAAGCCTAAAGCTTTGAGAACGGAATCATGAAAAATGTTTTCGGCTTGACATCATTACCGAATAAAAAACTCACTGTATGCTTGTGAATTCTACAACTTGGACACATATTCCTTAATTTCTCAGATAACCTACAAAGAAGTGTGTTCGTACACAAACGTTAATTGAAATAGCTATATCAAACTATCGTCATTTTTGAAGCTGTCCCTCATTTTACTAGAATACGTTTCTTTGTAAGTTTAGATCGCATTCACATTAATTTGCCTGACATTTTGAAAATGGTAATTGTTCTGTGAGTTAAGACTTTGTTTGCATACGATAAAAGACGAAATATTTATACAACTATAAAACTCTAAAAAAACTGATCACAACAACCATCTAGCTCCTTAAGGGTTTTCAGAAAAAAACTAAAGAAGCACTTCTCTGCAGTAGACTCCCACACGGCAATCATGTAAAACAGTATTAAATTTCAATGTAATTTTACTGATGATTTTTTTCCGTGTTTAAATAAAGTTATCTTATCTTATCTTTATCTTATCTTGTTGTGTACAACGTTGTAAGAAGTTACATCGTGTGCGACACCCCAAAACCATCTTGTTGTGTGCAACGTAGCAAATCTATTTCAGTTATTTATAGAACTAATCAGTTTTAAGTTTCTCTCTATGTAAAATATGCAGACAGAGGACTTTCAATGAAGAAAGAAAGAAAAGAAAGATAGAAAGAAAAAAAGGAAAGAGAGATCGATAGATAAATATTTGAATGAGTGAATGAATGAACGAAAGTATGAATGAATGAATGAATGAATGAATGAATGAATGAATGAATGAATGAATGATCGCATAGGGGGAAAAAACGAAAAAAAAGAAGAATTTAGAAAAAAAGGAAAAGAGGAAAAAAGGAAAACAGAATGACGATGGCGCGGCTCGAACCTGTAGCGTACTCCCCGAAATCTGACCAGTGCAAATAAACCCAGGAACTATAAAACGTTACTTTATTGAAGACGTTAGTGTGAAAACAACTACTACAAACTAAAGAGCAGGTTCTTGTACGTAAGAATTTGATTGAAATTTTACACTAAACTCACTCATAAATAATCGAGAAAATTAGATACCTTGCGAGCTGGGTTTTCACTCGGCGAGCGGGTTTTTCGTGTCAATAGCCCGCCGAGTGAACGAACGCCTTGTTATAGATTTTTAATTTGCCCTCTCAATCCAGAGGAATTAAAAGAAAATAACTCAGCTCGCAAGGTAGAGACTAGCCTTGTTTTCAGGAGGCCTCTTTTTCGATGGAGAACGATTGCGTGACGAAATCACGGGAACGACTGCGTGACACTTCCCACGAAACATCGCGTAACACTAAATTTATCAGGCTCGTCATTCATGTGAGGGTTTGCGAAGGCCATCGAGCTATAAATTAATATCAGGTAAGAGAACTTGATGTGACGATAAGTTAATAATTTAATTTTACTGAAAAATTACGCGAGACAATAAGACAATAAGGCTGCGTGACAATGGACCATACAAAAAATTACGTGACGGTACAGTTACGATGCACTTAAGAGCAATTTTTCGTATGACTGTGAAAACGGCACGGTCACGGCACGGTACGGTTACGCCAGGAATTTCGAATGTTTTTATAGACATTACAGCACTGACACGGTCACGGTACGGCGCGGTAAGTTTCCCACTCATACGAAAATCGCTCTATCTGGATAAATTTGAAAATACATCTTTTTTGTTACGGTTAGGGCTTCCGTCTACTCTTAAACGGTGTTTTTCTTTTGTTTTAGTAAATGCCGTTTTACTGGACACACGTGAAAACGCATTCCGCATACTCGGAAGTATAAAACCATTGGAGGTTTAGTAAATCTTGAAAGTTAAGGCTGTCCTTGAAAAATTAGCTCTTATTTTTCCTAAAACATTGCTTTTAATAGTTGTTCTCTTTCCCTGATCAAATAATACAAGAGAAATTCGCATAATACACGACAGTTGAATCGACGATACTTTTATTTGTAAACACGAACGCGTCCACGAATTCCCGCCGAATTTTCGAGCATGCGTAAATACGCTTTTGACGCGTATCGTTTTACTGCGTTTTACTACCGCGATATTCAAACGACAACCGACATTTTGCTTTTGTCGGAAAACTCCGAATATTGCAGTTTTCGGAACTCGTTTTCGGGGTATGTTCGATTTCGTCCGGCAATGTTCGGGGTTTTGGTTAACAGAAGAAAAACAAAGCCAATTGATGGTTGGCGTTTGAATGTCGGAGTTTGCAGTAGACTTGCTCGCTCGTTAATTTACCTGATGTTTGGGCTCCCTTTGTTGTAATCGGGCAATTACGACACAGGAAGCCCAAGCAACGCAAAAATTAGGAAGCCCAATCAACAGAAAAAAATTACGTACGAGTGAGTTTGGAGCAAGTCTAAGTTCTGCGCGGAATATCGAAAACCGCAGAAATAACTGAGGGAAAAGATGCAGTTTTCCAAATTCATTTGGATTAGTATCGTAAACAAGCAGCACCACTCACATATGTACACAAAGGATCAAAAGCTAATCGACTTCAACGATTTCTTTTGGTTTCAAATCGTCTACAATGTTAAGTAACTTGATGGCAGGCCCAAGTTTTAGACCCATGTATGACATTATCATGTCACGGTTTAGTAGTAGCAACGCTCGTCCATCAATTTCCTAGAAACAATATGCATGATTTAGTACTAGTAGCAACGCTCGTCCATCAATTTCCTAGAAACAATATGCATGATTTAGTACTAGTAGCAACGCTCGTCCATCAATTTCCTAGAAACAATATGCATGATTTAGTACTAGTAGCAACGCTCGTCCATCAATTTCCTAGAAACAATATGCATGATTTAGTACTAGTAGCAACGCTCGTCCGTCAATTTCCTAGAAACAATATGTTATGTTAGTTAGCATGATAGCGAGGCTCACAGGAGTAAACTGCCGAAGTAACCACCTAGCAGAAAAAGAATAAGTGTATGATACGATATTGGAAATTATGTAAAAGTTAGTAGAAATTTGATTTCTGACCGAAAATCACGTGTCAGGCATTAGATCGAAAGGTCATTAATTAATAGTTAGAATAAAAAACGACACATTATTCGTGATTTTAGGTCAGAAAACTAGTTTCTACTAATTTCTAAATAATTTCCAATATCGTATACACTTATTCTCTTTCTGCTAGGTGGTTATTTCGGCAGTTTACTCCTACGAGCCTCGGTGTCATGCTAGGAATCTTGGTATCTCGAATGTGGCCTGTTAATAGTTAATAGTTTGTTCAAACATTTGGCTCCAGGGGGCTTGCGCAAAACACAAAAAAAGAAGATAAATAAAGAAAAATAAAAACTCCAAATTAGGAGTCAGCGGTAAAATGTTCCACGCATGCGTACCATGAAACGCCTCCTCAATAAAAACATTGGCAGCGAAACAAAACAAATTTACTGGCGAAACTCAAGCCACAGAAAACTAGTCTCCCTCGCAGCCGCTCCTAGTGTCGTCACGCAAGGATTCCTCCCCTAAGAATGTCTGGCTCGGGAAAGCAGCCGCTTCTTAGGGGAGGAATCCTTGCGTGACGACACTAGGAGCGGCTGCGAGGGAGACTACAGAAAACAAACTCAATGCCAAAAAAATTGGTTTGAAGAGACTGTTGTACACTCTGTCGCCTGCATTTTTCATCATGTATTCATCATTGCCTAAAATTAAGCTAAAAGACGCAATATGGGATTCCTGTGTTCGAGCTGCAAACACGCGTAAGCCCGCGAATTCTCGCGCATGCGCGATGTTTTGCGGCGGTGTCGAGTGAGCCACAAGGATAAGTACTTGGTGTATACAACACGAATTGTATGCAACACCAATTGTACCATTGAATGAACGTATCATCTATCGATACACTTGGTGTTGCATACATCAAGTACATACCCCCACAGGCAATGTCTACTTACATGTATTCTAAAGAGTGACACGTGATCTGCTAGCTCAGTACTCTCGATGTATTTGATAACCTCATCTACTGACCAAGTCTTGGCCGGGGAAGTTGAGCACACCTGAGGTGAGCTAACGTCTAATGAATGACATTACAGATACTGGTCAATTAGCATTTATTAGGTGATGATGAAGATGGTGATGGTGATGATAATAATGATAATGATGATAGTAATGATGGTAGCAATGATGATAATGATGATTCTACTAAAACTTGAAACAGACGCAAAGTACCTTGATTGTCGCTTGATCTTGGCGGTTGACTACTTGGAGATCCTGTTGTTTCTGTTTTCTTTACTGACGTTTTAGGAACTGAAATAAAATTGCGTTGCTAAGACTACATAACCCACAAAAAGGTTCATAAAGAGAGAGAAGTTCAAAAAAAAGCTTAGAAAAGACTAGGGAAAACTTAGTTGGTCAATCGCTGATTTCCTAAGCAAAACATGTCACTGTTTGATTGTCGTTAGCGTTGATTTCTTTAAACTTATCTGAGTAACCATTGAGTGAACTCGCTGTGTGTGTGTGTGTGTGTGGGGGGGGGGGGGGGGTACACTACTTTTCATCCCCTAAAGAATATTTCAGTGAAAAAGAACATGGGTATTTGATATCATTCTATCCCAGATATTGCAATGAACTATCTTTCTTTTTTCAATGTCACGCCTCACTCCTCTAGCTATTGTATAAGTCATGACTTGCGTTACCTGCTTTACCGTGACACTTGTCACACCTTCCTTTAATCTTAGTAGTAGATATCAAATTATCACAGCACTGTAGCTTCTCTAGAAACTTATCCAACACTTTCCAGAACAACCTCACACGATCCACGAATTGTAAATTGCATGACAAAACCTCTGAGCCACTTCGCGCGGTGATTTTAGCTCTACCATTACCAGGAATAAGAAATCCAAAAACTTTCTTCTGGTCATGCGCACAGTCGACCAGACCTTGGATACAGGATTGTAGGACTATATTAATGTTATTGTTACCAATCCAAGGACCACGAAGTTTGGCGATTTTATCTTTGTCCAAGTGACGACCAACTCTGCAGCCATGATTGACATGCAGCACGACAGACGGCTGTGCGCGGTTACGCAGCAAAGGGTCGTCAGATGATGACACAGATTGTACCGAGCTTGATGATGATGATGATGGTGATTTGTTTGGTGGTGAATTGAGTTTTTGCTTTTTGGAGAGAGGTTCGTCTTCTTTTGTCTTGGTTCTAAAATGGCAGGAAAGAATTTGAACTTTTTAAAACCTTCCAGCAAAATTATAAGTCGACTTTAAGGAATAAGTCATACCTGTTCATATTTGCCACATTAGCTCGTTTCTTTTTGCCTGTAAGGAGGAGGAAAATCTAAAACTCTGCTTCATAGATGTACTAAAGCGCTTATTGTAGAGCGGATTTCGTATGAGTGTGAAATCGGCACCGCACAGTCACGGCACTGTTACGGCAGGAATTTTGAACGCTTTTATAGACAACACGGCACTGACACGCTCACGGTACGGCGCGGTACATTTCACAATCATAGGAAATCTACTCTAGACTGATTCCATACCAGTAAGTCGTAGTTTTTGGTCGTTTGTTTCGTTAGATCGCGACCACCACAGGAAGCCCAACTGAGGAGCGGACGGACCGACTTATGGAATTAGTCTAAAGCGTAATACGTTGAGATACGGGCGTTACGCAATGTCCAATCGTTGCCTCATCTTTCTCTGACCGTAAGTTTGTTATTTCGTGCTGCTAACGTATCAATCCGTTACATTACGCTAGACAAATTCTTACGTAAGGACGTACTGCTACCACGACGCGGTAAATCCATGTATATCCGTAACGGAGGTAAGCAAGGTAGTTAAATCGTTCATTGCAGCCACTAACATTGCGTGACAATCCAACGTAAAACGAATGCGTGTCAAACCGTATCAATCAGACGGAAACGAATGCGTGACAAGCAATGTAAACGAGTTTGAAACATGCCATGGCAATTCAACGTTAAAGAATGCATGAACAAAGCGTTACAAGGCAATGTAAACGAAAGCGTGACATACCGTGACAATACAACGTACAAGAATGCGTGACATACCTGGCGGTTGCAAAGGGTGACCATTCAGTGCACACCAACCAACAGGGAAGATATTACGAGAATCGTATCGACACCAGTAGTCCGACCCCATATAACCATCAAAGTCAATACGAACTCTATCCCCGTCTACCTCCCCCACGGTTGCCACACAGACAAGGGCTTGGTTCTTAGGGTCAACAGCCTCGACCTTCATGCCTGGTGCGAACATGTTTTTATCTGGAGTGCCTGGAGGCTACAAGATGAAAAGAGAATCAATTGTTTCAAGCGAACTCATTGTCGTGCGTACACAGCACATTTCGTAGTAATGTGAAAAATTCTTGTCTGATCAAAATAGAGTGAATTAGCAAACACGACGCGAAGAGGACGCCGCGCGCCTCGCGCCGAGCGAATTTTGCTCGAAATGACCGTTGACGTCGCCGATGTCAAAAGAAGGACGTGAAAACAAGTGAAATGGCGTCTTGAACATAGCGTCGCGACGTTGTCACGGTAGTCACGCAACGAACAAATGTGATAAATTCGTCATCTAACGTCCTGTTTTCGCGTCGCGTCGTGTTTGCTAAATCACTCTAATGTTGAGACACGTCATGACACAATAGAGCAGTTTTCGTATGACTGTGAAAACGACATATTCATGGCACGGTTACGGAAGTAATCATACCAAAATAGACAGATTGGACTCCCGATACGCGGTCGTAATTTTGTTTATCCCTCGTATGATGACAGACTGCATTGGACTCCACTCAGTCCTATTACCATTATGAAATACGCAGTTACAGGACGTCTAGTCCAGACAATGGGCCCTCCTTCTCCGCTCCTCATTTTCATCTGGGCTTCCTGTGTCGCGGTCCGTTTCACACCCAAATAAAAACTACTCAATAGCTAGGACTTCTGCAAGGTACGGACTTCTGTAAAGTCTTAGGTGTGGGAGTATTAAACCCTGGTATTATTGCTGCCATTCTGGTTATTGTTTCTCTCAGAAGACGAAAAACATAAGGTTTGCCGCTAATACTACACTAGTTTTTCGGTAGAGGTTGGTGGTAGTCGAGTGGAACAGAGGAAGGAAAAGGAGATGAAACTGGGGTAATGGGAAAATGAAAGGAAATGGAGGAACGAAAAGAGACGAGGAGACGAAAAAGGAGATGACTAGATAGATGAGAAAGAGATCAGAGATCAGAGACGAGAAAAGAGATCAGAGACGAGAAAATAGATAAGAGATAGAAAAGAGATCAGAGACGAGGGAGTTTGTAATTCATAGTCTTACTGGTGTCCGTACATTCCCCAAGATTCCCCACAGAAGCCTGAATTAATATAGGTATCGTCTACCTTTTTGAAAAGTCTGGCGGGAGCGATCTTTTCTGCTCCAGCTGAAGCCAAAGTCGTAGCAACAAACTTTTGGTATCTTCCTTGATCGTGGGTAAATCCTGTTGCACAAGAAAATCTCTCAAATATCCTCACTACCACTAATCCACTGATTTATTCAAGACGGGATATTCTCGCATTATCAACTTTTGCCTCGCCCCTCCCCTCACCCTCCGCCTCACCAAACTGAGTACTCAAACTCAAATTATATAAATAATCATCTGTTCTAATGGTACGTAATTTTCAATTTCTCGATCCAACAAAGTATCACGGGTGGCAAGAGTGGCGTAGTGGTTCACTGCTCGCCTTTTACCGCTGTGGTCCGTGTTCAATTCCCGGCTCGGGGCATACGTAAATTGAGTTTGTTTGATGTGTTGTTCTCTCCCATGTCATGAGGGCTTTTTCTCTGGGTTTTCCGGTTTTTCCTCTCTCAGCAAAAATCAACATGTGAGTAGAGTGGAGTGATGTATGTAGAGTATATTTTAACAGGATAACCATTTCATTTGCTAAATCGCTCTAGTTTTTGCCTGAAAGTTTGAGATAGTAGGGCATCTCTCCCCCCTCCCCTCCCCTCCCCTCCCCTCCCCTGACGCTCTCGAATCCCCGAGGGTACGTTCTCATTTCTTCAACTCAAAGGAGAAGAAAAGATCGGTTCTTACCAACAGGGGGCTGCAGCTGACCACCATTAGACTCACACCACCCTACAGGGTGAATTTCTATCGAATCAACCATGTGCCAAACATCGTTAGATTTGTCTGTTCCATCGAACTGAAGTCTGACACGTGGTCCAATACTCCCAACTACTGTAGCTAAACACGTGGACTTGACGACACGTGGATCGGCGACTTCTAGTTTCATTCCTGGTTTGAAGCCGTTGTGTGGAGGGGTGGAAGACTACAATAGATGAAACGAGGAGAAACGTTTAAGCAAAAGACTATAATACTAAGAGGGCGACGCTTTGTAATGATGTCTATGCGATGTTCGCTGCGACGAAAGGCCTGGACACACGGTGCAACATACTGAAACATCGCGGGCTTGCGACCGCTTCTCGGCTGAGCAGTGGAAGCCTGTCAGTATTTTCTGACAGATTACAAAAGAAAGAATATTAATGCTTGACACCAGCAATGTGGTGCATGTATCTCATAGGCGTAAAAAAAGTGGTTCGTTTAAAGAGAGTACTACGGTGACAACTTGGAGATTTGTTCAGCAGTTGTGTGCATTGTGAGCATGCGCAATCCACATCACGGTTTTCTCCCTGCTTGGGAATCCTGTGGAAACTCCTTGAAGAGGAGGACTGCAGAATCACTTTCAATTTTACACAGGAATCCCAAACCTTATTTACCTGCTTGAAGTAGAACATTGGAGCACCCTTTGCACCACATTCCTTTAGATAATTCTCCCAATTGAATAACGGCTTGAATAATGGTATGGCACGTTTGTCTGTAGAAAGCAATAGACTTAGCATAGCAGAATCTCATGTTGGATTTCCTGTGGCTATGCTTTGACACAGGTAGCCCAAGGAAGCTGTACCTTTTTTGATGGGTCGACCTAAAGTCGAGCTTGTACCCGAGGACGCTGATCCCACGGAACTCTCTGAATGAAAACAAAAAGGAATAAATTATTTTTATATTCTGAAGTGTCATGTGTTTGCCACGCCTCTGGTAGCCATTACTTCCTTAATAAGAGGACCATTATAGTTAACACCCATTGAACAAAATTAAGATCACGACTGCCTTGAAACCACGTGTTGACCACACCCTGATCACCACCCTTGTACTCAACGTCCCCCATGATCCGTAAAAGAGGGTTACAATCACCTCGAACCTCGTGTTGGTCACGCCCCATCACTACCCTTGTACACAACGATCCGTAAACGGAAGATTATATTCAATATCCAGTGGACACAAGGGGGTCACAATCACTCTGACACCACGTGTTGGCCACGCCCCTGTAGAAACTATACTCATAGATACGTACTCGAAGGAGATGCTTTGGCCTCTCGTAGTTGTCTTATTCGTCGTTGTATACTTTTAATGTTTTCGTTATTAAGCTCAATACTCAGAGCGGCCATTTCAAAACATTCCTGAGAACAGATATTACGGCATTCCAGGATCCTGGTTCCATCGCGAAATGTAAAGTTCTTTAGAACGGTGTTCTTTTTGCACCATGTGCAGGGACGATTGGTTTGACTCTATTTGATCAATTAAAAACATATGGAACATTTAGATCTCTATCACTGATAGGTATTAGTAGAATTCAGAATCTCTAACCTCTAATGTTTACGTTCAACTACATGACTCGAAGACTCAAGGCGTCAGGCGAAAGAGAAGTGTAAGGAAAAGTGGGAAATGGAAAGGGAGGGGAAGTGATGGGGGATCGATTGATTCGCTCCTTGTATTACCTGCACAGTACTTGACAGATATGGAGACAAACTCTTTGAAGCCGTTTTACTGACTGGCGTAGCAGTTGTGGTGGTGGCGGTGGTGGTCGAGGGTTTTGCAACACCTGTAATGGACTTTTTCACCTTGAAAATCAGAGCAAAAATGATCGTAAAGTAATGTAACAGGTGCGTGTTTTTTAGGGGTACGGAGAAACCGCGCGATTATCGAAAAATATCGGTTACGTTTAGAAACAGACATGTACCGTACGGAGAAACCGCGCGATTATCGAGAAATAACGGTTACGTTTAGAAACAGACATGTACCGTACGGAGAAACCGCGCGATTATCGAGAAATATCGGTTACGTTTAGAAATAGACGTGTACCGTACGGATAAACACTGCGCAATTATCGAAAAATAACGGTTACGTTTAGAAACAGACGTGTACCGTACGGATAAACACTGCGTAATGATCGAGAAATAACGATTACGTTAGAAAATGTATCGTTCCCAGGGGTACGGAAAACCCGTATGCAATTATCGTAAAGACGGTTACGTTTGAAAACAGATACGTTCCCAAGGTTGCGGGAAAATCTTGTGCAATCATCGTAAAGTCCTGGGGTACAGAAAAACCGTGTGCAACAATCGTAAAGTAACGGTTAACATTGAAAACAGATATCTTGTCCAAGGGTACGGAAAAACCGCGCAATTATCATTAAGTAACGTTTCAAAACGGGTTTCCAGGGGTATGAAATAATCGTGTGCGCAATAGTCGTAAAGCAACGCTTTGAAACCAAACGGGAATCGTTGCAAGTGGTACAGACAACGCAACGCAGCTAGGGAGTCCACCATCCGTTGCCAAGTTGCATTCGGTCAGTTACATGCTCATACAGAGTAGATTTCGTATGACTATGAAAACGGTACCGCACGGCCACGGCACGGTTACGGCAGGAATTTCGAATGTTTTTATAGACAACACGGCAGTGACAAGGTCACGGCACGGCGCGGTCCGTTTGACACTCGAAATCTGCTCTATATAGAAGGAAACATTCAACGGCCCCACGCGTAGACCACGTGCTGGCCACGCCTCTGTCGTTACACACCATCAATGGATTTCCTACATTCGTACCGGATACATGTAAATCTTTGGGTTGACCTATGGTTGGTAAACGTGCTGTGGTAAAAAGCCATGAGCAACCCCGTTGTTCAAGTATTTGAAGGGTTCCCACCCTCCTGGTAAAACAAAATTTCCTGGCTTTTCACTGACCAAATCCAAGAGAGCATAAATAACTTATTTGTGTCCTCTTGCCAAATCTCATTTTTCACCGACTTTTAATGAAGACAAATTTAGAACAATTTCTATCCACCACTTCCCACAAAATTAAGCGGTTATGGTTCATGGAAATCCACAACCAAGCTAAGGATTGTTTGACCTTTCCAACACAAAATTCCCCGACTTTTGGAACATTTTCCCTCACCAAATTCCTTGAAAATTCCCTGGCCTTGAAAAATATTAGGAATTCCCTGACCTTTGAGTGGGAACCCGATTTGACTTAGCAAATGCGACACAGCGTAAAGAGGGCGCACCCATACCGTGGACGTTCCGAAAAGGACGCTAAAATATGTGAAATTTGGTTCTGAACATGACATCTGGAAGTCACGATTGTTGCGCAAGCGCTTCAGCACAACCCAAGATTAATGCTAAAGAAAACCAGTGATTTTAACCCAGGATTTGCGCTACAATCCCGCTCAAAACTAACTGAATCAGTGGGAGGCAAGAACGTTCAGCTACTCCCTCTCCCCTTTCAATGTTGCTAGCTATGGCAGAATTGTGCAGCGTGCTGTGAAATGTCGCTGATATGGAAGGGCCAACATTGGAGGAGGGGACGTGAAAAGTGATTCAGTTTTTTAGAGCAAGATTGTAGCCTGCTTACCACTAGAGTTGCAAAAAATACTCCGATACTAATAGTAACAATAACTTTATTGATCTTTCATAGTCTCTTTTTCTTTCAAAATCTGTATAAAATTCCTAAATATCTCTTTAGTTTATAGTTCTACAACATACTATTTGCTTGATCTAGTACTTTGATCTCTAAAACACAGGTATCCCACAGCTGACTTCGAAAACATGGCTCTTGTACTTAGTTTGCTTTCATGAGCTCGGTTTATGGAGCACAGGAACCCCATTCATTCAAGAGAACTAGTTACAAATCAATATACAGGGATACTTGTTCGCACTGTTTCAACACAGGACTCTCGCCTACATAAAAATTCGCTTTACATATTGGGCGTTAACCCAAGTGCATCATGGGAACAGAAACACAGGAATCCCGGTGTCTTGTTTTTCGTATCTCACCACAGGATTCCCGTCAGCTATACATGGTATGCAAATCTTAGTGATAAAGGGTCACGCTATAAATCGTATCTAATCTCGCATCTTCACATTACTCTAATAACTAATCATACTAATACAGGATGTTTTCCAAGTCCTCGTTTCGCCCTCCACATATTTACAAATTGCACATAATTTCTGTTCTCCTCTTCATGCTGCCCACTATCAAACCTCAACTTTACTTTCTGTAGTTTCTTATAGCATAAATCACATATGGGCAGATGAATAACGTGATCAGGCAGACCTCGAAACAGCGCAGGATACCTTGATCTAAAGATAGGACGACTCGGGTCTTTCCCGTCGAGCGCTGTCTCACATATAAAGCATACATTAGGAGTGTGAGAAGAGCAAGAATTGGAAGGGATATCAACTCCTTTCCATGCTTTCATATGTGTGATGTAATCTCTCTCTTCGTCGGGTACATTAGCCTGGATATAGCGATCACGCTGTCGATTAAGCCGATCAAAACACATGCAGCAGACTTTGAAGTGACCAACGTTATCCGGCACATCGATGAAAAGTGACGGGAACTTACTGCGGCGTAACTTTCCTTGACGGGATGTAACACTTACGGATACGTTACACACGTAACACTTGTACGATTCTTTGTCGTCTGCGGTATTCTCCTCCACACATTCTGTATCCTCAGAAACATCTTCGTCTTGGATTGCTTCAGTTTTCAGTTCAGAAGTCTTTTCGGAGTCATTCAAAGGTTCGTCTTTGTCTCCATTTTGAGTTTCCACAACAACATCTGTTGTAACACTTGTTGCATTATTTTCTCTCTCTTCTTCAGTCTTGACAACCACTTCGGTCGCTACCGTAAGCGGTACTGCATAGCCTTCCTTCTCCTCCAGTTTACAATCAATAACTGTGAACGTAGCCTTGGATAAAGACTCAGGAACTGCACCAGACAGAGGCGCTACTGTTGATATTAACGATCGATAACATTTCTGGCATACTGCAGCTTGATAAAGCCACTCTGGCTGACCAGTGAATAAATGTGGATAATGCACGCGAAATACGACCTCAGGCTTTTGAAGGAAGTATTCTGAGCATGTTATACAGTTCCAGAATTTGAAGGTCATGGCACTTTTACTCTGGCTGACAACCAGGGGGAGGTTGGCCACTACGCAGTACAGGCCGCGAACTGCTGGGGGGACAGCATAGAAATGGGGGGCCTAAGGATCAGAGAATACAGAGGTTTCAGTTGGTAATGTATAACTTAATAATAATAATAGCATTATTATTATATTATTTAGAATTTATGCATAGTTGGCAAATAGATTCAGAGGGTCTGTACAAAGGGTCCACACAAAGCCTGACCAAAATTTAAATTCTCCTCTAAAGTCTTTTACTGCAAAGGAGAAATTGAATTTTGATCATAGATCACTTGTTATTAGAAAGATTCTAGAGATGGAAGAGATCATAGACCCCTTTTAATGTTATAACATTTTGACCACCACCTTAATGGCATCTCCAGATTGGATACATGTGAAAGATATTCACATATGTACACCCCAAACATCAATTTTAGCATAGAATTAAAGTACTAAAAGAATAATAATGAACCAACAAATGCTAGTTATACCCCAAACTGAAACCTCTAGTTCCTCAGCCTTGGCAATGGAACCACGTTTTCGATAGGAGTGCTTAGAAATGTGTTCTTTAATGAGCAAAGGGACTTTAAGGTACTATTTATGGCTGCCAATATGTCACCAGAGTCGATATCGCTGGCCATGAGATCTTGTACAATCACTGGAGAACTCAAGACTTCAATTTGGAGTTTAAAAAACTCTACTGTCCAACAATGCGTGTGAATGTACGTATGGGATATTTCCACAGAAAAGTAGGTACAGTTTAAACCTCTCTGAAACCCGACATCCTAAGGATTGTGTCCACTTATGAGATGTGTATGCTTATGGGAGGTTATAGATGTAGAGTATGTCAGGAGAAGGGACCAAGGGTTGCTGTCCACTTATGAGAGGTGTCTGCTTATGGGAGATTAAAAATGTAGTTTGTAAGGAGATGGGAACGAGGGCTGCTGTCCACTTATGGGAGGTGTCTGCTTATGGAAGGTTAAAAATGTAGAGTTTGTCAGGAGAAGGGACCAAGGGTTGCTGTCCACTTATGAGAGGTGTCTGCTTATGGGAGATTAAAAATGTAGAGTTTGTCAGGAGAAGGGACCAAGGGTTGCTGTCCACTTATGAGAGGTGTCTGCTTATGGGAGATTAAAAATGTAGAGTTTGTCAGGAGAAGGGACCAAGGGTTGCTGTCCACTTATGGGAGGTGTCTGCTTATGGGAGGTTAAAAATGTAGAGTTTGTCAGGAGAAGGGACCAAGGGTTGCTGTCCACTTATGAGAGGTGTCTGCTTATGGGAGATTAAAAATGTAGTTTGTAAGGAGATGGGAACGAGGGTTGCTATATACTTATAGTAGGTGTCGGCTTATGGAAGGTGTGAGCTGGTTTCACTGTATGAGAATATTAACAATGACAAGTGCGAAACAAAGTGCAATCTAGAAGCCACAGTGAGCAGCATTTGGTTATAACTACAAGATGCAATTCCAGCAAATGTGTATTGCTTTGAAGGCTGAGATATTACAGCTCATTAGCTGTTACCAGAAATTTGCTACCAATAACCCCAGACATATTGGAATAAAAATATATAATATTATTGTATGTCTAGTTGTATGCATCTCTATAATTTACTGACAAAAATATATTCAGATGAACTGCTATTGTAAAGAGTATTTATAAAACATAAACTTGTCTTGAATACTCAAAAAGAGAATACTCCAACATTTTAAAGAAGCTAAAGAAGGGATTTTTAATAATCACCACACCAATCTAAGCTTTGCTTGCATTAGTTATATCATGACAACACACACACACTCACTAATGCACTCCTTTCTCGCACCTCTATTTAGGAGAGGGGAGCAGGGGTTGCACTCCTCGCCAGAAAGGACTTTGGGCCCTTCTCTTGCTTTTCCAAAATATTCTCTTGATCCATGAATGGTTTCTAATTTCTATAATGCTGCAGCCCGTGCTGAAGGAATATTCCAGATCTGCCCCTGCATCTATAGCACAGAGTCTACATGAATTGCGTATGCTTATACTACAAGTACGCATATGGACTAGTCTTGTGTATGACTGTACAGTATACTTCTGAGCCTGGTTGTTCGAAATCAGGTTAGCACTCACCCAGGATTAAATCTAAAGAAAATCTTTGATTTTAACCTAGAATTAACTCTAATTTATTGTCCTTCAAACAACTGTGAACTGGTTGTTTCAAAAGTTAGTTAGTGCTAACCAAGGGTTAAACCTTAAGAAAACTAACCTACTTTCAAACCACCAGGCCCTGTCATGTGCACAGTGTGTATAAATGTAAGCTTACCAGTGGAGGTTGGCCTGTTTCTGACTGAGTAGTAGTTGGAACACTCATGGGTACAGGGGCTTGGGTTTTTACAGCTACCGGTGCTGCAGCTGCTGCTGCTACTGTTGTTGTTTGAGTGGCTGGTGTTGCTTGGATGGAAACTGTAGGTGTTGTTCCCTACAAGTAAACAGTAATTTAAATAAGATTTAAAAGCAGAAAGGCCTTGATGCATAATGCCCTTTTTCTAAAACCCGTTCTGCAAATTGCTACAACTTCTTTTTGCAACATTGCATGCAATTCCTGCAGGTGCAGATGCATGGTGCAATTACTGTTGTGTGCAGCATTGCAAGAAAAGTTATGAAACATGCATAGATCTTTGGTGTATAACAATAACAAATTAGCCTCTAGCCATCACATGGTGTACGTCATGTAACAGTCACCAAAAAGTTCAGATATTGTCAACTTGATAGGGCCTGTTTCAAAAATGTGGATGGTCTGAAAATTTGAGTGAGGCAGAAAGAAATTATTGGTACAAACTTGGAATGAATTACAATATAAAGTCATAAGAGTATTAATGGATGATATTATGCATATTTAAAGATGAAAGACTCATCCTCACCCATTCTATTTGGTCTTAGATTCACATCCAGATTCAGATTTAGATGCAGATCTCAGACCATCTAATATGTTTTTGAAACAGGCACATACAGTACTGCAGACAGCCAAAGATCTGAATATGAATCTAAATCTAAATCTGGACCTGATTCTAAGACTGAATAGAACTGTGAGAATGAGTCTTATTATTAATTAGCATACTCATCACTTTTGAATGTTTTTACATGTTTTTATGGACATTACACTGTATGCCACTGACAAGGTCATAGTACTGTGCTGTAGTTTCTCACTCATGTGAACACAACTCTAGTTTATATCAAGCCCCCTCCCTAGTATAAAATAATATAGGTTATTGGTCGACTAACCAGCTAATACAGCTGTGTATTTTTTACAAGTCACTCTATATTTTGGCGAGCCTTTAGGCAAGCCAAAATGCAAGTGATAGACCAAGTTGTATTTTCCTCTGGCTGAGGAACGAAAGAAGTGGAAAATGTTTTCTCACACATCACTGGGGCCTGGGCCCTAGGGGCCTTAGTCAAGTGTGCAGTGGGCAAAATCAGTTGCTTTTTGCTGTCCGCCATTACTGACTTGTAAGTTTGAGCCCTTAAGTACCCACCCAACCCTCAGTCGACATTGCTAGAGTATCATTTTAATTAGGCTCTGGTTGACAGTCTTATCTAGTTTGTTATGTGTTTACCATGCTTGATGTAAGTTGAGTTTTAGTTTTGTTGATATGAAATAAAGAAGTCAGTTGGCGGTGGTCAGCTTGACAATAGCTCCCAGTGGTGTGTGAGAATAACATATTTATTATACAATTCTGCAAAAAACAATACAAATTAATGATGTCATTTTTATTGCCACTTTTGACTTTGATTAGCATGCGGCTTTGCACCGGGAAGCCATTCAAATGTTACTAACCTAATACGGTCTCATACATGTATTTTTTGCATTCTTGTGCATATTACGTATTAAAATGATGTATAATATTGATAGATATTAATTTTACTTACAGTGGGGGTTGAAGGCACATTTCCACCATTCTGCTGTCTGATGATGTCACTCACACTTGTATTCCCTACAACATCAACATATTCATTAACAACTAAAAAGCCATCTCCATCCTTATCTACTGTACATGTACTTTTAGTAGAATGCAAGAGACCATAATACTAAGAGAGCAAAACTCAGTATTGATGTCTGTGCAATGTTTGCAACAACTAAAGCAGCAGTATTTAGTAATATCACCATCACTAGCGCAAGGCTCTCAAAACAATAGAATTTTATTTTTGATGGGACGGTTTGTTTTCAGCATTTGAATTCTACTGTTGAAAGCCTTGTGCGCATAATGTAATTAGTAAATTAGTAAAAATAGCCTTAGTCGCAACTAACATCACACAGACATCAATACTGTGCTTTGCTCTCTTAGTATTATGGTCTCTTGGAGGAAGCATGGTCATTGGTCAAATAAAAACAGAAAAATAAATAAAGTCTTTATTTAAAGAGGTAAGCAAATGACTGTAATTCAACCGATAAACTCTGGCCCTCTAAACACAACAAAATAACTAAAATAAATTATTTAAGAATCCCAACTAGCCAGAAGGCACACAAGTTGGCTATCTACAGTACAACTATGGTCTAGAAGTTGAATTGAACTATTGACTACCCAGAGCAAATTCAGCCTCAGCTAGTGGCCAGAGCAAGACTTGAATTCAAAGTGTCTGAATATTATTATTGTGAGATACTTTGATTTTGATTAGTGACATTTTGAACAGTTTGAAGATTTGTAATGTTCTGTTAGAACTTCAGAACATGTGTAATTGGTGATCAAACATTGACTCCGCCCCTTAACAACATTTGACATTCAGTCTAACAAAAGCACATTCAAACTGTCAAAATCAACATGCAAAATGTTTTCATAAAACACTCAAACACACTCCGCTGTAATATTGCTTCCCTACAATAATCATCTTATGTATTTCTTCATTATTTCAATTTTTAATTTTGATTGGCAGAAGTGAAATCAACATACTGCAGCAGACTGTTTGGCTGTCTCGGTTTGCATGATTTTGAAAATTGCAGTAATTTACCAAGATGAAATACCATATATGTTCTCATTGAAATTTCCTTTTTGGAAATGAAAGTTGTCAAGTGAACATAAATTGAGAATAAAATGAAAAGCGATTATGAAACAGAACTTTTCTTTTTAATTTACATTTTAGAGTTTTTATCATTTTTATCAAGAATTGTTTGGCATTGTTGAACTTAAGGAAATTGATGCTATATAAAATATTATATTATTTTTATTTTTATTTACTGAATGTCTGACCATTAAAATAAAATATGGAATAAAACTGTAGATATTACTATTCTGACTCTCACACTTAGGAATATCCAGAATCATGTAACTTAACATGAATATAAGTGTCCGATTGGTTCATCACCATTTCAGTATCAATGAAATATCAACATACATGTACATACATATATGTACGTGCCAAGAAATGACAATTCTGTAAATGTACTAAGATATTGTGACAGCATTGCATTTGAAGTCTACAATATCATTTACAAAGAAGTCTCAATTTAAGTTATACATTATTTAAACATGCAAGGAGCAGATCATTAACTTTTCTATGGAGAAAAGAAAGATATCAGAAACCAAATACCATTCCTGTCAACATAACTAGAGGTAGTGGATGCTGTTGTTTATTATTTATTATTAAATAATAATAAATAATGATAAATTTTATTATTTCCAATACAGCAATCCATCAATGCAAAGGATTATTAGCTGGATCAGAAGTTGTTACAGATCTGGTCCTAATCTCTCCAAGCGCGCGTAACTTACAAGTACTTGTAAAGTCATATTTAACAGGAGTCTATATTAAAAGGGTATTTCACATGAGAATTCTGCCTGGAATAACAAGAAATTGCATATTGAAATTTACAGGCCTTTTTAAGAAGGATAAAACATTTATATCCTTGGAAAATACATCCAATTTTGGGAACTATGAATACACGTAAATCACACACACTTTGTAAAATAGGGGACAGACCAACACAATGATAACTTCATGGTCTGCTCTACCAAAATAGAGGGATTTCATGGCAGCCATGTTTGAGGGCAAGTACAATAGAAAGTTTTTGAATTAGAAAAGATTTCATTTCTCTTGGGAAAAAAGCGCTATTATTTTGACCACAAACATGTCTGCCATGAAATCCCTCCATAGTGTGAGATGATCAGCGCTAATCAAGGTTGCAAACTAAAGAGAAGCATTCATCCTAGAATTAAGAATGATCATCCTTCAAAAGATTAGGCCAAAATGTCAATAACGTAGAAATAGAAATTTGATTCAATCATACACTCTTGAAATGGTGATTACATGGTCTGGAGTTTTAAGTTATAAAGTACACACAACAACAAGGATCCCAATAATTTTTGAGATAAGGTTATTAATTTTGCTAGGGAATAGTCAAATTTGCCCTGTCAAAATCAAAGTCCAGTCTGACAAAATTAACAGTAAAAATCAAAGCTGCAATAAGATGAATTGTGTTCAGTCAAATGTCCAACCAGGCTAATCAGTTTACCAGTCAAATTAGCATTTTTACCAGACACTGTACAACGACCAGCACTTATTTTACTATTTGTACGAGAGTAAAGCTTGTACTCTACAGTAAGTAGTATACCTACCCTCAACTTTTACAATAACAGGGGCATCATCCATAGAGTCTTCCGGAACTGTAAGAGGTAACGAAGGAGTCATTGTAACGGGAACTACAGGAACTGGTGCCTTTGTCTGGGTGGTAACTATAGCAACTGGAGATGGTGAGGAATTAACAGCCATAGATCCAGACACGGTAGAGGATTCTTCAGAGGATGAAGGGACTTTTATCTCTAGACTGTCTACAGATTCACTTGTTATTTCTTCATCATAGCCAAACATCCCTAAAAGTTCATTCATTGTAGTCTTGGCATAATCCTATAAGAACAAATTGAGCTGTTAGTTTATGAATAATGAGATGAATTTACAGGTTATAAATATGGTACCTTACTGTTCATTGGTTTTGCAGTTAATTTTGCAAGAATGCATGGGTACACTTTCACAAGACTTGATTTTTGTGATTATTCAGAATATTGTGTCAATGATAGAAACTATAAATTTAATGAAAATTTCATTTACAAAATGCTGTTCCTGATCTGCAGTAACACACAGTAATAGTTTTTAATTTTACATGTTAAGTTATTTTACAATGACATCTAACAGAACCATAAAACAAACTGTAAAACAGTATGCTCGTTTGCTACAAAAGAAATCCTTCTTACAGTACATAGATCAGAATTCACCTAAATTCATAACATCTTGATGTAGTAAATAATTTAATTATTTAAATCTAATTATTATAGGTAGCCAACACAACATGGTCATATAAACTCACATATTAAATTCTGCAATCGTAAAATTTCCCAATACTGCTTTTTATGGTTCTTTAATTTCACAATGTTATATAATGTATGAATTCCATGAAAATTAGTAATAATAAGGAACTTTTATTGAAGTTTAGATAGATAACAGTATAATAGGAAATTATAATCAATTAAGGATATTATATTGAATAGTTTTTGTCTGTGATTTAATCTTTATAGGTGTAATATATATAATTATACAAGGTTGTGAAAACATTGTTGCAGAAGTACAATGTATTATGTAAAGTGAACGGCTAGAGTACCAACACTAAAAGTGTGCAACATAAAACTTGATGCAACTCCTATATTATGCTGATTCTGTTGTTTCATAAGTGGTAATAATAACAGTGCAAATCAATGAGCTTTTATCAGCTATTTTTAAATTCGTAAAACAGAAAAAGAATTACCATATCTGGAAAGATTATTTTAAAATTAGCAAGACAGTGAAGTTTGAAGGAATTAAATCCAACACTCGCAAGAATATGAATTTTTGAAAAGTGTGAATTTGTAAGAAAACCTTTGCTGGTAGGCATCTCTTGCCTACAAGCGAATGTTTTCATACAAAATTTCAATTTCGGGAAATTAACATTGTTGTGAGTTTGAAAGATACTTCATTCAAACTTCACAGTTTTACTAATTTTGACATGCTCTTTCCAGCTATGGTAATTATATTTCTGTACTGTGACTTTTGGAATTACATGATAAAAGCTCATTGATAAAATCATGATTTAAGTAGCTTAAAATGTCACTCCCATTATACATAGCTTTGTTTTATTTGTGTTTGTTTGATAGCACAGTTTATAAAGAAAGTTAAACTTTGAAAAGACTAACAAGGCCAAAGCAAGTTATGTTTTCATGTATTAAACAAATGATTTCACAGCTTTGAGTTATGTAGTTAAAGTGTTAAGCAAAATTGTAGTTTAATCTTGGAAATCAGGTTTCTTTTTCTCATTTTTCCTTTTCTTTTCTTTTCTTTTCTTTCTCTCTTTCTTCTTTTCATTTTCAGCTTTAAGTGACAGATTTCCAGCAACTAAACCACACAGACACACACGATCTCTTGGACAAATAGTAAAACCTTTTTGTAAAAACAGATTTTCAAGATTTTTGGATATTTTCTCCAATATTCAAAACATGCTAAGATAACATATTCATGTGACTAGTCTGTGATATGCAAAAAAAGTAACAAAAATAAACCATAATTGTCACACACATCTCTGACTGATAAGCAAAATGTGTTATATTAGAGATAGTGGCATAATCTCAATACTTCAGTGTTGTTTCGAGTCAGTTGTCTGGACTAATGGTCTAAGTTTTACTCTCGATGCATATAGCACACTGCCTCTTGTAACTAAATGAAGTTTGATCAATAAATTATGTTCAATTTGTAAAGTGAAAGACCAACAAATTACTAACTTTCTCTTAAATTTTTGTATCACTTAGTGAGGCGTCACAAATGAAGAATGAAAATGTGATTCAAATAACTTATGGAGCTGGGAATTTTAATTGGAGGAATGAGCGAATGGGATGAGAATTAGAACTAAATAAATGTGGAAGAAAAAGACTGGGAAAGAATGAACTGAAAGATGGGATTTGCGTGTGTACATCAGTCTTTCCACAACTGATCAAAGCTAATGAATGCAATGTGTAAAGAAAAAAATCGACCACGAAATGAGTTGTACAAAGTTATTTAGAACAATTCACATTTTACCAGTTGCAAGAGTTCAACTCAATTGTAGAGGACACAACGGTAATTGAGATCTTTCACGCCTATTAAATTGCCTGTCTTCAACAAATGAATTTGCCTTCTGCCATTTCGTGGCTTAAACGACAATCTTATGCATGTTACGATTAAAACAGTCAACGAGAAAGGCTGCAAAACGATATGGACAACACAAACATGCATGACGAAGAACTGAACTAATATCACCAATATCAAATTTCACGAGCAAACTGGAGCCCTGTTTTTCTGACTCTAAAAACACAGAAACTCACTTTGATTTCTTCCTTGAAGTTTTCTTCTCCGTTCTTCGTGGAAACTTCCTCAGCAACAACCGTTTCGTCTTGTTTTTGTGACATTATGCTGGTTGGAGTAATTCCCGCGTCCGACAACAGATTCCAAGATGGCCGCTTCGCGGCGAGAAGCGAAATGTGATTTGGATTCAGTAAAAGCTCTTAATGCCAGATGCTGTGAGTGCAGATCAGGTCCCCCGTGTCGTAGAACTGTCAAAGCAGATGAATGGTGTCTTATCTCTTCTGTTAGTTATCAAGCGGATGGGGATAGCTGTGATATATCGATAGAGTGTTGTGGTCGTTGGCGGATCGTAGATAACGCGCTCAAACGCTTTCAATCAACTCCACAAAAACGCGCTCTGCTACGTCGAAAACCTGATTTTTTACCTCTTTAACTCTAAATCTTACCTCTTAGTTACTGCTATAGAGGTAAAAGTTGAGAAATAAAGGCAAAAATCAGCTTTTTGGTCTACATTATGGATGCTCACATGTCAATCCTTCACAAAGAAGCCAACAAACAGTACTGACCAGGGGAGGGTTAGTAGCACAAGACATATAAGTAGGGGGGGGCCAAAAATCTTACCTTTTAATTCTGTAACTCTCAGTGGCGTCTCTAATGCAAGAAAAAGTGACGTGTTGTAAAGCTTATTTCCACCCGACAGAATGATCAAAAAAGTGATTTCTTCGAGGTCCTGCCATTTAGATAAAGTGGCAGCCAAAATGGCGGACAATCCACAATCAGTGTGCGATGGCAGAGATAGCAGAAAATAGACCAATAAGAGTACACAAGGGTGCTTACTAATCAAGGACATCTCCAGCGGAAGATTGCTCCATGAGATACGGCCTTACGTAAAGAGCCGTTATGAGTGTACCAGAGCTGTTTCCATAAAGATTGACATCAAACTCGCAAATGTTCTCACTTTTGTGCTCAAAAAAGCGAAAACAACACCAAAGCGAAATACATAAACATGCAGAAAAACTCCAGGATGTATCAGCACATAAAAATAACCCATTTTTTATTGATATTTTTTGCTAAAAAAAGTCCCAAAGTTGGTTTTATTTGCATAACCGAGACTGGGAGTCTGACGATAAAGATCAGAGATAAAGGCAGTGATTACAAGATAACACAGCGCCTAAAGGCTAACAGTTCTCGTCCAATACACGGCTCTGTAAGACTGATTTCAACCGATAACAGCGTTAATAATATCATAGAATATTCCATGTACACTTTTTCAGTATCTGCGTGGCATCAGTGACGGTTCATCTTCTCGAAGATCAGTTTTGCTCTCAGTTCAGTAGGGCGCGCGCGGGTAATACTTCCACTGTCCCCAGTACGTAAAAATACATATATAGAGCGGAGAAATAAGTTGAATTGTATTTATCATTGCCAACAGAGCAGCCCTAATAAATATCTAATATTATCCCTATTCACATGATCCCTTATCTTTTTCATCATAGCCTATTATATTCTAATCCATGGAGATTGGATCTCTCCCAAACTGTATATATATTAAGGGCAAAGCCTATACGAAGATCGATTAGGCGACATCGGTGCTGTTTCATTGTATAAAACATTTGTACTTAAATTTATCTACTACGAAGTAAACAGTTCATTTGCTTAATGTACATGTGCGGGCTTATCGTTTAAGGTACGAGTTCAAACTCGCCCTTAACATTTTCATACCTTTTGCTGAAGAAATGCTTGGCAGTGCTCATGTTTCTTTCTCTTTTGCTCAAATTGAGCTGCATAGTTCAACATCTATTTCACAGAAAATTTCTTCAATTTGCGCACTCACGAGTTAATATTTTACGGAAAAAAATCTTCAACAATTTGACATTTCATGTTTCGCAATGTCCATTTCGACGCCTGTATTTGTGCGTGCGAAACAAAATGCTCCAAATGCGTACCGAGTTTGAAGAAATGCTGAGTAAAAGAATTGTAGGTTCATTAAGGTCCGTTTCAACTCCGTTTGTTTTCCATTTTGAATTCGGGCTAACTTCGGGAAATCCGAATTACACTCACATTACACGATGACTGCACGGGTGAAAATCTAAACGCATTGCGCATACTCGGAAGTTTTAAATAAGATAAGGCTGTCCGTGAAAAGTTAGTGTTTAAAACATTGCTTTACAGTTGTTCTCTTTCCCTGGTCAAATAATACCCCAGAAATTCGCATAAAACACGACAGTTGAATCGACGGTACTTTTATTTGTAAACACGAACGACAGCACGCACGAACGCGTCCACGAATTCCCGCCGAACTTTGATCGTGCGCAGTGCGTTTTCCACCCATGTCGAGGTTACGGCTTTTAGCCAGTAATCACAAAAATCCCAGTCTCTTCAACTTATTACACGGTAACAAATAGACCAGCCGTTCGTATGAGTGTGAAAACCGCATGGTCGTGAGACGGCACCGTACGCCACAATTTCGAATGTCTTCAGTTATAGACAACACGGAGGAAAAACCGGAGAACCTGGAGAAAAAACCCTCGTGGCATGGTAGAGAACAACACATCAAACAAACTAAATTCACATATGATCCAGGCGCTCAAGCTGGGACTCGAACCCAGACCATAGAACTCATACGACTTCATACGAAATCGCTACTTTACCTTTAACGGCTTAGGAAGTAAACTTTCTTATGAAGAATGGCTTATAAGGCCCCATTGACATGATTTTTCCCTCAACATGCTGTATTCGTAGTAAAACCTGTTAGTCAGGGTGCTTCTCTGTGAAATTCATTTTTTGTGCTCCCTGGACATGAGGTTATCTTAAAGAAATGCAACGCTACCCTAAAAGACTATAAAGGCATGACATTTAGAGCGTCATGCCCAGGTCGCTCAAATTTCATGTCACTGAGTCAATATTTGGATATTTACCAGGATGCTTAGCGAGCTCGCGAGACATAAAATCAGGGCCGCAGGGCATGCGTCATGCCCAGAGCGCATGTTTGCGATTTCATGCCCGGCATGAATCGGGGTCGCTAAGCAACATTGAAAACAAAAACCAAAAATGTCAGAAAAAGACAAGTACACGTTGGCTCTTCATGGAAAATGGTATATTTGGATCTTCTAGCAAGTTTTCCTGTCAACTACAAGAATTGTTGGACCTCAAAACAGTTCTTTCGAGTGACTCACTATTTGAAGTGGCCTGATTCAGTCTGTCAGCCCAAAGAAACGGCTTCAAAAACAAAACTTTCCATTGTCGCTCGATCGCTGACCATGGGTGAAGGCAAAAATCTCTCATAGAAGACAAAAGCAGCTTGATTGAGTTTTGCTGTGTAAAGAAAGACGTCAAAAACTGGTGTCTTTTAGTGTCTTCTAGCCGTTTTCTTTGCCAAAAATGAGAAATGGCGTGCTCACGTATCCAAGCTACGTGAGTGACCTGATCTTTCGTCAGCCAAAGAAACCGTGTTGGTTTTGCTTACTTTTCGTGAATCTGGCTAGTCTGTGGCTCCTTTTGCCGTTTATTACCACAGTAAGTACAACAATTTAATATTTTTGGATGTTTTGACTGTTCTCACTATATAATCTGTAAGTAATTTAAGTTTATTTACTTATCTGCCGTCTTCACTGTTTGCTACAGATACAAAAGATAACACACAAAAAGGTCGAAAGCTTGGGTTCTTGTTCATAATGTAAGTACAAACAGGTTATGAAAAATTCTATTTTTATAATCTTTCACTTTTCGATTTTGTCTTCCCTTAAAAATTATTTCTATTTTGAATCTTAGTTCATTAGAAAGCTAAAATTAGTGTGCCCGATCGTGCCCGATTGTAGCAAATGCATTTAGGAGCTAGAGCTACTTTATATTCCTTAAGTACAGAGCAATCACTGCCTTTTATAAACGTAAATGCCTGCCATTAGTAATAATTAGCCAGTTTGAAATGGAATTGTGCACATAAAAAGCACATCAAAAGCAAACAGCGACAAGAACCCTCGAATAAGACTCATTTCAAATCCAAATGATAGCAGCATTTGTTCTTGAATGACTTTTCTATTTCTTTGTTTTACCAAAATATTCTATTTCTTTCCATCCCACTTTTAAGAGAGATGTTTGATAGTTTTAATGTAGTTTCATTTGACATTTTAAAGGGAGATGTAAATGAAGAGAGGATTTGATTTTTTAAATTTAATTTCATAATTATATTATATTTTAATTTCATATGTAGTAATTGAAGATAGGATCTGATCGCTTTTTAAAATTCATCATTTATTTACACTTTTAATTTTAAAGAGAGACGTAAAGAAGAGAGGATCTGCATGTAAAGTACTGTACCTCATCTAAACATTATTTTGTTTAAATTTCAGGTATGGCCAAAACTTTGCATTTGAAAAACGTGGAAGATAACTGCTGGACAAGAAGGCTTATTCTTAAGACTTTTAAAGTACCAGTGTTTCCAAAAAGATCTAATCAAAGTTTCAGTTAATTTTTCATTATTTAAACTAATTAGTTGACACTATCTGAAATGTTTTGAGGAAGAGGAAAGTTTTTTCTTTTAACAGAAAATCACCTTATGAAAAATGTTAGACAAGTTCTGGTCTGTGGCAAATGTTTGGGGGACTGAGGACGAGCGCTCTGATTGGTCAATTCCGGTCACTTCAGAATTGTGATGTTGTTTTGTTTTTGTTGGGAAGGGAATGAAGAAATTTGTGCAAAAAAAGACGTGTAAATTTTAAATTTGGCATTCCATTCTACAGTATTTGTATTTTCCATGGTTTGGAGACATTGCTTACGAAGGCTGAAGCGTTTTTCTGTGATTATTGTGGATTTAGAGGATTGTGAACTTTGTAAGCCGTTGCTCGAAATGACGAAGAAACGAGATCAAAGACGACCGCCGACGATATTTTATGGCGATTCTACTCGTAAACCTGTATTCCTGAGGATATAATATATAGCCTAAGCAACACAACAATTGTTGAGCGACATACTTTACATGGCCATATCGAGATTCAGGGTACATGACCGGAGAACGGCGTTTTGAAAAACTTTGGTTGGTGAATGAAGCACATGTAAAATCAAAACTTCAAAGTTTGTTGATTCATATTTACAGAGGAAAAAAATCGCGACGGATAATAAGAAACTTTTCACATTACTATAGCAAGAATCATATGAACTTATTATTATTATTTTTCCCAAAACTGAAGTCATATTCGTGCATTGAACCAAAAATGAGACAATTTACTCACCTGTAGTTTGCCATCGATCGAACATAAGTTTGATAAACTTTCAAAGACAATTATCCGAAAAAGTACAAAAATCTTGTGTGTTTTTTATGAGAACTAGAATATATCCTGCCTAAGCCAAGTAGGACTGGCTGGTAGTACTTACTGGGACTGAATGGAAGAGTTCTCGCATTCAGGTAAGCTGAAAAATTTCGTGAAAGTTTTGGCAGTGGGAATTTGTTAGTTCGTACGCGCCATGTCGCGTTAGTCGGCTTACAAAGTTCACGATCCTCTAAATCTACAAAAATCACCGTAAAACGCCTCAGCCTTCTTAAGCAACGTCTCCAAGCCATGGAAAATACACTCGCTGTAGAACAGAATGCCAGATTTAAAATTTACGCGTTCTTTTTTTGCACAAATTTCTTCATTCGCCTCCCAAAAGGAACTAAACAACAACACAGTCTGAAGTGACCGGAAGTGACCAATCAAAGCACTCGTTCTCAGTCCCCCAAACATTTGCTACAGACCAGCAAGTTAGGGGTAGTCAAAAGCCCAGGGCGTCCTTTTCCCCTCTTTCCTTTCCCCTCCGCTCCCCTCCCCCCTCCCTGACGCCCTGAGTCTCCGAGGACGTACATTGACAGGAAAAGTCGCGAACAAAAAGTTATAGTCCTAGTAGGTTAGATTTATAGGTCTTTTTAAATACATATATTTTTATTGCAGGTAGCCATTCAGTCCCCAGTTGCAACGAAAATTAGATTCATGAGACTACTATTAGAGGTCCATTATAATCTTTGTTCTCTTTGCTAATTGTCTACTGTTCACTATCCTGTGAAATTATAGTGTTTCAAAACCATTATTTGTTTCATTAAATTGTTTTAATGTATTGCCTTGTCTTCTCGTGCTTTAGGTTTGTTCTGACATGCCCGGCATGTTTTCATGCCCAAAGTGCATGGACGATCGTTCAATTCTAAGACGTTACATGCCCGGCATGTCCAGCATTTTTTCATGCCAAAGTCGTTGGGACGACAGTTGTTCTGAGACATGCCCGGCATGTACATACCAATTTCAACTTTTGTAGACACTTATGATGAATAAGGCATGACAATTATACCCTCATGCTGTACAAACTTTTTTTTTGGATGATCTTACCTAGCAGACTCGTTAAAGCGTTTTGTTGGACAACTGGCATGATAAAAAGTGTTCCATGCTGAACCAAGAAAAAATTATAGTCATTTGTGCGCCTTTACTATTGTCATGCTTCAATACCTTGATAAACACTTTCAATTATTGGTTTCAGAAAAGAAATAATTCCCAATAGGCATGTCGTTATGCCATGAACGCCTCGTAAAGCAGTTACGCGACCTTATAGCGACTTTTCAACTGTGCAAGGCATGAAATTATACAAAAACCATGCCAATACTCTCAAAATTCGAAAAAATCCCCCAAATGTTTACTTCCTAAGCCGTTCTTTTGAAGAACTGCCAGAGTGTTTGACATTTCGCGTACAAAAAGTATTCCCTGAGTTGCGCGTTTATTTCTAATGACGCTCTGTGCGCATTTAAGGTTGTAAGTTCGTTTGCTCGTCCATTAAAAAGTTCGATGTATCTGAATACCGCACTCAATTCTTTTGATGACAAGCATGATTTGAATACATTATAATTATTAGCAGCATAAAACCAGCATTAATTTCGAGTTTGCCGTGACGCTTGATGTTTTGAGCCGTGAGAACGGTTTTTGAAAAAAGTGTATAATAAAGTTAGTATAGACACTCTTCCACAGGTCACAGAAAAGTTGTTCCAAGGTGCTGGGATTCCTGTGCGATTATGCATTTGGACATAATAAGCTCGCTGCATAATTTCACAAACAATGTATGAAAGTATGCTCCGAGCTTTTTGCATCAAATGCAATGTGCAATGAACTCTTGGATCGATGTCTTGAGTGATCTGAAAAGGAACAAAAACAACAACGACACAAGTGAAAAACGTCTGCGCATGCGTGCATATTACGATGTTTTCTTAAGAAATGTGTAAATTTTAGCTTGAAATTAAATGTTCGTGTTCTCGGTGTATACATAGAATTTCTCTTGTATACTTTGGGAGACAAAGATATTGCATTAATGAAGACATAATGTGAAATACTGACCCTAAGTTTCAAGAATTGGCGTTATAAAGTTTTGACACTTTGTGAAAACCATTGACAATGGATTGTTGAAGGCAAGCGTAAAAGCCAAATTTGCATAAGTTAAGGTGTTTCAAAGTAGTTGTTGACGCGCTACACCTCTCATTTTAAATTCGCGATTTAATGGACTTCTTCTCGTCGGATCAAAATATCCTTTGGACCAATTATCAAGCAAAGATTGAATTTTTGAATGATAGTAATTTTAAGTCAATCTGTGTTTTTACAGCAAAGATAATCAATGATCGTTTAAATCAGTCTTTCTAAAATATCTCCCGTTTACGATGAGCTTTTGAAAAACGAAAACATAGGCCTAAAACTTCACATTCATGCACACATACTTATAGTAAAATCAGACAGTTTAAACAGAGCGATTTTGAGTACTAGACGCAAACATTTTTTATGCGTATTTTGCGTCGCAAAAACTAAGGTATAGCTTGTCATGCAGAAAAGAAATACTCGGCGCTCAAACATATGCGCCAAAATACTGAAAACACGTTGCTATATTGTTGTTCTTTCTCTCTGGTAAATTGCACTGGTTTAAGTGTTCATTTGGCGGAGTTATGATTTTTCTTCTGATAGTATATGGGATTCACTAGCTGCGACAATTTTAACTTTCAAGCGGCGTAAGAGATATCTCTTCAAGTCATCACTGTTTAGAGCCCAAAATCACGGATATACTTACTCAAAGTATCATAAAACACGCAGCAGAAATTTATTAAATTTGATATGTAAGGCAACATTTTTAAATTTCACTTGAATACAGTGCTTCAAACGCGCCGGAGTAGAATCAAACTCGTGTGTACAAATGCATGACGATGGCGTGATGCTTGCTAATTATGTCACGGTACATTCCTTCGCGCCCGTGTTACGACGCATTTGCATATAGTGCCTTTACACTTCATTTCGATGCAAAGCCTACAACTAAAAGTTCGAGAAGTAAGAAAAACCGTAGACTTGCTGCACGTTTGGCAAGAGAAAAAAAAAATGGGGGAGCCGCAACTAATTTTTCCAATTTCGAGTTTTGTGTGATCAAATAAAACCGCGGTATGCAAATGCGTCGTAACACGGGCGCGAAGGAATGTAGCGTGACATAATCAGCAAGCATCACGCCATCGTCATGCATTTGTACACACGGGTTTGATTCTACTCCGGCGCGTTTGAAGCACTGTATTCAAGTGAAATTTTAAAATGTTGCTTTACATATCAAATTTAATAAATTTCTGCTGCGTGTTTTATGATACTTTGAGTAAGTATATCCGTGATTTTGGGCTCTAAACAGTGATGACTTGAAGAGATATCTCTTACGCCGCTTGAAAGTTAAAATTGTCGCAGCTAGTGAATCCCATATACTATCAGAAGAAAAATCATAACTCCGCCAAATGAACACTTAAACCAGTGCAATTTACCAGAGAGAAAGAACAACAATATAGCAACGTGTTTTCAGTATTTTGGCGCATATGTTTGAGCGCCGAGTATTTCTTTTCTGCATGACAAGCTATACCTTAGTTTTTGCGACGCAAAATACGCATAAAAAATGTTTGCGTCTAGTACTCAAAATCGCTCTGTTTAAACTGTCTGATTTTACTATAAGTATGTGTGCATGAATGTGAAGTTTTAGGCCTATGTTTTCGTTTTTCAAAAGCTCATCGTAAACGGGAGATATTTTAGAAAGACTGATTTAAACGATCATTGATTATCTTTGCTGTAAAAACACAGATTGACTTAAAATTACTATCATTCAAAAATTCAATCTTTGCTTGATAATTGGTCCAAAGGATATTTTGATCCGACGAGAAGAAGTCCATTAAATCGCGAATTTAAAATGAGAGGTGTAGCGCGTCAACAACTACTTTGAAACACCTTAAGTTTACAAAAGTACGAAGACGTGACTTCGAGCATGCGCAGACGTTTTTCACTAGTGTCCCCCCGCATAGTTTATGTGTTAGTTGTAGATGACACATAGCTATTGATAACTATTTCTCTTAGTCTGTCCGCGAAGCCCTAACAACTCATTGCCATGACTATTTTAGTCAAGGAGCGTTCAATATTGCATGCAGCGTCCAGGCTGATTAATTTGAAAACGATTCTTATATTTTCTTAGTTCAACACTGAAAAGGCGTGTTTTCATAGATGAATGCATGGTGCGAGCCGTAACTTAAATGATGCATTTCCATATTTATTTTGATCGATTAGATAGAGTATGGACGTGTCAGCCTATAAACTTTAATTGACCAGCAAATTAAAGTGCTCTCTTGGATTCTCGTGCGTGGTTAGATATAGATCGAGCGTATCCAGTCCAAATCCATTGTTTTTTGGATAATTCCCGAAAATCCATCGATTTAATTCGTCAAAAATAGACTCGGAATAGTTTCGCTTCTTACTCTATCCTTGAACTGAACGAAACCAAAAGAATATCGACTGATTCGAAAGTGCGATTGAGTAACGATGATTTACTGTATATCTGTGATGTAAAGAATTGGGGACCGATCTATTACGTCGTAGAGGGAGGGGGGGGGGAGGGTGGAATTCCAGGGGGTATATTTATAAAATCAGTTAAAATCAGCTAGGGGCTTAATTTTTTGTAATGGCAAAATATAGGAGGTAGAGTTTTAGATTTTAGTTTTCATGAAGCATACTGACTTTTGATTCAGTAAGCTACTGCTAAACTAATAACGAGCTAAATGATTGTGAAAAGGGGGTACGTTTTTTATTGAAAGATTCTGTAGGGGAGTACAAATTATATTTTGTATTTTTTTTACCGAATCCACCCCTTCCCCCTCTACGATGTAATGAACAATCGGTCCCTTACTAAGAGCCTCCAGACTTAGGGAAATAGTAGTTGGCTAACTAGTCGTGATTGATGACTATATAAAACATATCGACAACTAAAATCGCTTTGTTCTTAAATTCAAAGGAACCCGGTTTGTTATGTTATGCTACTTTTTTGCACTAGTCATCGACAACTGTTAGTAATCGAAAACAACTAGTTATCGATAACTAGAAACTGTGCTCTTAATTTAAGTGCATCTTGTCCTGGACCAATGAATAAATTTGTACGTATTCCTTCCCATTTATCAAAGCTATTTTATCAAGTTTTCACGCATCTTGGTATTGCTTAGGATCAGATTAACCCAGGTGGATAAACCCTTTGATTTGTTGCGGGAAAACAAGGTGCACTAAATGAACTTTATCATATTCACTAGTTAAACAAATAGATAGTACAATTTTAAAAGAATGATTAGTTAGAAATGGTTAATGATGAGTATTTTGTCTAGTACAATACCTAGATGATGTGTTCTTTCAATGGAATCAGTCCTACCACGATAAGCTAGTGATTTTCACGTCACCAAAAGATCGCTCTGAAATTTTAAACCGACGAACTCAATTAGTTTTGTGTTAATTATAATGATGTTACAGTCCGACTATCAGTATGTAACTCGGGACCCATATATTTCAACCACTTTGCTTAGCTAACAACTGCATGTATACGAAACTACTACACATATATACCACTTAATCCATTCACAGTTCGCTCATTAGCCGTCTAAACTAAACTGATAGTTAAATTCCTTTCAGTTTTTAGAAAACATTTCCAGGCAAGTGCTGTATTTAGAAAAGCTTTTTGATTGTATTTCAAATAACCCTGCTGTTCACTGATAATTTACTGAACTGACTGGTGCAGAACCATTTTCAAGGAAGTTTCCATAAAGATGGTCGTGGAAGGTACCATCGGTTCTATCGTGTACAGTTTCGCTAATTAATTACCTCACAATTAACTTCTACTGACTTTCTCAATCAGAGCAATCTCATGCTGTTCTTCATCCATCTATACCAGTTATTGATGGCTTTACATCCATGTACTAAGTCAGCTAAGTAGCATGAAGATATTTTATTCATAGCCATGTCGGCTTCAGTTTCCAGCATCAAAGAGCGCCGGCAAAACGCTGGTACAGGTACACGACACCTTTTCCTGCAAATATGATTCCAAAGCCATTAACTATGAGCTTAATTACTCTTACATTACATCAAATTACAATTGTCGTGACAAATCGTTAATGACTCCCAAAGCTTCTTGATCAACTATTTCCTCCAAGTAGAAGTCTTGGGACGTACTTAGTGGATCAGCCAGTCAGCGAATCCACTTGTTGAGTTAGTAATGAGTCTGTCGCGAATCAGCCATCAGACAAAAGACTGTTCAACCACGTGTTACAAATGGGTACATCCAAGTGTAATGCCTAATAAACTCAATTATCGGCCCTCAATGATTTCTATAGGTCTATTGTTCTCATAGTTTACTCCTAATACAATACTTAGTGCTCCTTAATGAACCCATCGAGCCGTCTACTTTTGAATGCTTTTTATGATACTACTAGTCAGACTGTCAGAGGCAGGTTTTGCGATGAAAAACGAGTTCACCACGGCTGTGCAATCCAAAGTACATTTCATATATCTGATTGTTATAAAACAAACGGGAACCTAATGCCGATCGAACTAGACTTAGCACTAGGGCCGTAGCCACCGGTACGGTTAGTCAGGTTTCAACCGGACCAACTTTTACCGTTAGAACCGTTGTTATTGCAGTTTTGATAGCATGAATTCGTGTAGGAAAACGAAAAAACCGGACCAACTTTTAAAAAACCGTACCAATGTTTAAATGGTGGCTACGGCCCTGCTTAGTCATAGCACTCCACAAGGAAGACCATATTGAGCTGTCTAACTGCTGTAATTTCTTGTAAAGGTAAAAAGGTAAAGGTCTTTATTGTTTAACGTCAGTAGTTCCTTTAGCCAGAGGCTAGTCTTCCAGGAAGTCGACGATGCGCTCATTTTACCCCCCATCTGTGCTCCGTTTTACTGAGAGTATTTTAAGCCAATTAAAGCTACACGAAAAGGAAAGAAGTTGAAACAAGGACGTGAGGTCATAGCATATGAGGAGGCAGCATGGTCGAGTGGTCAGAGCGTTGTGGGGTCGCAATTCGGTGGTCCTGAGTTCGAGTCCCCGCTCTGGCCACTAGCTGAGGCTAAATTTGTTCCAGGCAACCCCTAGTTCAAATTCAGTTTCTCTACCATGCTTGTAATATAACCTACTAGTTTGCCTGCTTGCCAGTTGGGATTCTTCAAACACTTTATATTATGTTTCTTTCAGTCTTTACCGATTATCACAGTGTGTATCAGGATTTGAGGACCAGGTTGGAAAAAAGCTTTTCTTCACCTGTTATATCCTCGATAAACAAACAGTCTTAAGTCTTAATATGGGGATCGAACTCGGGACCTCTCGCACCGAAAGCCAGGCACTAACGAACTGTGCATCCTTGTCAAAACTTCTCTAAAACATGAAAGAAATGAAGATGGACGATTTGGTCACAGCTGCGTTTTCCAAAATACCTGTTTTGTTATGGAGACGAAAGAGGGATACCAATTAAAATTGGCAAAGCTAGTTAAACTTAACGATTGAACGCAACTCTAGTTGTAAGGGATCGTTTGTTATTTACAGGTTGGGTGGGTGGGTGGCTGGATTGGTGGGTGGGTGGGTGGGTGGGTGGGTGTTGCTGGTGCAAATAGAGGGGGGGCACATATTTTCGTGCACAATTCACATGGATGTCGTGTGTGAATGTATGTGAAAAACGGGGTAGCAAAAAGCAAAAATCGATATTACAGTTTTCAATTGCGCAAGCTCCCTTTCTCTGTGTAAATAACGAATGTTTGCTAAATGGTCTCCATGCTGTCCAAATGCTCGTTTATTCATTCGTTCGTTGATTCATCCTTTCATTCATTCGTTCGTTCGTTTGCTCATAGATCAAAGTGAGACTCAATGAGAAGAGGTCAAATGGTACCTTTTATTTACTCAAAAGAGTTTAAATTGTTTCTTTTTATACCTTTTGTTAGTACATCTTTGTATGCAATTACGTACCCTTGTTAGATAAAGTGTATGGTATTAAATTGACATGGGTATTATATTGGAAGGGCTATGGGGACTGATTTCTATGCTTAAAAACAAAGAAGACTATTAAAATCTCTCACAAAATACGTTTATCATACAAACCAGTCAAGTAAAATCGAAAACATATTCAAGAAATAAACAGAACAAAATTTGAATAAATTAATGATGATTAACTTATTATTTATATTAGAACAAATTGAAAAAAATTAAAAATACTCAAAAATTACATAAAATGCTAAAATCTAAGTATTAAGAAAACGAAAAAGCAAAAAGAGAGTAAAAAGGAAGGGGGAAAAGGGAAAAAAAGAAAAATATTCCGACCTACACAGGGCTCGAACCTGTAACCCTTAAACCGGACCCCCCGGAAATGGGCAAAGAATAACTAGTTGATTAAAAAAATGGAAAAAGGTAAAAACGAAATTTGGGACGATTCTCCCGAGACATTCATAGAAGCTGAGACATCGAATCGACTTACGTTACGGATGAAGATTTCGGCCCCATCCACGCTATCCCGGTGCTACATATTGCAGTTGACTTAGCCCGAAGGCCAGGGAGGGAGACGATATCCGGACCCTAATCCATACCTTTAGATATCACCTTAGACCGCTGCGCTACCTAGACACTTAATAAATTTAATGTCTAATTGGGGTAGTCTATTCGGCGAAGTTTCATTGTGATGCTAATAGACTGTTCCAAACCCTTGGGGAAATAGGAGAACCAATCAAATTCCAGTAAGAATGATTTCATAAATAAACAGAGGAAAGAATAAATAAAAGAAATAAAATTTCCGTGAACATGCATTTCTAAGTGCATAAAGGTTCTTTGCAAAGTCAAGAAGTTTTGCCAATGACTGTTTATGGATTTTACGGTTTTCTCTTTTGCTGGATGATGATCAAAACTGATTTTCCATTTCAACAAAAATCTTGAGGCCAGTTTGAAGGCTTAAAACATTAGAAAAGTTAAGTACTTCAAACAATTTTAAAATTGAATATTCATACAAGCTTGTTAGTTTGTTGATTCTACACGTAAGAAGCCCATACAAATTCAACTGAGACTAAAGTTTACTTTCTTTATCAATTAAAATTAGTGAGAGGTGATTAAAATCGTCCGAAGTGTATGCTGGAACGAAGATCGCACACTGCAGAAAAAGTCATAAAAAATAAATAAATAAAAACGCAATAAAAACTACTTCTGTTGTTACGTACGGTGTCAGTTAATGGGATTCCTGTGGAAAAAGTAGACCTCGCTCCTATTTTCAACACAGGAAACCCGTTTATTCGCCAGGCCAAATGCTAGTACAGAAACTAGTACAGAATTAGTTTTTTCGAAAAACCGCCGTAAGGAACAAGAATCTCACACAGGTACCCCCCGGAGCCTTTTTCAGCCCGGTTGCCAGATAAATTCCTCAAAGTGTAGTAATTGAGCCGCGGCAGCCCGGGCAGAAATTCTATGAGAAATACCATTCCGGTCACAGTAAATATTCAGGAACTTTCTCTTTAAACCAGTGGCCTGCCGCGTGATATACGGAAGAAAAAAAACGTTCTTTAAGCGAGAATTTATGGACGGATTTGACACAATCCATGTAGAAACCAGAATTTGGATACAAATTTGATTGATTGACAGCTCGAAAGTTTTCCAAGGCAGACTGAAATTTATAGTATGAGATTTTTGCCCCGAGGTTTGCTAATTTTTCTTGAACTTAACATAAAATTTCAAAGCGGGCTACAAGTTGTAAGTCTAAAGTTTGTTCAAGACTGTTATTGCTAACTTGTTTTTCTAAGGGTTAATTTGAGTGTAGGGTAAGAGAAGACTGTAGGATAGCGTTCTCTTATTATTATTTTGGTTTTCTATGGTTTCTGCAGAGAAAACAATAAAATAAAAGAGTAGCGTTCCTGTTAGGACAGGTTGAATTACATGGAAAGGACGTCAAAGCCGCGCTGGCATCACAGCCCGCCAAAAATGGTTACAATCTCAGCCCTTGTTGTAAAAACCATATGTAATTCATCCCTAATTATCCCCTGTGTCTAGCATTAGGGTCAAGTCTTTTGCAGGGTTTCAAGTCTTAAAAAATCTTGGAATTATAAGCAGAAAACTGAATGCGGGTGGTTCAATCTCAGCCTGTTTAGTAAGAGGAGCCTCGGTATCTTACTGGAAAAAAAGGAAGGAAGGAAGAAAGAAAAAAAGAAAGAAAGAAAGGAAGAAGGAAAAAAGAAAGAAAGAAGAAGGAAAAGACTGACAAACAAAGATACAACACAAGAAATCGATCAATATGCGGTTCACTTCTTGACCTACTTATTGACAACCGACCCAAAGACCGCAGTTTCCTTCCTTGTATCATGTAACCATGAACCGCGCGCAGCGTGTTGTGATAATTTCAGCCTGTTATTATGCGCCGCTGCTGCGCGGCACTCTCATAACTGCTCGGCCCTAAAGAAAGAAAGAAAGAAAGAAAAAAAGAAAGAAAGAAAGAAAGAAAGAAAGAAAGAAAGAAAGAAAGAAAGAAAGAAAGAAAGAAAGAAAGAAAGAAAGAAAGAAAGAAAGAAAGAAAGAAAGAAAGAAAGAAAGAAAGAAAGAAAGAAAGAAAGAAAGAAAAAGGAAAAGACTGACATACAAAAATAGGACACAAGAAATCGATATGCGGCGGTTCACTTCTTGACCTACTTATTGACAACTGACCCAAAGACCGCAGTTTCCTTCCTTGTATCATATAACCGTGAACTGCGCGCAGCGTGTTGTGGTGACTTCAGCCTGTTATCATGCACCGCTGCTGCGCGGCACTCTCATAACTGCCCGGCCCTGAGGATGGACGGTGGATGGCCATCAAAGGCTAATGTGTATTCTAAACGAAAGATGTACGTGCGTCACCTTTTTTCTCGTGTTTTTACTTGAACCTCGACAAGTAAGTCAAGCATTGATGAAATTGTATGTTATAATTTATTATGAGGGGACATTAATTCAATTAATTGTAATTAAGTTTTGTAGTTACGGTTAGTTAACACAAAGACGCGCACTAACAGTTCATGTCACAATTTAGACATTTACAAGCTTAGGCGGAATTGTTGCAACTTATTAGGATTGCATGCAAGGATTGAGTTATTTTGGATTCGCGCGGGGGAGTTCGGTACAGCGAGCTGCAAAATACAAGTTGTTTTTTAATTTGATATAGGATAGTCGTAGTTGCATGTTGCACCACTATTCGTATTCTCTTAGCTGGATTACTTTAACTATAATTTAATAATATTATAATACTAATAATGATTAGACATTTATGTATATTGCGCATTTCACAACGTCTCAATGCGCTTTACAATGTAGAAATCCTAATACTCTCACACACACTCCTTACTGCTACATCAAATATTCTAAATACCCAACTCTCAACTCGATTATCAGTTTGTTTTTGATGGAGGGAGGAAAACCATGGAAAAACCCTCGAAGCAAGGGAGAACGAACCAACAAATTGAACTAAAGTGTCCCTTCCGGGAATCGAACCAGGGACCACAGCGTTGAGAGGCGAATGATCTAACCATTCGGCCACCCTTGTATTTTTGGAGTAGAAACAGGAAGATTGAAAGACCACATAAGATTTGTATAAGCTCCCCGAGAGTCAATAGGTGGACTCCAGAACTGAAATAATCCGCCATAAGTGAGGAAAACCATGGCTATTTGCGATACAACGATTGGACAGTCTGCAAGGAAAAGTTTTAAATAGTTAAGCCCCAGCATTTTCCACGATGGATATATATGTTTATGTATACACTGTGAACGCGGCTGGCAGAACCTGTGGAACTTCCCCTCTATGAAGCCCGAGTAAAAGCTAGTTAATTTCGTCTTTGGCGGGCTAACATCACTGATAATACAACTTTCTTCGGTTAATGTAGCCCGGGTAAACGATAATCAACTTCTTGTTTAGGCAGAAAAAGCAACTAGCGATACTACTCCCTTCGGTAACTGTAGCCCGAATAAACGCTAATGAACTTCTTGTTTTCGGCGAGCAAAAACAACAGGCAATGTAACTGCACTCCAAGTATACGCTAATAAACTTCTTGTTTTAGGTGCGCAAATACAACTGACCTTTGCTGCAGCCCGAGTAAACGCGAACATTGTTTACATGCGCCCTTATTAGATTCCGTGTAATCTTTGTTATTGTTGAGAACCTCGTTATCACGCTAAAATAGGATGGACCTTTTACTATCTAGCAAGCCTGTTGTCAATCTTAATTATCGCATTTGGATCAACCTTAATAGTCCCCTCTGCAGACTACTCCTTTATTTTAGGTTTCCTGTCGTAAAAGAGGAGGAGAGGGAAAAAAGGAGGCGGCTAGATCAACCTAAACAGTTCAAGATTATTTTTAGAGGGATAAATTAAGTAAAGGGCACTAATTCTAGGCGAGAGCGAGCTAAAGAAGGTACATTTTACAATCGACAGGTAGTGTAATGAGTGTTGTTCGAGTAACCGCTGATCACAGTTGGTATGTTTGTGTACTCAGGTGGATACGTGGTAAACAACACAGTGAAGATTTCACTAGAAAAAGGTTAGCTCATATCTCAATCTCTCACTTCTTACAATTACCCATTAATTTTATCTCGATTATCTTTGCATTTGTAACCCTGGAAATAGAGAAATCTGGCAAAAATGTTTCTTTTTTCAGTTCTGTCGATGAAATGAGATACGTTTTCGTTGAATAGTATGTTATTATTTCTATTCTTCTCTTTCTAAAAGTCCAAAGTTCATTCACCTTTGAGATTGACGGTTAGAAGGGTTGATGGCTCTTTTAAGATTTATTTTATTTACAATGTGATGTTTCATCGGATGGCGTAAGAGTAAATGAAATTCAGACAGTAAGCTCACTGATGCTTGGAATTATCTCAGAGTTGTGTGTCTTGGTATTTATGTTTTCTTCGTTTTTAAATTTCTCGTAATTTCTTCTCGTTTCCTGTTCTATTTTTCTCAGAGATGAAATCTATTTCAAAGTTCTGTTTTTGTTTGCATAAGTACTGGAACGCCCCCAACACACCCCCACAGGTCATTGTCGTCTTGGTAACCAGAATATCGCGGGAAAACTTTGACTCTTAATTTCACTATGCTTTGGATTTTTGCTATTTTGTATCCTGGTTCTTACTGTTATCTGAAAAGATTGCTCGAATTCGTAATTTGAAGTTTTATTAGTCAGCAGTAGCAATGTAGAACCCTGTAGATACCACACAGCTCGCAATCAGCTTTAACATATCAAGTCTCAAAGAACGTCATTTACTCAAAACTTAAATGTTAAAATACTTGACAATTTCTATTCGTCTCGTTTGAATGTAGAGAAAATGTTGCTTTTGGTGATTATTGGTAATCGTACAGATAGGTTTTACTACGTTTCAAGTCATTTCCAATTTTTATTTATTTTCATCGAAGTACACTTTGAAATTCAAGAGAACATTTTTCTTATAAAACATTTTGAGAAAAATGTTCGATAAAAATGAGAACTTTTTACGTAAAGAACTAATACTTTTTACTTTTGAACTGTGAGAATTGAAGTGTCACATGCAGTCGATATGAATAAACCGCATGGACAACGCTCTTTGCACGTGTTATCATCAATGCAAAACCAGAAACTTTTCCACTTTCGTTTTAATTATCATGGAAATTTTCTTTCATGTGATTGGTCTATATTAACAATGCTGACACCTCGTTAATCACTTCCATATAAAGATTATAACACTCTTGACGTCATGTAAACAAAGATTGTGATTGGTTAACTTCGTGGATGTTGATTGGTTGGTTGTAATTCGCGCCGAAAATCAAAAGCTTTGGCACCGAATCGAATATTCAGAAGTTACTTTTCTTTGCACCTACCAACTTCTCGTCCTATTTTCTCGCACCTTTTATTCATACCAACGGCTTTTTTTGAAGCCAATTTCTTTCTCCCTTGGTAGAAGACTAGTTAGTTGCTTTGCCTTTTGGAATAGGTGCGAAATTTTGATTTTTTAAGTGATTTTGAATCGAATTTCTTTTAGGTGAAATTGGCGCCAAAATTGTGTTTACGATGACTCTTGCATCGAAGTCGAAGGAATTTGGACTAAGTTTTCAGTATTTTATTAACTTATCTCTCCTTTTTATAGGATTTTAACTTGTCTGCTCCAGTTTATGGAAATTTGGAAGCCTCGATCGATCATGAGTACGTTCGAAAGCACCGACAAGATCGTTTGTTCCACGCCGTGCAAAAGCCCGCCAAAACAATCTCTTGACCTCAACGATAGTGGCATTGAAGGACGATCTAGCGATGAATCAGGCTTGGTAAGTCCTAGAACTCTTAATATTTCTATTTTGGGTTGGTTTACATAGTGTATTTATTGCAAAATATAAAAAATCGTTTAAGCATTGGTCTTGATTTCAATCGTGTTATATATTGTATTAAATCAGTTGAGCAAAGTCAATGTTCCCGTGAGAAATTATAATCTATGACGTCCATATACTCTTTCAAAATTACATTTCCCCTTGATATTATCAAGATTTCTGAATGATTTAACTGTTTTGGGACTCCTAAGCTTTCAATTCCTTGTCATGACGTTCGGTTGAGTGAGGTCAACTTTTCCCGCGAAAAGTCATATCACATAACAGAATTATCACAGCATGTCGATTTCCTGTCGGAATACCCTGGAGTTTCATAAATATAACTTGATATTCTTGTCGCATGTTGAAGTTTGAAGCTGAATTACAGAATTTGAAGTTGCAACTTTATTTTCATAAACTCAATTTACAAATGATCGAACGTAGCTTTCCTTCAGCACGTGAGAGGAAGCCCTGTTTTAAAGCATAATAAATAAATTAAGCATTCATCTGTTATTTTGGAACATTTCTTTGAAGATTTCGCTGTTAGAAACAGGCATGTATAAAATCGATCAAGATTCGAGAATCTTTGATATGAGTCATGACTATATGAATAATGCATAAACTAATTTCTTCGCTGGGGGCGTGTTAGTGACGTCATATAGCTAGCAGTCGCTTAGAACACACCGCACGTGTTGCTTGTAGTAAGTTTGATTTGAGAAAAGACTGCGTTTGGCTTCCTTAAATTGAAACATTTCAACATGGCTTCGGTAAGTGTTCTATTTCTTAACATTTTTATATTTTCTACTATGGTTTTAAACGTCGATGAAATCAAGTCATCTGTTCACGTTTGTGTTGAATGTGTAGCGACTATCACTTGTCGTTATTGACCAATATATTCAATCCCTTAAACATTCACTTTTAAGGCTGTTTTTTTCGCTAAAAATGTTTAGAATTATCCTTAAAAGATCGATTGGTAACATTTAGATTGAGATTGGGAAACTTCGTAGTTTGACTGTACTAGTCTATTGTTTGACCCCTCACTCGAGTGTACATCACCGCTCGTCGACTATATAAGTTACATAAGTTGTGTACAATAACTCAAGATAGTTGATATTTTATAACAACATATTATTTCTGAATATTACTGGTATAAATCTCAGATATTTAGTACATATTTAGAATGTTTTGACGTTTTACACGGTAAAATTAACGTAGCGTAAAGTGCGATTCCAACGTAATATCCGCACCGACCCTGGTAACCCCAATTTCTCTAGCACGTGCGAGTGACAACGCTTTGCTTTAAGCCCACATAATTTTCCCTCTAAAGGAAGACCTCTTGTTTCATTTTGTTTATGTAAAACAAGAATTTTATTTTAATTTTCCTGTGAAGTGATGTATAACGGTGTTCGATATATACGCGTTCGTGCGAGGAAGCCAGTTCAATGTTTTTGTCGCCGAATTGCACAATTTTTGTTTTTGTTTTATTTGAGGATCCCTTATTACTTGTATATTTTCAGATTCCTATTAAGGTTTTGCAAGCTAGTTTAGTGCAAAGTTTCTGGATTAATCTAAAGGATAAACAAACAAGTTTTAACGTTGCGCCATGGGCCTCGTATTGCAAAACACCATGCCCTAAAAGAATTGAAGGTCATATACATACACACCTCTATTTGTAATTGAGAGTTGGAAATTGTCTTTGACGTAAAATGTCATGGTATTCATTAATTGTCCTTCTGTGAGGTTCCCCAAAATCACTTTGTAAACAAAAACGCAATCTATATCTTGTTTGCATAAAGTGCAAGGTCAATTTTCATGTCAACATTACTGAAATCATTATTATCCTCTAAGCAAGATTGGATTCTTCTAGAAATTCTGTAATTACTAAGGCAACTTATTATATCAAGCAACTTTTATCGACCTTTACTGTAGTTTTCATGTATAGTGTTTTCATTATAAGCTGAAGATAATGTGCTTAAGAAATAGATTTTTCTCACCCGAGTTTCCTGTGAGGTAGATTAATTTACCCGCTAAAAGTATTCATTTCTTCGTTGTCACAGGTGTTCAACCATTGCAAATATTATTTATCCCAAATGAAGTTTATTGGAAACAATTTGTGGTCATTATATGATACTAAATAAATGTTTTACCCTAATCATGCAATTTCTACAAAATGACTTAAATCAATTTCTCTGCAAAAAAAGGGTCAAAATCAATGCTGATAGCTCTGAATTTGGAAATGGTTAGAATTCTCAAGTAATAAATCAAAAACTGAACAGTTTGTATTTTTCCCCTAGACTGACCAATTGGAGATGTCCGGCGTTTCCACTTCAAAGAAGGCTCTACAACCAAAGAGTCCTGACGACAGTCCCGATCTTGCCCGAAAAGGACACACCATAATCGAGTTTGACAGCTTTCCTGAAATTAGCAAGTGTAGAGAAATATGGCAGCGGCATTACTTTAACATCACGATGATCATTGTGACATCGATCTTGCTGATCTATACCATCATAGCAATTGCTGTCAGTGGTTTTGAGAAAGTCAAGATTCTGTTTGGATTAACAATGTTCCTTTGGTTCTGCCTCTTGTACATGTTCTTTAGAGATCACTTTGGTGGATTTATCTATCGTAAATGTATGGTACCATGTATTGAAGGCATTAACAGTCAATGGTTTTGGTTAAAATGGTAAGTTCATTGTAATTTGCTGCACTAAATTCACTGGAAACAGATCAAACAGTGAAGTTTTGGCACAGAGGTAATTAAAAGGACCTTGTTTAACGTCAGTAGTTCCTTTAGCTGAGCTAATCTTCCAGGAAGCTGACGGTGCACTCATTTTACCCCCTCTCTCCATCAGTGCTCCGTTTTAAGGGTATTTAAAGCTACTTGAAGCTACATGGAATGGAAAGAAGTCGAAACAAGGATGCGAGGTCAGGACTGGTGATCGAACTAGGGACCTCTCACAATGAAGGCTGTTCACTAACCAACTGTACCATCCTTGATCCTATACATCTAAGGGTGATGTGCTGACATGATCTGCTATAAAGGCATGGTTTTCAAGGATGGGGAAGCAAGTACCTACACAGACTATGTTTTGCATGTCTTGTGTAGATGTGAAAATAGACCAAGCAGCGCTATTACTGAGTCAGCATATTTGTGCCTCCTGCTTAACCATTACTTAATTTCAAATCCTGGCCTAATCTGGCTGATTCAAAACAAGGCATCACAAATATAAATGATTTGGATTAATTATGTTCTTAATTGAGATTCTAATACTAATATTTGGTAGGGTATGCTTCCTTGTGCTCTTGGTTTTGATCGGAGTATTCCTTGGACTCGACACTGCCAAGGAACCTGAACGATTTATTTCTGTTGCTGGACTTTTCTTCAATATCTTTATTTGCTGGCTTTTCTCGGCACATAGACGAAGGGTAGGTATAACTTCACAATATAAAACGTTAGTTTACTTGTTTATCTAAGCTTATTTTATATTCGCTCACAAATTCACAGGTAAAATGGCGCCCTGTACTATGGGGTCTGGCTTTGCAGTTTATCTTTGGATTGCTTATTCTTCGTACCAGTGCTGGATTCTCTGCTTTCAAATTTCTTGGAAATACAGTCCAATCATTCTTGGATTATACTAATGCTGGCGCTAAATTTGTTTTTGGAGATGACTTTTTGAAACACTTCTTTGCTTTCAAGGTAAAGAGAAACAGTATTGAAAATATTGTTATTTACAATAATTTTCTTCGCACTTTAATTGACTTAGTCTCATTCACAGCCCTTTTAAGTCTCGTCATGCCAAGCGAATCCTTGGCTGTTTGAAGGCCAACTATTGTAAACCCAATGTTGAAATGTCTAGATTAAATGGCCGGTTAACTTTAATGCACTTTATTTAGTTAGAATATCCACTGTTCATTTTGAGAAATTATGTTTTAATAAGTTCTATTTATTGTAGGTGCTTCCAGTGGTGATTTTTTTCAGTTCATTTATCTCTGTTTGCTATTACTGTGGCCTCATGCAAGTGATTGTCAAGAAAGTTGCATGGCTTATGCAAGTAACTATGAAAACATCTGGCGTAGAATCACTTAATGCTGCTGGTAATATTTTTGTTGGTCAGGTACGTACTTCAATGAGGAAGTCTTTCAGGCCTCTAATCAAAAGTTTTATTTCTGGAAATGTTGTCTTTCGCATGCTTTTCAAATGATTATTTTGAACTTCTTTTCAGACTGAAGCTCCATTACTTGTACGACCATTCCTCAGCCATGTAACACTCTCGGAACTCCATGCCATCATGACAGGTGGTTTCGCTACTATCGCTGGTGGAGTACTCGCTGCTTATATTGAGTTTGGGGTTTCACCTTCACATCTTCTAAGTGCATCAGTCATGTCTGCCCCAGCTGCTCTTGCTATTTCAAAACTGCTTTACCCAGAGACTGAAACACCAGAGACTTTGGACGATGATATAGAACTGCCTCATGGGTAAAAATATTTATTCTCTAACTTATTAATCCTCTCCTTCCTTCCTGCCCTTCTTCCTTCCCTCCATCTGTCTCCCTCCCTTCTTCCCTCACTCACTTAGTCATTTATCCATGCATTCATCCATTCATTTGTTCATCTAACCATCCATTCACTTAATTTCTCATCCATCCATCCACTCATCCAGCAATTCATTCATTCATCCATTCACTCACTCATTTATCCATCCATTCATCTATCCATCCATCCATTTATTCATTCATTAATAATAAAGCACATTAAGGGCTAAGTTGAGTGAAAACCCAATAGATTCCAAGTGTCAACATAATGGACCCTCCCCAACTCTGTTAATCAAGAGCATGTAGTTGTATTTTAAGAATCAATGGTAATGTCTTGATCAAATGGTAATTTCTCCCTTTGGTTGCTTAAAATAAAAAGGAGAAAATATTTTTGGATCAAAAGGATTAACAGACCCAGAAAATCAAACAGAAAAACTTATAGATTTTAACTTATATATTTGAAATTAAGCCTTCATATTAATTTCAAATTCATTTTTAATGTTATAGTGGAGAGCGTAATGTTATAGAGGCAGCTGCAAAGGGTGCTAGTACTGCTATTGCACTAGTTGCCAACATTGCTGCTAATTTGATTGCATTCCTTGCATTTTTGGCATTCTTCAACGCTCTCCTGTCCTGGTTTTTCTCCATGGTTGGTCATCCAGAGGTCTCATTTGAGGTAACACTCCTTGATTCTACAAGATTGTTTGGTATAATTTGGTTTTAAAGTTCAAATGTTAATAAGAGAGGAATGTGTAAAATAAAACTCCAAGGTGAACATCAAGGAAGCTCACTGAGCGATTCACTTTTAAATACCATTCACCTAGCTAGAAGGCTCTCACAGCCAAGAAGAATTTCAAGAAACTGTGTTTTTACCCGGAAGAATTTTTTTTTTACCTTTTAAAAATCATCCGAGATAGTTTATAATGTTATTCTCTTATCTTTTCTAGTTCATCTGCTCATACCTTCTTCGCCCAGTTGCTTTTCTGATGGGTGTGCAGTGGAAAGACTGCGATGTTGTAGCTGAGTTGCTCGGAATAAAGACTTTCTTAAATGAGTTTGTCGCTTATATAAGATTGGGTGAATTCATTGATAATAGACGCATTGTAGGGAAAGTAGGCCGCACCATTGCTGTAAGTATTGTGGGAATGAGACACTTGCTGTTTCTTCTGATGTATTATTTGTTTCTTTGTAGTGTTCAGTGTTAGTTGTGATAGATATGCAGCAGTTTGTGATTTAACCCCTTGTTCCCTTCAAAATAAGAAAAGAAATGTGAATTAAAATAGAAAAATATGTGTGTGTGAGAGAGAACCAAACAGAGAATATTGATTCAGACAATATTGAATAAGAAACCAAGAAAATGCCCTCAATCAGCAACAAGATGTCATATTGGAGTTGGATTAAAACCATGCCTAAAGCATCAAAATTAAAACTACAGGAGCTAAATTTTTAGTATTTAAAAACAGATAAATCATAGGCAATAATCAGAAGTATGAATTAGGAAAATATTGACAAGGACAGCTGAAGTTTTTAGCAAAAAGTTCATTCAAAAAATTTGAATGAATTGTTATTCTTACTTTGAGTTAGCTGAGCAATAATATTGGGATGTACATTGAAACAATGTTATAATAAAATTGTGAAGACTGGTTCCTACAAAAGCAGTGATCTCTGATCAATACTGAGTTCTCCTTTCAAAATAAAAGTTTTTTGGGGAGAAAGTATACTTTGATCAGTGAGCACTTTATTGTTTTTGCAGCCTAATTGTCTTGAGTCATGATTGCATTTATGTAGATGCCATGCATTCATTACCAAAAGTACTGATCAAGCCCAATATTCTCAAAACTGAGTTCTTGAAGATGATTGGTCATCATGACAAATATAATTGAAACATTAAAGTTACAATTTTGATGACAAATTCCTTAGAATAAAATTTATTTTCTAAAATATTAGTATTTTGTAATTTTTTCAAAGAATTATTCTTCAAAATATCTCATGCTCTGTCATAGATATGAATAATTTGTGGAAAAAATTAAAATACAATATTTTAAGAATGAATTCTATTTTCAAAGAATTCTGTCATAAAATTCAAAGTTTAAAGTTTGGGTTATGTTTTTTATGAGTGGCCTTTGTCACTGAATTCAGTTACAATACAGGTCTGAATTTGTTTGAATACAGCAAACAAACACCTCAGCTAGCATAGGGGCAACCAGGGCATGTCTATAAACAGGGTGTCTGTCCCCCCTCTCCAAAACCACACTTCTCCTATAACATTAGGAAGAGAATGGATGGTTTTGGAGGTATGGTGGAATGACCTAATTAAACCTGATGACAAAGCTCACTGATTGCCGACCTCTTAACAAACTGGTTGTCTTGGTAACACTCTTGGCCCTAGACAGTATGAGTTAGAAAGTCAGATTAGATAGTTGGCTAACAGAGTGTTACTAAGTTCCTCAGAAGTCCTTGTATTTTATCTTTTTTTTAACTTGTAGCAGCAAACTTTGGAGAAAATGCATTGCAACTTTGGTCTAAAGAGCGATAAATTTTTTTAGCATTTTAAACCTGCATTCGTTAACATACTAACTTCTAACATGATTCAAATATTCATCTCATTCTCAAATTCATTCATTTTAAATAAATTCAATAAAAACTAAATACAAACGTTTTTTAACTCTAACTTCTTGGTGCTGATTTATCTACTTTTCTCTATATTTGATCTATACAAAATTCTCTCCATTTTCCTTTTCAATGTTTCCTTTGAAGTTTATACCCTTTTATAAACTGATTTCCAAACTTCTCAGTGAAATCTAGAACTAATTGAGTTCCCAGTTTTCTTTGTTTTTAGTTTTTGTTTGGGTTTCTGTGTTTTGTTGTGGGCTCCCTGTGTCTTTTAGTGTAATTGTTGGTAACTGTGTAATGTCTGTTCATTAACATTGATCTTTAACTGTATATTAATAGATTATATCTCTGTTATCTCAAGGCTCATCCCATTTATATCAACATTTGCCTACCAGTCTTAACCTGCAGTAACATGCAGTGTTTTCTCAGACTCCCTTGATGAGTCTTGAGATAACACTTCTCTATGACATTGTTTATATTTATATAAACCTTTTACCATATGCGAAGGGTCTATGTGGAGAAAAATTACTTTCAATTGGTAGCCATACAGAATGAGGCTAAATTTAATTTACACAAGTTTAAGGTGGCCCGCAGTTATTCATTGTGGAGGACACTTCATTTTTTTAGGTCAAATTTTGAGCGGGTAAATAGCAATGGATTCCTGAATTTTTTGGTACGCAAAATAATTAAGACATGTTCCCCACAATAAATACCAGAGGGCCACCTTAAAATCAAGAGAATACTGGCCAACTGGTCTCCCTTGGGCAGTGGTAGTGTGGGGGACCCAGGAGGACTGCAGGGGCTTGAAATAACACTCAGGGGAGGGGAGGGGGAAATATGATTGAGAGGAAAGGGTAAAGGAATGTAAATTAAAGCAAGACAATAATTGCAGGGGACTAGGATCTCTCAGGACTTTATATCTCTAGGCAAGTTACCCTCTTTGACATTGTTTACTTGGGGAAACCTCTTGGCTAGAAGGGTGCCACTGTTTGAGTAAGACAAACCAAAGATTCATGTATAAGTTGAGTAAAAAACTTGTATGGACACGTTTGCTCAAATGGATGGCTACTAGTCTGGGGCTGGCTATAGGCCTTTACCTAAGTCAATTTTTCTTCATATAAGCTTCTTGCGGCATCTAAATATGTTACTGTTTACTGCTGGACCAGTTTTGTGTAAGTGTGAAATAGACCCACCCTGTGCTGTGGCCATGGTAGTGTTTGTAACATCTATTTACTCAGACCACAGCCTCCCCCCCTCTCCCGCCTCGTGTGTGTAATTGTGTGGGTAGGTGTGGTGCAGTGGGTTGTTTTTAATTAATGTAAGAATACCTCAATATTTGCATGCATGAATAAGGCTACTGCCTTACACAAATTCTTGGGAGCTCTCCGAAATTAAAATTCTGGAGTAGGGAACCATTTTTGCTCAGGCCCCTAGAACAAAAATTTAGTTACCCAAGCTCTACATAAGGAGTAAGTGGCTACTGGCCAACTGTTAGGCAGTAGTCTTGAGCATTAAATAATGATTGTAAGTAAATTAATAAAGATCAACTGAAGAGTAAGAGTGATGTCAGATCAGATTCTAAGTTCTCCTCAAAAATCTTTGAATTCCAAAGGAGAAGTCAGGGTTTGATCAAAAGGTCACTTACAGCAAAAATCGTTGCATTGTGACCTCCAATGTTGGTAAGATTTTTTTCTTTTCTGACCCGTCCATCATTCTTGGGGGCGGAGCTTTCATATACTTGTTCAGTGATTGGTTGATTTGAAAGAAACTCTGCCCCCAAACATATTGATGGCTTGGAAAAACCCAATTGTAATTTGCTGGTTGCAACGCAACGATTTTGGCTGTAATCTGTTTTTGCACTGACCCTTTCAAATTAATGAAATAAGGCACTCCTGTTATTGACTATCACTACCTGTACTTATGGTCTTTAACCTCTATCTACTAACATGTCTCTGCACAACTGTATTATCAATCATTCTCTCTGTGCTTTTGTTAACCTCTTTAACTCCAACAGGTTCGATCAGAAATCCTTGCCACATATGCTCTATGTGGGTTTTCAAACATTAGCTCTATCGGCATTCAGTTAGGAGGGCTGGGCCCTATGGCTCCAACAAGGATTAGTGACATGTCCAAGGTTGCAATGCGTGCTCTGTTTGCTGGTACAATTGCCTGTTTTATGACAGCTTGTATTGCTGGTGAGTGTTACAATTTGTTATTTAATATTACATATAGATCCGTTCTGAGATCATTGCAACATATGCACTCTGTGGGTTCTCAAATCTGGGTTCAGTTGGTGTTCAGCTTGGAGGTCTTGGACCAATGGCACCTCATCGTATACCTGACATGTCGAAAATTGCATTTAGAGCCCTAATTGCGGGCACTATTGCTTGTTTTATGACTGCCTGTGTTGCTGGTAGGTAGTAGGTGTAATGACTTATTAGCCTGCTTTCCTGTACATCATTCATACACTTTGATGTTTCCCAGTTCTTTCCTCTTCTCAATTATGACACTTGGGATCTTTGGGTACAATGTTCCCTAAACAATGTAGCTGGTAGCCATGAATTCATGGCTACCATGGCTGGTAGCCATGAACATATTATAAAGGGAGGTGTGGGGAGAACCAGTCTCAGTTAAATCCACTAGACATGCATCACAGAAAACTGTGGAAATTGAAATGGGCTGAGACATGCTACATTACAAGAAGAACACTATTTTTTTGTCATACATTAGCACTCGAGGATGTTGTTTGTGCTATGAGTATGCATGAATTGATTTGTAACGTTTAGTTGATTGTTTCATTTTACCCTGATGGGCCATGGGCCCAAAAGCTCAGTCACATAATGAACTGTGGTTGAAGAAACAAGTTTAAGACAATTGTGCAAATTGTTGATCTGCAATTATTCAACTGCATAATAACTGCTTGAAAAGTGTATTTACATGAATTCATTTGAACATTGCTGGGCTGCAAGTTCCTGATATATATGTGTGGGATAATCAAATTAAAAAAATCCAACTTTGGACTCTGCCTGGGCTTCCATTCTGTAATTATAGTTAACTACATTAATAAGAGTATTTAAATGTTTATAATATGATTTACTAATGCGATGACTGATTGTCTTGTTGCAGGAATTCTCTATGATGAATCACTGTATGAAGGTCGTCATCTCATCATCAATGCAACAGCTCTAAATGCAACAACTCTAAATGCAACAACTCTTCCATTAAACATCACAACTCTTCCACTAAACACCACAACGATGCCTATAAACACCACAACTTTGCCTATAACTGCATTCTTCAATCTTAGCACAATTTTACCAACAACTAAACCATAAAGAACTATATTTATAGAGACGTCCTTTTTTTTGAGTCGTCATGTTTATTATTTTGGTCTACTCTGAAGAACTAGGTAATCTGATTTCTAAAATCAAAGTGTTCGATTTAAACTGATGATACACTAGATGATCTTGTATGCTTGTTGGAGTGAGTTTTGATTGTCACCTGAAAATCCTCACGAGTGTGACTGCTACTACGACAATGAATTTCCAGAGCAATCTTAATTGGTGCGAATATGACATTTCAGACATTGGTGATCAAATTTGCTGGCAAGTGGTGATGATCAAATCGAATCACCAAGTGTGTCATTGCATGGCTATACTTTCATTTTAATAATAGTCTACTAATCTAATAACAATTTACTCATATATAATCTTTCTGTTAGCTATATTTATTATTATTATTTTTGAGGGTTTTTATGAACTATTATTGAATATAGAGAAAATGTCTCAATTTAGTGATAAACAAGAAGAATATTTTAAGTGATGAATTGACTATTTTTTACAATATTAAGTATACTTCTTTCATGGTTGATAGATAAATAAGTATATTTACTATTATATAGTAAACTAATTTATTACATAATCAGCTCTAATGCTACTTTTATCTTAGTGATTTCTAAGGAATGGGTTCACTACAGAATTGAGTGATCTGTAGTTGTCCTTTTATAGTCTTGTTTGGTCTCCTAATTGCTTTTATTCGCAATATATAGATGCCATGGTTTTTGTATTGTAATTAAGAAGTTAAGTGCTTACTAATAATTATTAATTACCATTAGTCTACTGTTTTGCACATTGGAAATTATAACTGAAGGGCTGTGTATCAAAATGGCTTTGAGTGACTTTTATGATTTTTTTCATTTCTTTCAAATGGTCCAAATTGTATTACTTGACTTTCCTGTTGAAAATATCAACACAAGTACAACAATCACTTAGGCCATTTTTGTAGTCAACCCTTCAACTATTAATTGAATATATTGCTTAGTAAAGTGAAGTAGCATTTTTTGCACCCATAAGCATACAACAAAAGACATTTCATGTCTGCAGCAAAGAATTCCCTCAGTTTGAAAAAGACAATTTCTATATAGCCTATTAGCTTGTATATATTTATAGCATTTAGCTTCCAAAAAGTGATTAGAATGAAATTGTTGTATGATAGAGATTTTGATCAAAGCACAGAATGACTACTTTCCGAGATATATCCTGAATCTAATATGTAATTTTAGCTAGTCCTCGGTGTAAAAACCACTATTGATACCAAAATAGCAAAAAGATAAAATTGATGTTCAATCAACAATTGTACATGAATTCTTATTCTATCTATATTAGCAAAGTTAGAATAGAACAGTGGAGGTTTTTACATCAAACATCAAGGTAAAAAAAAAAAAAAAAAAAAATTCAAACCACATTAACTACACATAAACATCGTGAGATTTTTTTGTCATGAAATAGGTTTCACTGTTAATAAGTGACTTGAGTGAAATAGAAACTACTATCCTTTAAAATATATAGCCAATTTTGTGCTTAATTTTTAGGAAGTGTGATTTAATCATCCAGTTTATGTACAATAGAATGAAATTATCCACGCCTGAATGACAATTATTGGTTTAATTTCAATATTAAAAACCTAATTTAATTTCTGTAGAAATGTACTTATTTTATTAAACAGTATGTTATAAGTTATAATTGTATTTAGTGGTGGCATTTATTGTATGTATTAATGAACAATTGAGCAGTTTTTGAAGATGTAACAGCAGGAATTTTAAATGTTTTAAAAGACAAGATGGCATTAACAAGGTGTAGTTCAATTCATACTCATAAAAACTTCTCTAACTAGTTGATTTAATTTTAACCCATGAGTTGAATTTATGAGTATTGAGGTTTTTCACGTGACGTCATATCCATTGTTCGCGCCATACTGGCGGGCAAATTTGTGATGAGTTTGGCGTCTTATCGAAGAGTTTGGAAATTTAGAAAGTCGCTGGAAAGCTTGATAAATGTCCATGTTTGTATAACCAATTCATTCCTTGTGATTTTTCCACTGTTTTCGCTTTCCTCGGCTTACGTTTGCCTGCCAGTATCACGTGACTGAAAAACCTCAATAGAATGATTGTGTGGTAAATATAGTGATTTCAATAAACCTTGGCAATACTAATTAGCTCTTAGTGTTAACTAGATGCAAAGGAACAAAAGAAGACAAAACATTTAGCATCTAATTTCTATTTGCTTATTATTCATAGCCCAGGTTTTTTTGTGATCACTCTATATAAATGTACTTGTTTGCAAACTACTTTCCACTAGAGTATAAACACTAAAAGTGTGCAGTGAGTGATTACTTTAATAAGCTGTGAAAAGTACAATCTAAATAGTAAAAAATCATTGTTTTCCATTGTTTAGTGCTACTTTGCATTATTTAGCTTAAGTACAATTTCATGGATTTAAGTGCCATCACTCTACTCTAATATTTAGCACTTAACTAATATTTATTAAACAATGGAAAACAATGAGCATAATTTAGCACTAGTGCTTGTATGTCTTTAGTGTTTGTACTCTAATAGAATCAAATATTAATTAAACTAGAATTAGTACTACTTAAAATCATTTTGAAAATAAATTAAAAACTAGTTTTCTATAGTAATATGTGCAAAAGAGAATTCTTTAAAAAGACTTACTGAGAGGTATAACAAGTATATTCAGGTGGTTGCACTTCTCAAGATCTAAGCCTATTGGATGATACTCTCACTACAAAACAATAGAAACTAAAACAATAGAACAAGTAGACATTGTAGAAATGTATTGTTTTGATTCTCCAATTGCAACATCTTCTGAGGTTTACTGGAATATTGAGCTTTATTTGCACATATTACTATTGAACACTGGCCGTGTAGGGGTTGGACCTTGTTAGCCTGGATAGTAACCCTATGGGGGAGGGTTGGGTAGGCCTCCCCTAACGGCAGCACCACTGCAGAATAAATCCTTTATATGATACTTAACAAAGTGTCAAAATATAAGTATTTTTGGTTTTCTAAAATTATAAGTGATTAGGAAGGTTTTTTTATACATAAACAACTACTCTACAGTATTAAACAGTATTGAATACAGTATATCTAAGGTCACTGTGTGATTAGCTATTTAATATTCTATAAATGTTTTGTCATAAATAAATGGTTTAAATAGCAGTTGTGCTTTGTTTTATTGCTAAAGTCCATATTGGAAGATACAATGTAACATTGCATATTGCAGAAATACTACTGTTAATATAACAATTTTTGTTTAAGCAGGCTTAGGTAATTAGCAACCATTTGACTGATGTTGGCCTGCTGTCACACACACACACACACTACACTCGCCATTCTATCGTGCAACGCTCAACTCACATGTTGATTTTTACTTAATGGAGGAAAAACTGGAGAACTTGGTGCTCAAGATGACAGTCCTGATATGTGAATGAAATTGGGTTTGGGCTGTATCAGTTGGTATAAAGACAGGGATGATAGGGATGAATGGAAATCTATAATACTGCATAAGAAAGATATAAATTTATGTTACTCCAACAAAGGACATAATGTAAGAACTCTGTTGTACCCTGATTAATGTGGACAACTGATCTTTATCCAACAGTGAACTGATGTACAATCACTCCCCTTCCTCCCCATCCCCCATATTCCTCTTATAAGACTGGTTACTTGATTTTAAGTCCAGTTCTAGCATCAAGCTCCACTGTAAAAAAACCTTTTCAATGGTATTATTTTTGTCTTGAAAACCCTTAGATGGAACAGAGCAGGCAGGAAACCTGTTAGCCTGTGAACAGGGGAAGGGTAGAGGAAGATAAGGGACTTTTCCCTTCCCCAATCCCTTCCCTTCCTCAAGAAACTTAGGGGTTTCCAAGATTGAAGGTGCTATTACACCTTGAAACCTTTCTCTGAAACTTGCCTCAATCACCATTACGAGACAAGTTTCACAATGCACTGCACCGTGTAACGTGTTCATTTAGCTGAAACTTTCCCCATGTTGGTTTCACGAGATGGTTTCACAAAAAGTAGAACTGCTGAACTTGTATGGCGAACGAGTTTCAGGACGAAATTTCAGCGTGTAACACCCCTTATGAAAATCGTCATTGGCGACTGACAAATTTCAGAAAAACGTTTCAGTGTGTAACAGTGCCTTGAATGTTCACTGTTGACCTCTTCAAGCTAATTACACTCTGATTGTTAATTGGATATTCTACTGATGACATAAGAATTCTTAGATAATTAAATTAGAATTCTTAGATAATTATTATCTGCACAGGAAACCCAATATGTACAACAATTTGCCATACCATTAACCTGTGGATTGATCCTCCATTAAACTCTTGAGCTGTGTTCTTGCACTCTCAAGAAATAAATCTATTGCCATAAACTGCTTTTGATGGACCTTGGATTCTGCCTAAAAAATAAGTTTCTTATGACTGTTTCTTATAACAAAATTATATTAAAGCATTTGATACTTGTGGGTGTTGAAATGTGTAGTTCCAAAAAATATCCATACCCCCACCAAGGAGGGAATATGTAAATGGACCCCCCTACCTTCTGGAACTTCCATTTTTCTTCCATACAAACTCTGTAATTTTGTTTTTCTGACCCTCTCCCTCCCCTCCAGAATTTCCAATTCCCTCAACGGTGGAGCATGGATATTTTCTGGAACTACACAATCACTGATTAAGCAGGAGATGATTTTGTCAACATGGACGTCACCACAGTGCATGTTCTTCATCCATTTGCTGTCATAGATGATGTGTCCATTTTCGTTACTAACGGTAATTGTCTTTCAAACAACTGGGCCCTGACTAATTGCAGAAGCTTTTTTACCTACCAAGAACAGCAACCTCATCTATGACAGTGAATGGATGAACAAAAATGCATGTGTGACGTCCCTGTTAACAAAAATGTCTCCCACTTAAGCTTGGCCCTATTGTCATCCAAAAACGACAAGCCTGTATTAGTGATTATTTATGATCAATTAGAGGAATCCCCCTTTATGACTTGCGTAAAATTTGTGTACAGTCTACATGACAACCTAACCTGGATTAGGTAAGACTGGAAGAATTCCTGTGGACATCCATCTCTAATCTCCATAATATAAGGGGAATCCCCTTTTGATTTACCTTTAACACTATGTGATAACCTTGATTGGGCAAGACTGGAAGAATTCCCTGTTGTACACATCTCTACCCTCCATAAAATAAGGGGAATCCCCTTTAGACTAACCTTGATTGACCACGACCAGGGGAATCCCCCTTAATGCGTATTTATAGCCTTCATGTGCACTCTAGATAAAGGGAATCCCCCTTTTAATTTCACTCTATATGGTTTACCTACACTTTGCCTCATGGGCTGGCCTGGGGAATCCCCCTTTGTGCATATCTCGGCATCCATTGATAGTCTAGATGAGGGGAATCCCCTTAGACTCACCTCTAACTTCTGTTGTGTGTAGTCATTCATGATTGCTTTGGTTTCTTCAACAGATTTGCTTATTGCATCTTTGGACTTGCTTCTTTCCTCAGCCAAAGCCTCCTGAATGGCTATCTATTAAACAACAAAAACATTAATCCCACTAATATGTTTATTTTGCCAGTTGACATCCTCCCAGGTGACTTATTACTGGGGAGGGGGTGTTAATTGAACCTTAAATATATTTTAACTATTCCCAGTGGCCCCACTAGTGTGCATATACATGTATGAGAACACATCATTAGTATAATCAGTTCATCGCCAACCTGCAGAGTGGCATTTAGCTATTGATAATAATACCAAGTGTATTTGTATGGGGTTGTGCTGTGTTCATCCTGCGCTTGATCTCTACTGTTTCCCACCCACCCTCCCTCCCTTCCTCCTGATGATTTACTTCAATTTGTAGAGAGCAGAGCCAGGTCTCTCCTGTTCTCATATTGCACACTGTTAAATCACAGAGAATAGGTTACTTTGTGTGCCAATATTAAATAATCATGATTATGAAAGTGTGTAATTACTAACCCTGCTTTGCCTTCGTTCTTCACTGACTGCCTCTTCTAAAGACAGTTTAAACTTTTCTCTCTCTTCTTGTAATAGCTTCTCCATCTTTTCCTGTGTGAGAATTAAACAATATTAGGGAAAAATATAGGGGTAATCTATTGAAGATTTCAATATTTTGGTAGCACAAGAGTACAGCATAGCAATAAGTCAGGGCCCAGTTGTTTGAAAGACGATAAGCATTAACCCAGGATTAAATCTAAAGAAAACCATTGGCTTTAACCCAGGATTAAATCTAAAGAAAAAACATTCACTTTAACCTAGGACTGGCATTAATCACCCTTTTGAACAACCAGGCCTGGGGTATTGCAATGTTTAGTGTATGGCTAATCAACAAAAACATCAAAATTAGAAAAGGTTCTAAATGTGAGAAAATTTACTGACCATTGCTTTTTGATGTGACTCTTTCTCTTTAGTCACAGCCTCTTTTAGAGCTTCTTTGCCTTGTTCTATTGCCTCCTGTACAAAATATGATACATTGTATTTATTACCCTGCAAGCAAGGACTACTTTTCTAACATCCCTTCATGGCACAAGGCAAAAAGTAACCCCGCCCCTTGTGATTTCTGCATCCACATTCCTGGATGTAAAAATCATGTGTCGGATCTATTTTAAAGAAACTGTTTCATAACTGGTTTTTGTATGCAAACATAATCAAGTGCATGGCGGTTGTACTCGCAAGATATCTCTGGCTTGATCATAAAAATGATGTTTTCCTATGTCATCTTCACACATGCTCAACAGAAATGGTCATGAGGGCTGGCAGAGGTTATTTTCTCTTGTTAGCTCACTAGTAGAGGATTAGAAAAAATCTCTGGTAGCAGGGTAGATCTATATCAGAGCAAGTGTAGTAATATATGTTTAGAAAGAAGTGTGATAGTACATACATACTGATACTACACTAAAGCAGTATAAAAGCTTGTCTCACCTTTACAGCTCCCTGCATTGCAGTTTTACTCTCCTCTTGTGTATTCTTCAGTGATGACTCTAATGACAACTACATCAAAATATTTATTTAGGATCCTGATATTTTTTTAAGAAACTTAATATATTAATAAACACACTTTTTCCCCATAGACTCAAGAATCATAACATCAGTTTGTTTTGTTACACTGTTTAACTGGTAAAAATACAGCTGACTTATATTGTATGTACTAACATGTTAACTGACAGTCCACCAATGTTTGTACAAAAACATTTGGCTATCTGTTTGACGATCAATTATTATGGCCAAATGTCTGTCAACAAAAGGCTGTTGACTGTCATTTTGCTGACATTTGAATGACTGTCAGTCAACAATTAACAATTTTTGCACACAAGTTTGTACAATCTGACTCTGAATTGAAAAAAACGGTAAAGGTAAAGGACCTTGTTTAACATCAGTATTAACATTCCTTTTAGCTCAGCAATCTTCCAGGAAGTTGACGGTGCGCTCATTTTTCCCCCTCTCTCCATCAGTGCTCCATTTTAAGAGTATTTTAAGCTAATTAAAGCTACACAGAATGGAAAGAAGTCGGGACTGGGGATATTGAACTAGGGTCCTCTTGCACCAAAGGCTGCGCACTAACCAACTGTGCCATCTTTGCTCCTTAATTACCTTGTGTTTTTCTTCTTCTGCTTGTAAGACGCTTTTCATTCTGTCATCATTACTGGCTCTCTCTTCTGACAGTGATTTCTGAAAGCTTTCTTGCTGTTAAGAATTAATTAATGGCTAATATCACAAATATGATCATTGCTTTGATTAAAGGTTTCAATTCATGAAGTTTGTGCAATAAATATGATACTGAAACTTGCCTTAAAATCTCAACTTAGAACCGCACTGTCAAAGCATAAATCACTGACAATATAACGTTAATTGGTTATTACCTGTTGCATAAGAAGTTCATTGAATTTTTGTTTCTCATTTTCAAGAAACACCAGAAGATCTGCTTGACTTTTTTCTTGTTGTTCCAGAACGGCTTGTTTGCAAAGTTCCTGGAAATATTTAAAAATAGATAAACTTAGGCCTCATTCAACCTATATTGACAGAAGCATAAGACTCAGTGCTGCATTTATCACAAAGGCGTGAGAAAAGACACAAACACTGTCTTAGTCTGCTAAAGAGCAGTACATCACTGAATCTGCATATGCTGCTTGTGTGAGAAAAGACAAGCACTGCTAATAAGCAGTACATTACTGAGTCTGTGTATGTTGCTTGTGTGAGAAAAGACAAGCTCTGCTAATGAGCAGTGCACCACTGAGTCTGTGTATGTTGCTTGTGTGAGAAAAGACAAGCACTGCTGAATATGAGCAGAACTTTACTGAGTCTGTGCATGTTGCTTGTGCGAGAGAAGATAAGCACTGCTAATGAGCAGTACATTACTGAGTCTGTGTATGTTGCTTGTATGAGGAAAGGCAAACACTGCTAATAAGCAGTACATTACTGAGTCTGCATATGTTACTTGTGCTCATGCTTATGTCACTAGTGGTTTTAAAGTTGCTGTATAAATACAGGGAGTAGTAAGGATGCAATGTTTTATGGTATCAATACCTTATATTCTTCAATTATTATGGCAAGAGCATCATGTCCAGCTTGACGAATTTCTGATATTTGTTTTTGATGATCATCCTACCAAGGACAACAATAACACATTTGTCAGCTTACTGCATAATTATCAAATAAGAATGCAAGTTTGCCTTTCTACCTGTAGTTTGGAATACTTCTGTTTTTTCTCTTCTAGTGCTTCTTTTATTGTCTTAGATTCTTCTTCAAGGTTTTGGTTCTTGCTCATAAGTTCTTGCAAATCCTAACAAACAAGCAAACAAATGAATAAATGAATGGATGAATGAATGAATGAAACAATGAATGGATGCATGCATGCATGAATGAATGCATAAATGAATGAGTGAGACTGACTGACTGAATGAATGAATGAAAGAATGACCAATTGACTGACTGAATGACCAATAATTGACTGACTAACCGACTGACTGACTGACTGACTGACTGACTGACTGACTGACTGACTGACTGACTGACTGACTGACTGACTGACTGACTGATGGACAGACTGACTGACGGACAGACTGACTGACTGACAGACTGACTGACTGACCAATTGACTGACTAACTGAAGGACAAACTGACTGACTACTAACCAATTGACTGACTGACTGACTGATTAACTGACTGACTGACAGACTATCTGACTAACTGACTGACTGACTGAATAAATTGAATGAACAGACTAAATTTAGTATTAATAGTACATAAAATGTTCTGCTATATTAGACAATACTTTTTGTCAAAATAACTTAGAAGACAAAATGAATTAAACAACCTTTTTAAATTGCATCTTTTCTTGTTCAGCAACAGATAACTTCTCTTCCAGTTCATTGATGACCTTTTCAGCTTTTTCTATCTTTTCTTTCTGGTCTTTCAATTCTTTAGAATTATCAATGGACTGTCCCTGGTTTATAGAATTTAAAATACTATTTTGATGCTAAAAATTGATATGTTATTATGTGTCCTCTGATTGGACAAGAACTGTGCATTGTTAAAGTATAGATGCATGGATGATGTCATACTATTTAATTATCATCCAGTCTGATTGGGTATTGAGAGGGAGTAAGGGTTTACAATAATGAGCCATCAGCCAACATTCTCTGCTTCATAATTTCAAAATTTTACTGTGGGAGTATGGTGTTTGACTTTGGATAATGTATGCGCTTTTCAGTTTTGGAAACTTCGACAATATTTCCATTGTGGTAATTCCTCACTTTTCTTTGTGGAATTGCAGTTTTCAATGTGGTTAATATATAACCCCTCATCATTTCTTCAGGACTGAGCAGCATTTGAGCAAAGATGACCTTAGCCTGTGTAGTGCCCTCCCATGAACTAGAGGACTTTTGAGAGAGAGAAAAGAGATGAGCTGAAAAGAAAAATGAGCCACTATGCAGGCTAAGACTACCTTTCCTTTTTCTTCTAGGGTTTAGCTGTCTAGCTATAACTCTAGATCACTTAAATATGGGAAACATTAAAATGGATCATTTTTTGTGGTAAATATACTTTTGTTTCTAAGTTATTTATTGTGGATTCATCTTGGTGAAGAGCAACTTCTGCATCATTTAAATCACTCATCTTTGATTGGACAGATTTTGGAGCTGATGACATCATGTCGGCATGTTCCACTTCTAAATTTGTCTCAGGTAAGGTGTGGTCACTTGGTGCTGATTGTGACGCAAATGTAGCAAGCCAAGGACTCTGTTGCTGTATTGAGCTAGGGTTTTGTGATGATTCTATGGAATCATTACTTGTAACCTGCGGTGTAGTCGGCATGGCTGCCCAAGAGATAAGTCCTGTTGTGGCACTTGCTTGGGGATCGGTGACAGGTTGTGCTGTCTGAAAACATTGGTATGATACTGTTATGACAAACATCCTGCTTTGATAATCATTAACATAGTTACAGTGGCAGATCTAGACCTAGGGGTACCATTTTACAAACACGTTGGTGGGGGTATAGCTCCCTCAAACCCCCTTCTAAAGTAACTTGCAGGGCTTTAGCAAGCCATAAAATTCCGAGGGACTAAAACAACCACCTATATTATGATCATACTTTTGTGCAAGCATAGTAATAAAAAATGAAAAATAAATAAGGCCAACTGAAAAGGGGGGTGGGGGTGGGGGTGGGCAATTGCCCCCCAGGATCTGCCACTGAGTTATATATTTTAGATATATGGTATCTGTCAAGAATATGGTGGTTCGTCAGCCGATATATCATGTACTAGTAATTAATATATCTGCACAATAGGCACAGTGTGTAGAGTTAGATTAAAGAGGAGTATTTGTATAAATAAGACAGTGTGAAATGAAGCATGCCGTGCCGTGACCACGTCAGTGCCATGCTGTCTATAAAATCATTCAAAATTTGTGCTGTCACTGTGCCTTGCTATGACCATGCTGTTTTCACAGTCATACGAAAACTGCTCTAATCTGGCAAAACACCTGTACAATGATCATCAGTGTTATACATGCATCGGTCAATTATACGCATCTAAATACAACATAAGAATGTCATGCTTCATCTGGAGCTCAGAAATTTTCCGAGTTGTCAAGAAATATCTGACTCGATTCTATTTTTATTTCTTTGTTACGTCCAGTATTGCATGTACATCGATCAAAGTAAAATGCCGTTGAACATAAAACTACTAAAACAGCGAACCTCTACAAAGCGACAGAATTTTGAGAGTTTATATTCATATTTATAACCTGACCTCAAATCCCCCAAAGTCTGCCCAGTCATCGTCTTCTTCCTTCTGTAAACAGAATACAATTGATCAACAATAAAATACATGTATTTCCTCTGCAATAATTGTGTTGCTGAACATCTTTTGGACTCAAGGGAGTTGGAAAACACGCGACAAAACTACACAAGATCAGCATACTGTAATATCCGGTATGTTATTAGTATTCATAAACCAGCACGTGAGTTAGTCTGTGTGTGTGTGTATACATCGGAATAAAGAGCGGTAAACATATCGAGGACTCTTTGTGTCCATAAATCGATAAAAAACCCATCGATTTTACATTGGCGACGAGTATAAACACAGCTTAGTGAACAAGGATCGTCCTATCGAAAAAAAAAAGAAAACAAACAAAGAAGAAAGCAAATTAAAACAGAAAATCATGTCAACAGACTCAAACGAAGCAACAAGTTCCGGAGCGAGTGGATCGTCAACAACAGTGAATTGTCAACCAGGACAAGTGGTCAGAGACACGAGGAATCTGAAAGCTCAGCCCTTCACAAAAACCGATGACCAAATAGCGACAGGTAAATTATGGGAAGAGTGGATTGAAGAAATCGAGCGAGAGTTTAGATATTTCAAGATCACTGATCCAAATGATAAGAAAGATGCATTAATTATTTATGGCGGGAAGGAAATAGCCAGATTAGAAAAAAGTCTGCCAAATCCTAGCTCAGAGAGTATGAACACATACGACAAACTAAAATCCAAACTGAATGAGCATTTCCTGCCCAAAAGAAACAAGCACCACGCGAGATATAAATTCCTAGCAATGAAACCTGACATCGGCGAAACGACATTAGCATACGCGGCAAGACTACGTGAAAGAGCTAATGAATGCGAGTTTGGCGACAATTTAGAAGAGAGAATTCTGGAGCATTTAATCCAAACCAGCGAAAATCGAGCATTAATTCAGAAAGCCATCAGCAAAAAGTGGAACTTAGATCAATTCCTAGCTGAAGCGAGCCAAATGGAAGACACTAGCGTAAGTGATCAAAGACATGAAACATGAGACTAAGGAAATAGCGAAAGTCATGAAATACCACAGGAAGCCCGCGAAACGACCACAGGGACCCCAAACGACAACAAAACAAAACCAGTGCGATAAGTGCGGCCAAGAAAGACACACGCGACCACAGAACTGCCCAGCTCGAGGAAGGAACTGTATGAATTGCCACAAAAGAGGACACTACGCCATCGTATGTAGATCCAAACCCCAGAACAAGGAGCGACAACGTCCCCAGGCCCAGCAGCAGACGGAGACGAGGAAACGCGTCAAGAAAACTACCGCCGAGGAACAACGTCATTCCACCAGTTCAGATGACGAATTCTTCGAACACCTCAAACAAACCAGGAACATAAAAGGGACAGACAAAGAAGCAAAAACGATAACCTTGAGAATTGACGATGTTGATGTCAGTGTAGAACCGGACACGGGTGCAGACGTTAACGTAATGGACGAACATCAATTTAAAGCCCTAGTCCACCGATCCAAAATACCTCATCAACTAAAGGAAAGCAAAACCAAGTTGAACACGCTGCAAAACATTCTGACAGTAAAAGGAGAGTTTGGCGCGACCATAAGGAACAAGACGAGAGGAGTATCAACAACCATTGTCGTAGTAAGAGGACGAATCAATTCCCACCACTGATTGGTAGGAGCACCCTTACCGATCTGGGAATGTTAAAGATTGACCCAGAGGGTACACTAGGAAGAGAAAACGACCTGCGAATACGAGAGAAATCCCAAGTCAAAACAGTCACAACCAGCAAAGACCATTCAAACAAGACAAGCATAGAAGAAATACTTAGCAAACACAGCAAAGTTTTCCAAGGCATCGGTAAGATCAGAGACAACAAGAGAAACGAGGAGCTATATGTACAGTTTAGCATGAAGGAAGAGGCTGTGCCAATAGCTCAGAAACCAAGAAACGTTGCATACCACCTTAAAGAGCCTTTGAAAAAATGGTTAGACCAAGGCATAGTGGAAGACATCTTTGAAAAGGTACCGGAAGGAGAACCTGTAACATGGTGTTCACCATTAGTGGTTCAACCCAAACCCAAGTTCATCGGGACACCGAACGACAAATTGGAACCGAGTATGATCAGAGCGAGTGTTGACTTGCGAGTTCCCAACAAATATATGAATCGCAACAGCATTACCCAAGCACCAGTTGTGGAGGACTTTACGTACAAATTTCACGATTGCACGATCTTCTCTAAATTAGATCTAAAGCAAGGATATCACCAGCTACAGCTCCACCCAGATTCGAGAGCGATTGCAACCTTCAGTACCCCTTGGGGGAACATGAGACCCAAACGCCTCGTATTCGGCGCAAAATCATCACAGGACCTATTTGATCAGACCATGTATCGAGTATTTGGCGACATTCCAAGATGTCTCAACCAAAGGGACGACATACTGATTGGAGGGTGCAACGCAGATGAACACAAAGAAACCCTAGAACAAGTACTACAAAGAGCTGAAGACTTTGGAATAACGTTCAATCGCGAGAAATGTCAGTTTGGTGTGGAGGAGATCGAATTCTATGGCTACAGATTCACGAAGAACGGCCTGAAACCAACACCGGAGAAAGTCCGTGCAGTGAAAGAAGCAGAACGACCACCGTCTAAAGAAGAGGTGCGAAGCTTCCTAGGTATGCTAGGATACTTGTCAAAGTTCATACCATGCTATTCCACACTAACAGCACCACTGCGGAAACTGACCCACAAAGATACAAAGTTCAAGTGGGATGCAGAGGAAGAAATAGCATTCAACAACCTCAAGGAGAGCATCACCAACGAAGACACCATAGCCTACTTCGACCCGAAAAGACCGATCATAGTGAGAACTGAAGCATGTTTCCACAAGGGACTGTCAGCAGGACTTTTTCAAGAGACACCTAAAGGACTGCAACCCGTACACTTCATCAGCAGAACAATGACCGAGGCAGAGAAAAGATATAGCCAAACGGAAAAGGATGCATTGGCAATTGCATGGGCCAAGGAAAGATTTAGGATGTACCTTCTTGGGGCACCTAAGTTTAAGATAATCACAGCCCATAAGCCGCTCTTGCCAATGTTTAACAAGGCAACGGCCAAAGTACCACCTAGAATTGAGAAATGGATCATGATCATGCAAGATGTCGACTTTGAACTTAACTACCAGCCAGGTAAGGATGAGAGAGACCCACTGGATTTTCTGTCGAGACATCCACTTCCAGACACAGAGAAGGAAGAAGAAGTTGCAAGTATCATCAAACATGTTACGGAAGCAGATCACGCAATCATTCTAGACAAAGTACGTCAGGAAACAGAAAAAGACGAACAACTACAAAAGTTGCAGCAAAGGATGATCAACGAAGATTGGGAGAAACACAGAAAAGATCCCGACATCATACCTTTCTACCACATCAGGCAGGAACTTTATGAGGTTGACGGAGTCATCCTGCGAGACAATAAGATAGTCGTACCAACAAGCTTACAGAGGAAAAGTGGTTAAGACAGCCCACAAGCTAGGTCATTTAGGAATCACCAAAACCAAACGGATGTTGAGAGAGAAATATTGGTTTCCAGCCATGAATAACCTAGTCGAACAGATAGTCGGCCAGTGCTTCGAATGTCAAGTGACCGTCAAATCTCAAAGACAAGAACCAGTCAAAGCATCTACAATTCCAAGCAAACCATGGCAAGTCATTGCCATCGACTTCGGAGGACCTTACCCTGATGGACATTACCAACTTGTTGTGATCGACAAAAGAACAAGGTATACTGAAGTGTAAAGAGTTAACTCAACATCAGGCAAACCAACGATTCAGAAACTAAAGAAGATGTTCGCAACGCATGGAACGACAGAAAGAATCGAAAGTGATAATGGACCACCTTTTAACTCTAAAGAGTTCGCTGCATTTTCAGAAGAGGAAGGTTTCCATCATCACAGAGTGACGCCACATCATGCGAGAGCAAACGGGGAAGCCGAAAGTTTCATGAAAATGCTAAACAAAACGGAACAAATTGCGCATCTACAAGGAAAAGACAGCACCAAAGTCATACAAGATATGCTTATCGGCTACCGTTCTACGCCACACCCGGCGACAGGGGTGACACCCTACGAAGCGCTCATGAATCGACAAGTGAGGATAAAGCTAGACCACCACCCTAAAGAGAACAATAAGGAAGAAGGACGAGAAAAAGAGATGAACGAGAGAGATAAGCAGTACAAAGACAAGATAAAGAGATATACAGAAAACAGAAACACCAAAGAGCACAACTACGTTACCGGAGGCTATGTCCTACTGAAGCAAACCAAGAGAAATAAGTGGACAACAGCATATGAACCAGCTTTCTACATCATCTACAGAATTGAGGGATCTACCATATCTGCAAGAAGAGTCACCGATGGAAGAGAGGTACGCCGAGATTCAAGTCATTTCAAGTTAGCCAACGCAAGTTGTACAGAATTGGGAAGAGAACAATCCAGAAAAACCAACAGCAAACATGGAGGAAGATTGGAGAGAGAAAACCCTTAGAGAGACGAAGGAAGAGATTAAGGAGAATCAAACACCAAAAGATCCAACAATGGACAACAGCAAAGAGGGTAGCAAACAGCATGAAGAAGTGACAGACAAGTCCAATGAACAACCAACAACAACAACCAAGCGTACAACAGGAAGACCACAGAGGAACCGACGAAGACCATCCTACCTCAAAGATTATGTCTAAAGGAACTGTGCCAAGCAACTGAAAATAATCTGTTGAGTTATATTATTGCATTAAACTATATGATCAGAGTGTGAAAGTACAAGAGTCATTCCAAAAGATATTATAGGGACACTGGACATTTCATCTCAAAGAAAGGGAGGAGTGTAACATCCCGTATGTTATTAATATTCATAAACCAGCACGTGAGTTAGTCTGTGTGTGTGTGTACATCGGAATAAAGAGCGGTAAACATATTAGGACTCTTTGTGTCCATAAATCGATAAAAAACCCATCGATTTTACACGTGGAACTCCGAGTAACGGAAACTTGAGGTCTCGTCTTTGATTCTACTAAACATTAATCTGAACTTACGGAGCTGTCTACAGGAGGAAAATTTGCCCAGTTGTCATTGTCAGCCATTATAATACAAGATCTGTCTCACATAATCTTCAAATACACACAACTCGAGTCATTTGAAAATATTATTTCAATTCCACTTCCGGTACCCAGAATGCCCAGTAACATCACGTGACGAGAGATTTCCCGCCATTAGCTTAGATCAAGGGTTATCCACCATTTGATTTTCGTATGAGTGGGAAACTGACCCTGCCAGTTACGGTTAATGTGCGGTACGGTTACGGCAGGAATTTTCAATGTTTTTAGAGTGGTTTTCTTATGAGTGGGAACACTGTACGGCGATACGATACTGGCGGTTACAGCAGGAACTAGGAATTTCGAATGCTTTTTATATAGAAACTATGATACTGTTACGATACAGTACGGTAAGTTTCCCACTCATACGAAAACGACTCTATAAACATTACGGTACTGATACGGTCACGGCACGAGTTTCCCACTCATACAAAAATTAAAACGCGAAAAAAATTGCGAGGAAAAAAAACGCAAAAAAACGTACAAAATCTAAAGTCAAAAACCGCAAAACTGCAGATTAAAATAACAAATAACCGCAAAACCGCACCAAAAATATCGTAAAACCGCACCAGTATAGCGGATACAGGATTTTTCAAAGGGGGTCCCGTTTCTTAAACCCAACTGTGTATAATACTCTACACGACACAACGCAAAACGTCTAACAATTATTATAAGCCATATTTCTATTGCCCCCAAAAAAATCAAACTTTCAGGGGGTCGTGGACCCCTTCAGTGGTGCTTCACCTGCCCTGTGCTCATCAATTGCGCATTAAAGTGAATTTATTCGGTAAAAGGATGAGGAAGGGTGCGACATGAATTCCAAAATAGTTCGTTAATATCAAGCAAACACCCTAATCGAGCAAGCCGTCAATTTATATTCGTTGTAAAAACCTGAAACCTAACTGACTTTATTCTTCACTTGACTCTGAAGATGACTTCCGCACAGGTTGTCGAAACGTCAGTCACACCAAACAGTCCTTCACAGGACTACATCCACCGGATGATCACAATACAAATATTGTTGTTCTAACAAACAAATATTGTTACTTCGATAAACAAAACCTGAAACACATTCAAATCAATAAGCCAGCGGTGATGACTTACCTTACCATAAATATTTTGCCGAGCGGCTCGCGTTTCGCGCTCGAAAGGAGGCATTGTAACTCCTTTTCCTTTACTCGAACCAAACCCCAGTTACACATGTACGTTGTGCGGATGACATTTTGAAAACAATACTGAATAACAATGGTTAGCCACACATGGTTATTATAGGTGGCCTGTACCCAAAATCCTGTTTTAATCTAATATTTCTTTTAAACATATTAAATGTGAATATTGTAGTACTAAATAAAGACGTTGTTGTTGTTGTTGTTGTTGACATACGATGTAAAAAAAGAATAGTAATAGTGATAATTTTCAGGCCGCTGGAATCCAGAATCCAGCACGTGGCATTAATTCGGAATCCCGTCCTTGGAATCCAGAATCCAGCATCATTCCGGATTCTCTTACATGGGGCGAATTGCCCTATCGCATAATGACGTCACAGTATGTTTACATTGGGGATAGATGCTCAAAAACAGTGGAAATTGGGACCTATTAATATTCCTTTTCGAAGTAGAACTTCAATGTATCGAGTTTTGATATATATCATGTATCAGGGATTGCTCATCTGCATTTTATTTGATATGCAATCACTCTGATCCCCCCTGGCGACCATAATCCTTAGCGTCAAAACAATAAAATGTCTTGGTGTGACGTCATTATGCGATAGGGCAATTGGTGCTGCAACAGCACCGCAAGGGCTATCCGATGCAAGGATAAGGTTGTTGGGTCGCTGGAAATCAGATGCATTATTAAAAGAACTTCAATATAATTGAGGTAATTCAGTTTAGTTGGAAGACGTTAAGGTTAACAAGCAGGGGCAGATATGTCTATGCAGGGCAGCTGTGCTACATGGAAGATACATATGAATTATGCTTTTTATTAACTGTCTAAGACATGAATTTAATTGTTTTTCTCGTTTTGGTGGATGTAGTGCAATATGTGCATGGGTGGAGCTGCTACTTGTACCAAGTAGCCACTTGGTGTAGGAGTTATTAGCCCTCGCCTTCTCTTGTAATCAATTGATTGTTTTGATATGATCGTTAATTAAACACTGGCTATGCTCTTGGCATAGCTATTTTATGCCAGGCCTTGGTCGTTGTTTACGTTGCCACTTGCGAACAAGCTAAGCACATTTTGCACTACAGCCGCGATGATTAGAATTTTTGGAGGCATGAAAAGTATTACAAAATTTGAACTTAAAATTGAAAATAATTATTCTTGGCCTATAAATGGCCTGTCATTTACGCTGCATTATGCGACCTTGAGAAAACTGCCTATTGATCTAGTTTGGATGGGATCCATATACAAAACGTACGCACGTGCTGTGCGCGTGCAGATTTAGAGCACGCGGGTATTGGTCATTACACGAGAGAAGTGTTAACGACGTTCTTGGGCAATTGAATTTGTGATATCATTTAAATGAAATTTCGCATACTGATACTTTATGATATACACTTTGAATAAACGAGATAAAAAAGAGGGGGTACCGTATTCGTTTTCGAGCTATGAGCCGCACAATTTTGTCGAAATTGCCAAAGAAAAGCGCGCGAAATACGCTATACGCGTAGGGCGAGAAAATGGATACTAAAAATATAAAACGTATCTTGAACGACCAGAAATTTCATCTGCAGTTGTGTGAGACTATTGTTGAAAACATTTTCTGGTCATTTAAGCATGAATGAATCTCTGAGTTTTAACGAGTGTTTTTTTCCGTGCGCTGCTGTTGAAATCGGCGGTGTTCGATGAGACGAAGGGGTGTAATTTTTAGCGAAAAGACGTTGTCATTAAGTCTCTTGTCCAAAATACCCTTCTTTTAAGACTAAAAAAAGTGGGGGTCACCGTATTCGTTTCCGAGATATCGAGCCGTAAAGTTTGAAAATTTCCCCGCCATCTTGAATACCGAGAGGAGACTGGGTCTACTACAATATTTCTTTTTTCTGGAGTTTTTCAATCTGAATGATTTTTTTCCTCAGTCAAATTCCTTGTTTTAATTTTTTCTTCTTGTAAAATTAAGTTCCATTTGAAAAGATCGAAATTTAATAATTACCGGAAAAAAAATCTTTTTAGGCCGCCATCTTGGATTTATTGAGGTAGCGCGCGCTAGCGTGCGAGTAAAAGTGCGCGTGGACAATGCCCGCGAACGTCGTTAAGAAAAGCACGAGGCGCAGCCGAGTGCCTCTCAATGCTTCTCAAGTGTTCTGATCAATCCCCAAGTGCTGCTCTAAATCAGCAAACGGCACAGCTGGCAAGTTTTCTATTTCTTTTATAAAATACATCGGTTTTCGAACAAATTCGTGTTCATTTACACTGACAAAAAATTCAAAAAGTGCGCGCGCGTGCTGTGTGCATATTTGCAGTATACACGTCCTTTGGCCAATAAGAGCGCGCGTTGTATAGTTATTTTATAATAAGTATTATTTAGATAATTATTTTCATTGAGGGTAATAATTTACAAAGAAGTCTGATGACATTTGACCTTTTTAAATGGTGATAACGTTGAAGATGAAGTGCAGTGATGCTTGATGACTGTAATGCTTCAATCAGTTGCTGTAAATCACTAAAATTAATATGATAATAGTCTAGTTTCAGTGTTGTTAGTTTTCCTAATGACAATGCTTCACAAAGATGCACCATTCCTTGATTTCCAGGGGCACATTCAAGACTCTTTACATTGGTTGACGGCAATATCTGGAAAAGATGACGAAGCCCTTCATCAATAAATTCTCCAAAAATCTCCAGTGTAGTTACATTTGTTGATGGCAGTGAGTTGCAAAGAACATGTAATCCTTCATCAGTAAGCTCTTTACTGTCAAGACTAAGTGTGGTCATCTTTGGTGACTCTTGCAGTGCTTTACTAAGATAGCCTAATCCTTCATCTGTAATACCAATAGGGTTTCTTGACAATAGATCATCATACATTTCCAAGTCTTCAACTTCCAATCCCACCCTGGTAAAACTAAGTTTCAGGGTACTTATCTTTGTTGACTTTAACTTGTCACTGAGATACCTTAACGCCTCAGAAGTCACAAAAATGTCATACAATTCAAGTGAGTTTATGTTTGTTGAAGGTAAAGCATCACTGAGATCCTGCAATCCTTTATCAGTAAAACTTTTGTTACCATGAACGATTAGTGTAGTGACTGACAACTGGGGTAATGCTTCACTAAGACATTTCAGACTTCTGTCAGTAAAACTACCATTAATACGAAGCGTGGTTATGCTTCTTGCAAGTACATAGTGTTTTAACACATCACTTACATACTGTAATCTTTCATCATCCATCCATTCAATTTCAATGTCAAATGTGGTGGTCATTTGTGTTGACTGAGTTACCTTACCAAGATGTTTCATGCTTTCTTCAAAATCATCACCAGAAGCAATATATGTATGAAGGGTGAGGTTCATCACTTTTGTTGTTGCCAATCCTTGAGAAAACATTTCAAGTCCTTTACTTGAAACAGAGCTTGAACTCAAATGAAGATTATTTATGTTTGTTGTTGGTAATGCCTCAATAAGACATTCAAGATAACTGAGTTCTTTACCCAGTTGCTCTGGGAGAACGTAGCAATGCAGGGATGTTATAGGGCAGAAATGGTTTTTCAGTGACTCATACACACGTTTTGCTGCCAGTAGGCTTTGGAAATTACAAGACAAGACAAAAGGTTGAAGGGATGAGATTTTTAAATCTTGTGCTTTGCTTTGTCTGTTGGTTTCACACAACAAGTTCAAAAAATATGCCACGGCTGTAGAATCTTTATCAGCAATTCCATAGAAGTTTAAATATTGTTGTTCCAATTCTTTCCTGTTTCTGAAACAATGACTATATTTCTTAATCATTTTTACTCCAAATTCTTCGTCGTGGTATTCAAAAAGAAATTTTGCCAATGCAATATTATTGTCATGTAAGATTACTATTTGTAACAACTGTTCCATGATATTTTCATTTTTCGCTCTCCCCGAAAGACCAGCAATAAATACAGGCACCAGGGAATTATCATAATGATCCTGGCATTCATATATGCTTGGTGGTAACTTGTTGCTCTGCACAGCCTCACAAGCAGAGAAATATTCGTGCAGTGTCAAATGTGTAAAACAATAATCCCTTCTTATCACAAATGGAGTTGTCCTTAATCCAGGACCACATGTGAGAAGACCACTAGCTTTTAGTAACTCTATTTCTTCAGATGAAATACTGAATTTCTGCAAGTCATCTTCATTAAAAATGAACTTCTTTTCTTGCGCCATAGTTTCAGCTGCCAGCTTTGAAAGCTTGTCTAATGTATCCTTAACAACTGATGGAACTTGAAACTGCTCAGGAATTTGTGTTGTTCTGTATTTTGATTTGGAGTGATGTTTGATTTCAAAAATTCTCACAACCTCTGAATAAAGTCCTGTGACAGTATTGGGAAGATTATTCTCTATGCTGGATTCAATCTGCCATTCCAGGCACCAACACATCAGGAAACACATCGTAGGAATGTGGGCTGTGTCCAACAGATTTTCATTGTTCATAATGTGTTCAAGTACATGGTTTGAGACACTTTTAGGCTTTGAATGGAAGTACTTTTCAATATACTCTTTCACTTGATCAGGAGAAAACCCAGTAACTTCCATCAGTGCATCAAAATGAATGTGTCCAAGCCCATCAGCCTGCTGTGGTCTTGATGTAACCACAATTGTAGCGTTGCTAAATATCTTCTTTTTCATGAGCTTTGAAACAAGAACACTTACTGGCATATGGTCTTGTGGGTTGTTGGCATACTTCTCTTCAAGGTTTTCCTCAAATTGATTTTGATGCGCATACTCATCATATCCATCAAGTACAAACAAAATTTTGTTTGAATGCTCAACCATGTATTCAAACAAGGACTTGTCAATACTGGAGTGCTCATCAAGGAAAGGTAAAAGATTCAGCAATTCACGCATATTTAGTTCTTTGTCCCCAAGCAGATTCAGCTGACGAAAAGTCAACAAATACACAAAATCAAAACCAACATTTTTAGCGTTTGGGAATAATGTGTCATTGGCCCAATCTCGGACAAGCTTTTGACAAAATATTGTTTTACCGATACCAGGCTTTCCAATAACAAGAATAGACTTGGGATTGTATGCACCCTTTGGTTCAATAAATATCTCTTGGCATGTTGTTATTTGTGTTGGTTGGCTGTATTCAACTGAATGCTTCATTCTACCAGTATATCTACGTTTCCGCAAGGGTTTTCTTCCACGTTGAATTGTGAGGTTAGTGAAGATGTCGTCAGTTCTTGCACATGCAAATGAATGACTGGCCATCAACTTTGGTTGGAATTCTGTTTGTTGTTTTGTTGAAGCCTTGAGGTTCTTAGAACACATTTCAACATCTGTTTAAAAATAGGATAATGGTCAGTCAAATGCAGCGAAATGAAATTAAAGTACTTATATATTTAAGAAATACATATTAAAAAGAAATTGGATCGGCATATTTAATATCTACATGCAGTCTGTATTAAACTGAGAAACTGCAATTGTTGCCAACTAAGCTTATTTTCCGTTAACTCTTCCTTCCTTCGCAATTTATCAGCAGCCAAAAATTCTAAAGCACTGAAAATGGCAAAATATTAATTTGTTTGACATCGTTTAAAAGGTCTGTGCGTTAATGATGATTTGGAAAAAGCTAAGAACATTGCAAAATGACTATTCTCTTAAGGACGTCAATGGTAAAACAATACTGTGTAACTTGATTTAGGGTTGTCCTACCATACAGAAAGATTGTGTGAAGGATGCAGCATGGTCGAGTGGTCAGAGCGTCGGTCTCGCAATCCGGTGGTCCCGAGTTTGAGTCCCTGCTCTGGCCACTAGCTGAGGCTTAATTTGTTCCGGGCAATCAACCCCTAGCTTTAAATTCAGTTTCTCAATCATGCTTGTAATTAGCCAACTGGTTCGCCTCCTTGCCAGCTGGGATTCTTACAACACTTTATGTTTTTTTTTTTAATTTTAGCAGTTTTACTGATTATTGTGTATTTATTTCAGGATTTGAGGACTAGGTTAGGAAAAAGTTCTGCTTTAGTTGTTATACCCTCGTTAAATAATCTTTGTTGCTGTTGTTGTTGTTGTCGTCGTCGTCGTCGTCGTCGTCTAACTGGGAATTCAGAATCAAAAAGGCTGTTATAATGATTTTTGTACCTAGACATTTGCTTTCTTTGGCAACTCTTGATCCACTGACTTGAGTTTGTAAAATATTTGCAACTTTCTTCACCTCCTGCTTTGTTTCTTCCACTTTCTCTGATAGTTTCTGTGTTGTTTCTTGCACTCTCTCTGTTAGTTGTCCCAGCTCCTTTATTATTCTATCTTCACCTATGAACCATTCTTTCAAAAATTTGGTGTAGTATTTTTGATCTACTGGATCCATTGAAACAACTTTGAGCTCATCAATATCTTGTTGATAATGTGCTCCTCCAAGTCTTACTAAAACACATGATATGTCCTTCCAGTACTTGTTAAATTGTGAGTCTGAAATAGCTGCTTCTTTAATGTGTCCATGAAGTTCATTTCGGTATAACCTAATCCTGACAATGTCATCTTCTTTATTGATACTTGATGTTGCTGGCAAGTTGTCCCAGCCTCCAACTGGTGTCGGCAAGCTGCAAATGGAGCGGAGCAGTAAACTCAATAAAGTGATATCAAAACTTTGAGAGTCAGCTGTTAATCTACCACGGGGATACAGTTTTTTCCACTGCACTGGCTTAAGGATTTTCTTGGACTGTAGCTTCTTAAGAATTGCGTGGTTTTTGGGATCTAAAAGATGACTTTTCAACAAGGTTGGAGGATGTATGCCATCAAACACATCTCTCAAGACTTTTGTGCCACCATCCAAAAGCAATTTACATAGCCTGGAAAAATTTAGATTTTCTCTGGACACATGTGACCATTTAGAGGTAGCCATGGTGGTTAGATGTAGCTGTTAATTAAAATGATTCAAGTGAACGAGTGACCCAGAGATAATGTATAATAACCTTATTAGACCAGATTTTGTTTGAGTGTGAAACAGACGTTGTGCCATGAGCATATCAGTGCTGTGATGTCTATAGAAACATATTTGCCGTAACCATGCGGTTTCCCAGTCATACAAAATCTACAGCCTTTTTATCAGTTTCTCAAGTTATCTTCAATTTAACTAGTTTAGCCAGTTTGGTTCTGAAGTTTTGCATGTTGGAAGTTCCGGCAGAGTTCAAGTTGTACTAAGGATGTTCACATTGACATTGCTCTGAGCTTCAAACTTACCTCCTTATATTTACTGTACGTAATTATTCATGAATTTGAGAACTAATATAAATCAACAATTAATTAAAAGAACGAAGAATATAAGAAGACCATTATCTTTCAAACTATGTGTATCATTATAAGATGCAGTCTGGACAGTTCATCACAAACTGATGATCACAATTTAAGCTCATCTAAAAATAGGCGAAATCCTTAAAATAAGAATTCAAGGAATTAAAGACATTCAAGGAATGTTCAGATTTTCAGATTTTCCAAACTAGAATGTAACCTGTTTCTTTAAGAAACTGATTTCTGAAAGTAGGAAAAAGTAGCACTCGGGCTCAAGAATTTCCAGTTTTTCAAAACAAGGCAATTGTTTTTCAAAATCTCAGGTTTTAGAGTTTTGATATCGATACCAAAATAATATCATGAACACTCAGTAGGCTTATATTGATAATTAAGACAAATAAAGACGTTTTAGACTATCAACAATATTTACCTATTTAAATCTACGTCCTTGGGATATGAATTCCTAGAATTACTGTCCACCATGACGCCCAACTCTCCATTCTCAAACATCGCGTGATAAACAGACACGAAACACCTTCAAAGTTCGTCGGTCGATCTTTGGTAGATGTGGTCTTTACACGACAGAAAGATTTGCTTTACAACGCGAGTGAAAATGACGTATATGTACAATAATCTTATGCTGATGAAGTTTGCTGAATCCAGATCTCGGCAATATTACACATTCTGGGGCATGCATTGAGCGAGAGAGGGAAACAGTTCAGTCATGAAACCTCAGTAATAATATACGACTGTACACCTTTTCATGGATGGCTGATCACCAATATGGTAAACAGAAACGTTCTGCCATCTGTCTACAAAGGATGATACTGAAACCTTCCGGGTATATTCGCGGGGGTCGTGGAGAGCAGAATATAACGTTTTGAAAATGCTTTGGAACTAATGAATTATTGCATCCCGGCAAACCCAAGGAAGTAATAAATAATTGCAAGCTTAAAAAAGTAATATTGAATAACATGAAATCTCGAACCCCAAAAATTTCACTGAGCATCACTGAGAACTTTGTGGCAGTCTGCAGAAAGTTGGCATATTTAGAACGCCGACGCCAGAACTCATGATCATTTCCCCTGGGAGCCGAAATAAAACCAGTTAAGATTTACTTAAGGTCAACAGAACGCACTTGGTAATATTCTAAAATGTTTACACTGGATACCAGAGGTATCTCCTGTTTTGTGTTTTGCTTTCTGTTTTTTTGTTTGTTTTAAATCTGACGGTTTGTAAACGCTAAAGCACGTTGCCTCTGGTTTCCAGGGTACATTTTATTGTGCTTAATTAATATCTACCAAACTGAGGTATTATGAAAAGCTGTATCACATATTCTTCACTCGGAAACAAAACTCAAAAAAAAAAAAAAAAAAATTCCTCGTACTAAGTCTATGATTTTCTTCCAAAAATGATTTCCCACCATATCAAATTTCATTACACATACAGCTCACTGCACGTTGTATTCATTTGAAAAATATGAGATTTCCCCACTAAAATTGGTCCAGAACGATACGAGCGATAAACGCATTGCGCATGCTTGAAAATTCGGCGTGAATTCGTAGACGCGTTCGTGTTTACAAATATATGCACCATATATTTAACTGTCGTGTATTATGCGAATTTCTCGTGTATTATTTGACCAGGGAAAGAGAACAACTAAAGCAATTTTCTGGGGGAAAAAAATAAGCGCTTACTTTTCACGGACAGCCTTAACGTTCAAGATTTAATTTACTAAACCTACAGCGGTTTTATTCAAAATTTCCGAGTATGCGCAATGCGTTTTCATGTCGTCCAGAACAGTCCAGAACATTAATCGGTTTGAGTCGGAATGCGTTCGTAGCGTTCGGATTTGGCTGCGTTTGGAGTGGCTTCAGAGGATCAGCGTGCTCTCCATCTAAGACTTGGACAGATAAACTGATTACCAATCTTTTTGTTTCCTTCTTCCAATCCTTTCCGTTTTTTCAGTTTCTTTGCCTTTCTTTTTCTTCCTTTTCTCTTTTTCATTTATTTGATATTCTTTCTGCATATTTTTGCACAAGTTCAAATGGGCTACCTGTGTCACTTTGACTACCCTTCCGCCGGTAAGACTTCCGGCACCCAAGATGCCAATGGTACCACGTGACCAGAGTTTTCGCGCCACTTTCATCCCATTTCAGCAGAGTTGACTTGGATTTTTTTGGCGCCACGACATTTGGTCGCGCTGATCCCTTAATCCCACTTTGTTACAGAGGACCAAAATACACGATCGCTTCCCGTTTGACTCGGGGCGAAGTTTATTCCAACGGAATGGGGCAAGTTTTGTTCTCAGTTGTTCTTGCCTTTGTTCTAGAATTTCAAGCCAAATGAAGTTTAATAATCCTGAGTCGGAAAGGTTTAAACTTTATATACAGGAATTTTGAAATTGTTGTAGTCAGTTTAGAGAAAAGAGAGCCTGACTCCGCTTGCCCAATTTGTCGACACTTGTACGAAAAAGTCATCTTTCATTCTGGGGCTGTAGCTCCGTAAAAAATAGAGGAATCAGTTGTATCCCAACATTTATTAAGGAATATAAAACTGACGCGCGCGCATGTCTCTGTTCTGTGATATAAACACTATGGAAGATGTAGAGCAAGAGAAAAGCAAGCTTAGGAACACGAGGCATAGCCGAGTGTTTCTCTTTCTTTTCGAGTGCTCTACACCTTCCATCGTGTTTATATCACAGAACAGAGGCATAAGCGGTCGTTTTATATTGCTTTTATAAAATGTTTTCGACGTTTTTTGAGCGAGCCATGTCTCTGTCCTCTGATATAAACATGGTAGGTAGCCAATCAGCGCGCGCGTTATATCTCAAGTATTTTATAAAGATAAATAAAGAGTATGATAAACAACTTCTGATGTAAAATCAACTGATGTACATCAATATAATAATTCCTTACATCGCCTTTCCGGCGCGGAGACACTTGGAATCGCCTTACTGAAAAGTCATGTCCCAAATTTAAGACTCCATACGTTTGAATCCACGAAATAAAATTCCTCAAAGCTCTGTAAAAAGTAAGTTTTCATTCCAAGATGAATTTCCAAAATTCGGTAAAGATTCTATTGCTGGATTTCAATTAACCATTCTCCTGGGAATGAAAACACAAAGGAGCGGTAGCCATGTTGGATGAACAAAGAAGCAATGCTAATGAGAAAACGTTTGTTCAAGTTCATCCAAGATGGCTGCCGTGACGTCACATGAAACCCAGCAATAGTAAAGGTTTGGAGAAAGAACTAAAAGTCTGTTTTACCGGATTTCCCCATAACATGCAGAAATTACGTGCCGATTGCCAGTACAAACCCAACACTCAAACTTCAATCCTTCAGCAACTATATCTTGTAATATCTTTAAGATGCGGCCAAAGGAAAGTAGTTTTTGAACCATTTTTGTTATTGGTTGGTGGACAAAAATCTGTTTCCAGACACCTTAAAGAAACATGGCGGACATTCTAGTGCTAATAAGATATTTCTGAGCTCAAAAATGATTCAAAAGTCGTTGGGAAATACGAAAACTGAAGAAAATTCAAATTGCTTTTCTGGTCCACATGAACATTTGTCGTCGCTGAAACGAAGTAAGAAGGGCAAAACAAGATGGAATTTACAATCGCGAAGCAGCGATAGCGAGAGAAGCTTTATAGCAATACGAATGAATGAACCTGGCTTCTATCCGGCATTGAAAAAGGCAATAAAATTTTATTCTTGACTTGAGTTGGAATTGTTCATCTTATTCAGGTAGTTTTTTGGTCGAATTGGTTGGTGATAATGGTTTTTTTTCTGTTGAAAAGTGGAGGATTTGCTCGACAGAAAAAAACCTTTCTTCTACACTTAACAGTCGTTCAACTCGTTATGAAATATATTTTATTTCAAATTTTTGATATTTTTGATAGTTCGGTGCATTAGATCTCGAAAGCATACGCTTTTCTAGCTCGTGTTATTCACAAGGTCCCCTTTAGCCTTTGGGCGAAACGTGAATGGCTGATTTATTTTGACGTGAAACGTGATTTAAGGTGGCCCGTACCTAATTCTTGGCACATTGATGACATTTTTGATGCGTGCTTTTAGTCAACTAAAATACTTCTGATTTCTGTAATTTTTTGGATCCTAAATCAACAATGTTTGGATCATAAAATGATGTAATTTTGGTTATTGTTGGTTGAAAATTCTTTGAGATATAAACGGATTCTAAAAACTACCATTTTTTCAAATTGGTCCATAATTCTGAAATTCTTCGATGATTTTTTTTGCTATCGCACCAAATGACCCGCAAAGCCTTTGAAATTTATATCTGTTTGTTTGGAAGCAAAACTGACCGTAGAACTCGCTGCACAAAACAGTACTTCAAATTACTGTGTTTCTGCAATGCAAAAGCATTTGCTCAAAACTGACTTATAAAATGCGAAAACTACAGTCACACTGCATAAAGTCTGAAAGACTAATGCTTTTCCTAGCATTATCAAATAGAAAATAGTCGTCAAAAGCCTACATGTGTCAAATTCAGGGCTAAAACAAGAAGTACTTTACACGGCGAGCAAGGCAAAAGTTAGTCTAGTGTAATAATTAGATTTACTAGCATATTCCTTTGTTTATGATGCAAAATAATATCCTTATAACAAAATAAAATCTTTACTGCAGGTGCTTACCGTTTTTCAACATCCTGGAGGCTTTATAAGCGGAGAAATACAGGGCTGCAACTTGAGTGCTTCTTGTCATCCCGCATTCGACTACAATGAAAACCCTTTTGCTTTGTAATATATTCAAAATTTCTGGTTTGTCGTTATATACGCACGGGCTTTGCGACTGCACAACGCTACTGTACAAAATTTCATCCACTATTTGAAAAGCCATGCACATAAATTATCATTCGTTAAAATTCGCAATCCTCTTGTGACCAGTGCTGCCCGTGCGTAATATAACAACAAACCAGAAATTTTAAATATATTACAAAGCAAAAGGGTTTTCACTGTAGTTGAATGCGGGATGACAAGAAGCACTCAAGTTGCAGCCCTGTATTTCTCCGCTTATAAAGCCTCCGGGATGTTGAAAAACGGTAAGGACCTGCAGTAAAGATTTTATTTTGTTATAAGGATATTATTTTGCATCATAAACAAAGGAATATGCTAGTAAATCTAATTATTACACTAGACTAACTTTCGCCTTGCTCGCCGTGTATAGTACTTCTTGTTTTAGCCCTGAATTTGACACATGTAGGCTTTTGATGACTATTTTCTATTTGATAATGCTAGGAAAAGCATTAGTCTTTCAGACTTTATGCAGTGTGACTGTAGTTTTCGCATTTTATAAGTCAGCTTTGGGCAAATGCTTTTGCATTGCAGAAACACAGTAAATTGAAGTACTGTTTTGTGCAGCGAGTTCTACGGTCAGTTTTGCTTCCAAACAAACAGATATAAATTTCAAAGGCTTTGCGGGTCATTTGGTGCGATAGCAAAAAAAATCATCGAAGAATTTCAGAATTATGGACCAATTTGAAAAAATGGTAGTTTTTAGAATTCCGTTTATATCTCAAAGAATTTTCAACCAACAATAACCAAAATTACATCATTTTATGATCCAAACATTGTTGATTTAGGATCCAAAAAATTACAGAAATCAGAAGTATTTTAGTTGACTAAAAGCACGCATCAAAAATGTCATCAATGTGCCAAGAATTAGGTACGGGCCACCTTAAGGTCTAAAATCTTTTTGCGTCCACGTGAAAAAGAAAACTTTTGATTATTTTGTGAACGTGAAAGAGATTTTTTAATTATCCGTGACGCGTGAAAAGACCAAATATTTTTGTGTGATGTTCATTTTGCAATTCAAGATAAATAACAGACTAAATAAGACCCTGGACATGACGTTTTTGAAGAAGTTTTAGTAAATTTGCCGGAATTGATAAAATCTTCGAACATTGAAAACAATGAGCTTTTATCAAATACTTTTAAAATTCGTAAGACAGAAAAAGAATTACCATAACTGTAAAGAGAATTTTGAAGGAATCAAATCCAAAATTCACGAGAATATGAATTTTTGAAAAGTGTGAATTTGTAAGAAAACCTTTGCGAATGTTTTCATACAAAATTTTGATATTTGAAAATTCATCTAATCTTACGTGAGTTTGAAAGTTTTACAATTGTACAAATTTTGACGTGCTCTGTCCAGCTATGGTAATTATATTTCTGTACGTACTTTGACTTTTGGAATTGCATGATAAAAACTCATTAGCAATCTTTCACTGCCTTCAACTGACTAACATAGCTAAACTGGCAGGCTTACCCCAACACTCCAACAAGACCAGCAAATATAGCGAAATGGCTATTTCGTGCCACGCCAGGCTAAGATGTGTTACTAAGCAGTACCAAAATTGTCTCAGAAATCAAATATTTCAGAGATCATGACACATGATTAGTTCCGAGTGTTTTGGTGACATTCGAGCCAGAGATGATGAAAGATGATTGGTCCCAATTCCTTTCGTGACATTCGAGCTCCAGCTGGTTGGAGTGTAACGGCGGCCGACACGAGCGAATTTGACTACGACGAATATCGCGCGTGAAGATGCACCACAATGATTCGGGAATATTTTACGGACAGCGCTTGACGACGAATTGTAGTTTATTACAACCAAGAACTTGTCGTAAACTAGGTTCAATAATACAAAGAATATACTTAATATACTTAGCTAAAATTAGCGAGAATACACAACATTCCGATCATACCATTACAATAATACATTCTCTTATAGAGGGAATATATAGAAAACATGACAAAGAATGGTAATCGTAATTCTGGCAAAAATCACTAACGTATAAGATATAAAGCATGCAAAGGGAATATAATACAAGTATATAAATTACAGAGCATGAATCATGATGCATAATTCTGTCTGACGCGCCCATACTATGTGGGTCTAAATCGTGCGTAAAAACTCTATAAAAACGTAACATGACTAATACGAAGACTAAAGTTGTACTTACATAACAGTCCCGCTTGCCAAGGTTAAGAAAAACAAATTGCTCCAATGAGTATGAGTTACTAAGTCAGTGGCTAAGATACGATGTTTTCTCATGCATTACTTGTCCTAAAACTAACTATCCGGATACTGGACGTAATGTATAAAATGACGACTTTAACCACAAAATTATAACCTAACTAAAATTAACTAATTCAATAGGAACAGTTCATAGTAATATTCATTAAAGGTAATAATTCACAAAGACGTCCAGTGATTTTTGCCTCTGTTTCCTTGTCTACATCAGAAAGACACAGTGTAGTGATGCTTGATAATTCTAATGCTTTAAGTAGTTGCTGTAAATCACTTTCATCAAAACCATAACAGTCTAGTATCAGTGTTGTTAGTTTTCCACATGACAATGCTTTACAAAGATGTACTAATCCTTGTTTCCCAAGGGCAAATTCAAGACTGTTTACATTGGTTGATGGCAATTTCTGGCAAAGATGACAAAATCCTTCATCAGTAAGTGTAGTTACATTTGTTGATGGCAATGAGTTGCAAAGAAAACGTAATCCTTCATCAGTTACCCATTCACTCCAATCAAAGAAAACAAGTTTGGTTATATTCGTTGATGGCAATGTTTTACTAAGTTGGTGTAATCCTTCATCTGTAATACAGTCCCTCAGATCCAGGGTAGTTATCCTTGTTGATGGTACAATCATTGCCAGTATTGTTGGCACGATATTGTCGTGATGCGCGCGAAAAGTAGATGGTGATGAGATTGGCTCCCCCCGTGCCCCCTTTACAATGTTGCTGTGAAAATTCCGACACCTACGACTCGGCAATCAGTTCGAAATACCTTTTATCTAGCAGCAACATTGTACAGGGGGGAGGGGGGTCCAATGGCACGGTCACAAAGTGTACAATTGTAGAAATATCCGTTGAATGCACATCGTGCCAACTAATTTTGGCAAAGATTGTGTAAAGAACATTTTATGGTCTATGTACTATAAACCGAATACCAGAGAACTAATTTATTACCGTTAATAATGTATGCTAGTGGACGTTTTCATTGATAGCGAAAAAGTTCAGAGGTTTCTCTTAGTTCTTAAAAAATATGAGAAAATTGGTAGCTGTTGAAAGTGATGAAATCCTGTTTTTCAGTAAAAGCAATGGTGCATACCTATAAGTCTAAAAGAATGACGCCAAAAACATGTTTTACGAGATCGGAAGTGAAACAAGCCATTTCAAGTAGATTGGTTTGACCTTTGTCATTAGTGGTCGATGATTAGATTTGTTGGTATTGCATTTGCATTGTAGTAAGATAGCATGCAATCCACGTGACATAAAATACGTATTTACAATGTTAACCAAAGAATAAATTCGCCCTGACTCTTAAAGCCCCGAGAATTAGAAAACCGCTGATGCAAAAAAATCTGTAAGACTATATTAAAGTTCTAGGAAGTCTAAGGATTCACTATATTATTTGCCATGAGCGGCTTAAATCACCATGGCATACTAGCCTGGGTGTCGATTCTCAGCAAAAACATGG